>JAQISU010000092.1:9130000-9297500 GCA_029339505.1 Unio delphinus
TCTGGTATGATACACTATATGATATATCTACTTGCTTAAACCTATTACGCTGTCGTATTATATATGTGTAATATGACGATCTCCAAAGTACTAACGAAGATAAAACCTCATTAATGTATATAATAAATACTTGTCAGCTTTTCTCACTATGTTGATAATCCTAATCTTGTCCTAATCAGACAAGAACACACGGTATTCACACAACCACTTCTTCTGAAAATTTTTCGCCCAGTTGACGAATATTGTAGTAGGACCCAATGCTGTAGAACAGGTGAAAAAACATTAGTTTCAGTACATTTGTAGTGCTGTTGGAGTGCTGTTGGAGATTGTGTACAGAATATAATGGCTCAAGAATTCGGCTGACTTTGGTAACAATACGTTGAGTAAATGTCGCCATTCTTCGAGGAGATCACAACATGCAAATGCTCGTGAGTGTAAACAGGATTCGATGCCTATTCTGACCGCGGACTAAGATGCTTCCACAAAGAGAGCCAGTATTTCCAAACAGTCTGCGTATCCCCTTTCTGCTAGTCAATTTATGTGGGCCTACAAAAGACAAGTGCGATGTTGTCGCGGCAGACATGATGCCAGTAGTATCACTCAATTCCCCAACTATTCAGCTGCTTGAGGTTTTATCTCCCACATTGGAATAACTAGGAATATTGTTAATGGTAGAATACTACCATACAACATTGTATTCCTGTGTATGGTCAGCTTTACGGGTACACGCACACTTTCTCTTACGGTAAACTCTAATTGGGCCAGATGTCATCATTGAACGTAGATGGAAAAAGAAAACAAAGTAATATCAAGGAGAGCATAATCACTCTTGTGGTCACAGATAAATAATAACATTTGTAATAATGCAAGCAACAAGCAACGTTCTGGTTATATGTATCCAATGCTTCCTTAGCCATCACGCTCCGGTCTCCTCGTGGATATTGCTCTAGTTTGTCCAAACCCCGACCGAGACATCGACGTTTGAAACATTCCCGCCCCTGACTTAATGGCTAAGAGCATCATGTAGAGTGTGGGTTACGGCACTAAACCCGTTGGGTTCGTATCGTTATGGATTCAACAAAAGATTATTAAAACCACAATTGCAAATAAAAATTCAGTCTGCAAATACATATACGATTTTAAGCTTTTCATAATTCATTTCAGCAAAATAGATACAAAAATGCACATAAACCTGATTTATCATCTACATTGAATGTGTAGGAAAGAAAATAAACATAAATGCGGTTGATCCAAGATATAGTTACACTGCCATCGTAAATTTGTCTGATAAGGAATATCGCAAGTACCCTCTGTAATGATCAGTCATATTGTCATTGAATTAATTGATCTGAAAAAGTTATCATCGACTAAAACTATCTCTGAAGCCAGGGAGGGGACTTTGTATACAGCATTAAAAGGTGTCTCTACTTTCTTCCGAAAATTGTTATCTCCTTAAGAGCTTAACATTCCGAGAGAGAGAGAGAGAGAGAGAGAGAGAGAGAGAGAGAGAGAGAGAGAGAGAGAGAGAGAGAGAGAGAGAGAGAGAGAGAGCGGGAAGGGTGGATGTGCTTGTTTACTGTACATGACATAACTTTGAAAAGTAGATTTAAAGCGCGTTCTTCGGTCTAATTAGACTTTATACTCATTTTCATAATCAAGCAAAGGAAACTGAGGCAGATAGCAATGTGCATCATTGTCAAAATTATTGAAAATTATACAATAATATGTTTCAAGTGGTGTGATAGAAAAATACTCTTTTTTCAATGGGGATCCTTTCTTGTCTATATTAACTTGGTGTAGTTTATAATGTTCAAAATTTAAGGCAGTCAGAAAATAAAGTGTTTTCACTCCATTAACATGTATGTTTTATATAGTTCTATCTCTGACAAAATATATGCAAACCAACACATTTAAATAAATTGCAAAACTGTATGTAAAATAATAAATAACCGACCTTCTTCCTGTATAAAGTCAATGCATTTTAGAATTGTCTATCCAAGTATCATCAAGCATATTTCCCGACGACAAATTTGATTGCAGCTATATCAAAGAATATTCCTTAAAACCAGGGAAAAAATCGTTATCAAGAGCGTCCTCGACACCACATGTTGAATTACTTCCCCTATATTGCGATAGGCTTTGAACGCCTTGTCGAGAACTTGCCACACGATATATTATCCATAATAATTCAACATTGCAGCTCAGATTATTAAGAATATACAAACAATGGCTTTTGGTGTATCTTTAACAAATATGAACAACAAAACCACATTCCTAATGAAAACACAATATCCGGCTAAATATGCTTTTCTAGGCGAAACATTCTAAGTGAAAACCTCATTGACCTAAAAGCATTTGTCTTTATATTGTATATATGTCACTTTTAAACAAAAAGGAACCAAATGCATTTTTTCTCAATCGATGTCACCAAATCATTAACTTTATTGTATACAAATTCATATATTCACCTAAATCGTATCTATCATAATCTATGTATTGATTCATTGTCTTGATAATTAAGACTAAAAATAATTTTCTTGCTGAATTTTCCTTCCTTGGAATGATTTTGCTAGGTTCCATACCGAGAAATTAAATGGGTGAAATTAAAAAAAACATAACCAACATGATTTAAAACTCCAACAAGTGTTTGACAGCATACTTAGGATACCCTCTTCCACTCATGCGTGCTAAAAGTCAGCTATCTCTTGAAATTCTACATGTCCAAACTGGTGTTCTTTATACAATTTGGATAAACTTTGATTTTGCTCAATGGAAAGGTCATATTGTTGTAGAGGAACTTGCCACAAAAGTCGAATACATCTTGAAAACATTTGTTCAATTGTATTTGGAAAGGAACATGACGAAATTGAAAGCCTTGAAAACTAGACTCATTTGGGCCAACAATGTAAAATTTGCAATAGAAAAATAACTACTGTCGACATGTGATGCACATCGAATAGGTTGATAAGATTATGGTAACTTAGACAAGATATAGTCGAGAACGAGTTCAAGAATTGCATCCACAAAGTATATCAAGATCTATATCAATGAGGAAAAAAGGTAACACGTTAGAAATGCTTTCATTGACTATAAAAGTTTCATTTGTCAAGAAGTGTTCCTCTCAGCTGATATTTGTCAAAGAAAATCATTTCAGTCTCTTACGATTACCAAATCTCAACGTGACAGCTTTAGGTATGAAACGTCAAAAAAGACTAATCAGAAATCGTTATATCTTCCTTGTGCTTAAATTCCAAGAAGCGAGGACACTTATTAACAAGTACGTCATCTTTTATTTAAATGTTACCGACGGAGTCAAGCAAATGTGACAAATAATTTCAATCAATATGTTTTTGCTTCTAAATTCACAGTGCCTATCAATACAAAACCGCATATGAGAGATTTGTATATGGCGGGATATAATCAAAAATCATACTCAACATTTTCTTCAATTGCCGAACCCATAACCATTGTGTTGAGTAAGATAAACACGTTTTGTTGATTTGACAAATGTCGAAACGCTTTTGATAAATTATACGCCATTCTTAATTGTGCGCCAGTTATTTCAGCATCAGACTACATTTATTTCAAAATATGATGATACAAGTAACAAAAGTTGACGGTGTATAAAATCAAGAAGACAACGATTTTGTGCATCATCCGTGTACTATTTCTAAACACATTAAATCTGCACTATATAAATTATTCCGCTATCTCGAAGAAGTCATTGTCTTTCATATTGGCTTTGCTGCAACATTGCATTTTTTTAAGCTCATATTGTTGTATTTAGGGATCGCAACTCCTTTACTGCAATCAGCAAAATGATAAACAAAACTTACAGAGTGTTGGGATAGAGTTTGATGCTGCAGGGATACAATATTGATATTATACACATCTAAGGAAAATATAACCTGATTTCAGATACATTTTCAGGTATATATACTTTCTATGTGCTTTATTTTGTACATATTTGTGTTATTCATAAATGTTCTTGTGTAATTTATTTGTATATCTCTTTGTTTTACCAATATGTAAAAAATGCTTCACTACATATGTTTCATTTGTCATTATGATTGGAGGTGTTATGTATATATCGTTTTTCACGATATGTAGATTGCTTATCAGTTATAAATTTGTGTTTTAAAGCTTTAATATAAGTCGTGATAATTGACCTGTGTTCATGTTGAGGTGATGTGACATTGGATGATTCATTCAGTTACGTTATGCTGCAAAAAGGTCAAATGTTATCAAATAATTCATTCCTTTTACCTATGCTATTAATTTTACATCTGTCTGCAATGTATAATGCTGTTCTTCGAATTGGTTTTTTATTCCAAGGTGCTATTTGACTCTGGACTAAAATATAATTCCAGTACAAATGTTAATGTATTCAAATGAGTTCTGGACAATGCAATTTTGTTGGCACACCAGCACCTTCAATAATCTGAGATTTATTCGGAACACTCGATTCTTTTTAAGTTGTATAAATCTTTCATGATTTTTTTGGAATGTAATTCATAAGACTAGGCTGGATTTAAAAAAAAGTCATACACGTATTGAAATATTTTATCATAATATCTTTTTTACATTACAAATTTAGCTGACCAATCAGATTATATTTCTTGGATATGTTCCAAATAAAAAAGTGTGCAAGTAAGGATATAACTGGTTCTCACTAGTGATTTGGAGTGAAGGAAAACCTGTAATGTTGTAACTGTTATCTATGCCATTAAAATAAGGCATATAAAAGAGTGAAAAGTAACAAGTTTTGTAAAACAAACGATACCATCAATTCGAAATGTTGACCAACAGTCAGATACTCCATCGAGTTTAAATTCATTAAAACAATCACGGATTTTACCCAACATGGTTCTGTCACTTATTAGACCCTTTGGTGCTACGGAGACTCTATCGAGATTATATTTAGCATTTTTCCAAGGCTTGATTTTCGATGATCTCTCGAACTCCTTCATGCTATAATTAAAACAAGTATTTAAAAAGAGAATTTATTATATAATGAATCATTGCAAATGGCTCATTATAGGACCAGTAACCCCGTGTAACAAATCATGCACAAAGGAGTTCTTTGGGTATCATATTCAATGTTTTCGCCGGGGGAGTTATCGGCCCTGACTTTGTCTACGATGTGGGGTCGGTGTGAGAGGAAAATCGCAGTTATGTCTCGGTTGTGGTGGTAAGATATACAGAGAGTTGAAGCGTTATTATGATAAACGAATAAAAAAACTCCACCAATGGATCTACCTCTGACTATGTCAGCGTCAATGACAAAATTATAAGAACTCCTCAAAATTATATTGGGAGATTCTCAAGTTAGAATTCAAGCAAATAATAAATTAGACAAATAGTATTATAGTATGTAAATGAACCAAGGATTTCATCCACATCCCGTGATTAGCGATTATGAGGAGTCCAGTGATGGTATTATCTGACACCGCATACTGAAGAAACCAGTTGGTACTAACAATGGTATGGGGTTTTTAAGTTTTACTGCTGGATGGAAAAGATATCGTAATCACCGTTTCGTTTATGAGGCATATAACGGATTGATCCAAACTGGTTTTGTTATCGATCACATACATGGTTTTAAGACTGATCATTCTTTGAATAATCTACAAGCTATTTCTCAGAATGAGAATTTCATACGAGGTGGAACTGGGAAATACTCAGAAAATGCTAGACTAATAAGATCATTTAATATTGAAAATAACGAGGAATTAATATTTCAATCAATGGCCGAAGCTGGTAGATATTTTGATATTTGTCCACCTTCTATTCAACGCGTTGCAGAGAATATAACCAAGACGGCTGTCTCCAAAAGAACTGGACAAAAAATTAAATTCGTTTATGTATGAATTTCATTTTACACTATTCTTTCTATCATTAAAGGAAGTAACTGGTGCGGATATGTGTACGACTTATGAAACAGTTACGGAATGGGTTGTTTAACCTGATTTCGATAAGGGACTTTTCTGATTGGCTGGTTTTAATTGTCATGATTTTCGATGGAAATATAATCAATTATTTGTTTTGTAAGAAAACGAATCAAACACGTAGTATTTACAAACAAATGTTTTTTTGCGTTTTTTTTCTTCAAGTATTCAGTCTTGCTTAAATGCTTTCAATAATCATTATTAAGTACACCAAAGAATAAAATCGCAAACCTTCGTGTTCGGCATTCGTGTATAACTAGCTTATATACCATATTGTCTATTATATTATTGGGCTTTAGTGTCGAAAAACATACTTAAATTAATCAAAGAACGCACACACTATCCACGGTGTGTGTAGATACTTTATGTATTCATACAACCTGGGATTTTATTTGGGTTGTATGATTGGTCAACGTATGACTGTAGACCCACCCATCATCCATTCATTCATTCATTGTTTATATATCATCCATTCATTCATTGTTTATATATCATTCATTGCTTGTATATATATATATATATATATATATATATATATATATATATATATATATATATATATATATATCATTCATTCATTGTAAATACCACGCCATTGATTTCATTCATTGTATATATCCATTCATTGTATATATCATCCAATCATGGTATATATATCATTCATTCATTGTATATGTATTGTATTGTATATATGTGTTGTGACGCCCATTCCCCTAAGCATATTTCCTTACGTTTGTAACCCATTTTTTGACGAGTTAGGCCCCTTATCGGGAATTATGCTTTGTGGTATGACTATGGACGTCAAAATAAACAGTAACGTGGATGTAATTAGCTTTCCATCACATTGGGTAATCCCATAGGATTGTTCAGAACTAATTATCGGCTAAAAGAAACGGTCATAAGGTCAAATCTCAAAGAGAGATTTAAAGAGAGAAAAATCTCTGGTAACAGAGGAAAACATTTCTGATACCAGAAGAAAAAAAATACTCCCAAATAAGGAACCCTATAAAAGACATAAAAGCCTAATAAGGGACCCAATGAATGAATAACCGCTCATCATGATTTACTCTTTATTTTTGAAAAATATATCATTGTATTTTTTGTATTAGAAATATATAGTTATCTTATAATATGAACTCCGAAAATATCTATAAGATCATAACCGAAATTTCAAATTTGAAGTCCCAAGGGATACAATTATCAGATCGATTAAATTGTGATCAAATTATTTCGGAGTTCGAAGAAATTGATTACGGCACCGAAAGGAATAAGTAAATGCTACCTAGGTCCTAAGCATTTATTTAAAAGCTCCAACATGGAATATATGATACTTTTAAATACGAAATGAAGCGTATGGTTAATTCAAACAAATTAAGAATATAAGAATGATTATTCAACAATAATAAGTTAACTGTGTTTAGGTAAAATTCTTACTAAAAATATTTCAATGTTTTGTTTACAATAATCCATAGACAGATGTTACGAGTACAGATATGCGCGCTCATCTGTAAAAGTTGTTTCAGTCAAAACGGCTTTGAAATCTTATACTGGTGTCACAGAATTTATTGAAAATTTATTTTCTTCCTAATTGTAAGCGAATTTCACAATTTTTTTGTTTCGTCGTACATGCATTACCTGGGGTGAATAAGTTGTTTTCTCCAAGGTAAGCGGCGTGTAACGATTTGCATGTGCCTAATGTTTATTTACATGAAATCCGGAACATTAGTTTCACGGGGTGCACGGTAATCTTGCCGTGATTTCTGCTCTCCTATTTTAGAGTATATAAGGCAGAATTTTTATGATAAATTTTACGGGACCTAAATTATCTACTCACAGGATAAATAAGCTCGTCTTTTCAATCTCCAGCCAAAGGGGTGAGTGTTAAATTTACATTTCGTTTTATTGTGAATTTTATTCAGTTTATCATTTCGTATAATGATGCCTTTATTGCAATGCAGATTTTAAACGTGGAATATTTGGAATTACTTGTCACTATTAGGCTTTAAATGCAATAGCGTAATCTAGGGTTTAGATTATTTTTGAGACAACTATTATTAGTCTGGTTTTGTTTATTGTAGCTGATAACATCTGATAACGTAGCTGATAACGTAGCTGATAACATAGCTGATAACGTAGCTGATAACGTCGGCTGATAGCATCTCTGAGAATATCTTTGATAACGTCCTTGATATCGTCTGATTTGTTGTGGAACATCTATGATTTGTTGCGGAACATCTCTGTATAATAGCTGAATGTGATTGATTGTGCCGTTTAATTGTGCAAACGGAATTGAAGTACCTGACTGTCTGTCTGTCGAACTGTCTGTTCGTCTACATCTGTCGTGACCTGTAAATATCCGGAAAGCTAGAAGTCCAAGTGTTGGAGCTCTCTAGGGTTATACACATCCGGGGCGACATCTAGGGTATTGAGGAACCGTTGGTTCTAGTAGATGTTGTATGCTGTCTGTACGTATAACTGTGGTGGATCCGTGAAGGGCAAACAGCCGATAAAAGTATCGGTCAACCCTAGGTCTTCGGAGAAACTGGGAGGCGATTCAACTGTTGGTGAATAGTACGGTTATACAGGGTCGAGACACATATGTGTGTTGCAATTGTAGTACAATTGAATACATTGTTGTATTTACATAAGTTATTTCAAGTCACATTAGTATTTGTAGGGATTGCATGAATATCAATAAAAGCTAGCAACTTGATTGAATACAAGTATATGTTCGTGCTAGTTGTCGCAATCCATACGTGCGATAGTATAGTTTGTCGTTTGTGTTTATTATCGTAATTTATACTTGCGTTAATAAAACTTTCGTAAAGGTTCTTTGGATCTGTGTATAGTCCAAGAGATTCCTTTATATCTGTGTTTTGTTTTGTATTAATATTTAATTTGTTCATGTATTGTCAATGGTTGTGAGTGTAATTGTGGGTTGAACGCATGAGTTATTGTGTTGATACATTATTATTTTTTCATTAATAATTTATTTCATAAATTTACATTATCTTTCACACATGTGTTTGTGTTGTTCATTTAGTCCACCATCCACTCGGTAACAATTCTGTTACAATGGTGTCAGAAGTGGGATCGCTGGATTAAGTGAACTGTCAATCATTTTTGTGAAGTATAAACAGATTTAAAGTATTGGTTTGGTTACCTTCATCAGGAAGATGAGGTCAGCCTGTGGTATTTATATATTTATATTTTTATATTACAATTGTCATTGTCATGTAATCCCTTAAGGACTTGGTTGCCTTAGGCAAAGAATTTGGTTATGAAGGCGAAAGTTTAAGGAAATTTATTCAAGAAGAACAAGCCCGGGAAAGGGTCGAAAGGGTAAGAGCAAGGGAATTAGAAAGGGAAGCCGAACAAAGGAAAAGGGAATTACATAGGGAATTAGAAAAGGAAAAGGGGGAAGCCGAAGAAAGGAAACGGGCATTAGAAAGGGAATCCGATGAAAGGAAATGGGCCTTTGAGAGGGAAAAGATAGAATTTGAAAAGGAAAAGATAGGATTAGAGAAGGAAAAGATAGAATTAGAGAAGCAGGCCGAAAAAGACAGGATAGGATGGGAAATGGAAGCGGAGCGAAGGCGAGTAGAGTTAGATAAACTAGCAAAAGTAGAAATGTTAGGGTTAGAAGAAATAGCAAAGCAACGGGATCATGAGCGTAAGGTAGAATTAACGACATCTGGAAGAGAACACGATTCCGCCTTTAGCAAATTAAGGGGCCCCAAATTACCTCCCATTGACGATGAAAAAGATAACATGGATAGTTATTTTCATCGCTTTGAGCGGTATGCCGAAAACCAGAAGTGGAGTCAAAATGACTGGGCATTGCATCTGAGTGCTCAATTAAAGGGTAAAGCACTGGATGTATACTCGCGACTTCCTAGGGACGATGTGTTTAAGTACGACGTCCTAAAGGAAGCACTTCTAAAAAGGTACGAGCTTAGTGAACAGGCTTTTCGTAAAAAGTTCAGGTATAGCAAGCCCGATAAGGGAGAAACCTTTGGTCAGTTCACCGTCAGAATTGCGAACTATTTTGAGCGGTGGATTGAATGCGGCAAAGCGGTGAAGACGTTTGAAGGGTTGACTGATTTCTTGCTCAGAGATCAATTATTTAATACAGTTGGGCGAGAATTAGATCAATTTCTGAAGGAGAAAGTCTTCACAAACGTAAAAGATATGGCTAAGCAAGCCGATTTCTTTGCCGAAGCTCATGGGGGAACCCAGAACGTGGTTTTAAAAGATTTTAAGTCTGGAAACCAGTCTGCGAGACCTATGCCTAGGGAGCTTGTAAAATCAGCTGTAGTAAATATGTCAGTTAGGAATCCAGTTATTCAGCGTGTGCAATGTTTCTTGTGTAATGCATGGGGTCATTATCAAAAAGACTGTCCTAAAGGAAAGAGACTTGTACATAAGGTAGCAGTGGCTATACAAAGTAAAGGTATATCCGATAACAACGTACATGTAGAACCTTGTATTCATTCGCATGGCACGTGTCTATTTCCCAGAGCGCGTGTACCAACCGCGAGAGGGTTTGTCAACGGTCGAGAAGTCGTAGTATTACGTGACACTGGTTGCACTGGCGTAGTGATCAAACGTAGTCTCGTGCAGGATAACCAAATTCTCGGGTGGGAGTCCCCATGTATGCTACTTGATCAGACGATCGGTCGCATTCCCGTAGCAAGGATCACAGTAAAAACACCTTTCCTAACGGGAACTGTTGATGCCCTTTGTATGGAGAACCATATTTACGATCTGACGATCGATAATGTTGAAGGTTCCCGTCTTCCAACCATGGCCGATTTTGAAATACCTTTGGCTCAGGCAGTCGAAACGCGAGCGCAAACACGGCGAGAAAAAACCGCGTTTCATAAAGTAATAGTCCCTGAATCGATCTCCAGAATTTCGCGTGATGATTTCAAACAAGAGCAAGAACATGATGAATCCATTAAATCAATTGTTGAGAAAATCAAGTCCGGCGCGATTAAACATTGCAAGCGTGGGGGTAGCTCTAGATTCGTACGCAAGAACGGATTAATTCATAGGGAGTTTAGCGCTCGGGAGGGTAAGAAGTATTGGCAAGTGGTCGTACCCCAGAGATATAGATCTCAAGTACTTAGGGTGGCGCATGAGTCAAGCATGGCAGGACACCTAGGTAAGGCTAAGACCACTAGCAGGGTAGTCGCTGAATTCTACTGGCCCGGTGTTAATGGCGATGTCACACGGTTCTGTAGGTCGTGCGACGTATGTCAGAAAACCGTCTGTAAGGGAAGGGTCACAAGGGTGCCCTTAGGACAAATGCCATTAATATATACACCGTTTAAAAGAGTGGCAGTAGATATTGTAGGACCAATACACCCGGTTACCGAAAGAAAGATTCGGTATATACTTACTCTGGTTAATTACGCAACCAGATACCCCGAAGCCGTAGCGTTACCAACTATTGAAACGGAAGGGGTAGCTGAAGCATTAGTTGATATCTTCAGTAGGGTAGGGGTGCCAGAGGAAATCCTCACTGATTGTGGTGCCCAATTCACCTCTGACCTCATGGGTGAAATAAGTAGGCTGTTATCCATCAAACAGCTAAACACTACCCCATACCATCCGATGTGCAATGGACTGGTAGAGAAGTTTAATGGTACCCTGAAAAGCATGCTGAGAAAGATGTGCGCGGAACGTCCGCAAGACTGGGACCGTTATTTAAACGCTGTTCTGTTCGCGTACCGTGAAGTACCGCAGGAAAGTTTAGGGTTTTCACCCTTCGAACTGTTGTACGGTAGAACGGTTCGAGGCCCGATGCGGATACTACGCGAACTATGGACTGGTGATGTCGCGAACGAGGAAATAAAAACAACTTACCAGTACGTTTTAGATCTAAGAAATAAACTTGAAAGTACATGTCAGATGGCACATGACGCATTGATTAAATCGGGGCGCAGATATGCCAAGTATTACAACCGCAAAGCGCGAAATAGGAAATTTCTTGTAGGAGATCAGGTGCTATTGCTTCTTCCAACGAGTTCAAATAAGTTATTAGTCCAGTGGAAAGGTCCCTATGAAGTTAAAGAGGTAAAAGGTGACATGGACTATAAAATTTACATGGACGGTAATGTAAAGACATTCCATGCAAACTTACTCAAATTGTATATCAAGAGACAGAGCGACAATGTTGAAAAGGGGGTCTTAAATGTCGTTTGTACGGCAGTCGTAGACGATGATTAAGCAGATTCTAATATCGAGAGTTCCCTTGAATGTCCCTTGGGAGTTGCTGGGGAGGGGATAGACAAAGTCGATGTGAGTGCGGAGTTGACGAAAGACCAACGTCAACAGATTAATGCGCTTTTGGCTAAACACTCTTATGTATTCACAGATAGACCAAGTTGTACAACTTTGTTGGACCTCAAAATTAAGCTGAATACGTCTGACCTTATTCGAATCAAGGGATATCCGGTGACATACAACGCACGTGAAGCTGTGGACGAAGAGGTGGGTAAAATGTTGGATCTGGGGGTGATTGAACCCTCCAACTCACCATATTCGTCTCCAGTAGTGCTAGTAAGGAAAAAGGACGGGACGAACCGATTCTGCATTGATTTTCGGCAGTTAAATAAAATCACTGTGTTCGATGCAGAACCAATGCCAGATATGGAGGGTCTATTTGCGAAGTTGTCGGGAAACCGATGGATTTCCAAATTAGATCTGTCCAAGGGATATTGGCAGGTTCCCATTGTCCCGAGTCCCGAACTTTGACGGCATTTGTGACTCAGAAAGGATTGTATCAATTCAAAGTGATGCCATTCGGGTTAGTTGGAGCCAGCGCAACCTGTTGTCGTTTTATGCGAAAGTTGCTGAAAGGTTTAACAAACTCTGAAAGCTTTGTAGACGACATATTCGTGTACACGAATACTTGGAGTGAGCACGTGTCCGTCCTGAGCGAGCTCTTCAATAGACTCCACAGAGCGAACCTCACAGTGAGACCCACTAAATGCATTATTGGTTATACAGATTTAGATTGTTTGGGTCATAGGGTCAGCGGTATGGGTCAATTAAAACCTCACCCCAGGCAAGTTGAAGCAATTAGAGACGCACCAAAGCCAACCAATAAAACGCAGGTAAGATCATTTCTAGGTCTAGTAGGTTTTTATAGAAAGTTTATACCGAACTTTTCAGCCATTGCTAGCCCACTGTCTGATTTAACAAAGAAGGGGCAACCAAACAAAGTTGAATGGGGACCGCCACAAGATAAAGCATTTTGTGCTCTGAAAGAGAAACTGGTTAGTGCACCTATATTAAAATTGCCAGATGTCAGCAAACCTTTTCATTCTAAGAACAGATGCTTCTGAAACTGGGTTGGGGGCAGTTTTACTGCAGGAGCAAGACGACAGTAAGTTACCCGTAGCTTACTCGAGTAGGAAATTGCTACCCAGCGAGAAGAATTATTCCGTCATAGAAAAGGAATGTTTGGCCGTAGTATGGGGAATTGGGAAGTATCACGCATATCTATTTGGGAGAGATTTCGTTCTCGAGACTGATCACCAACCCCTACTGTATTTAAATAAGGCCAAGGTCGCTAACGCTCGGTTGATTCGTTGGGCGCTAACACTACAACCTTATCGTTTCCGTGTACAAGCAATAAGGGGAGTTGAAAATATAGGCGCAGACTACTTGAGTAGGGCATGATGGGAAATTTGTATGAATTTGCCCAGTAATTAAAATCCAGTTTGTAGTATAACCAGTGTAAATGTTGTAAGATATCATCAGTAGTTATTTTTCTTCTATTCTGTGTTAGTTTTAAAAATGTGTACATTTCTATTCTTAGGAGGGAGGTATTGTCACAGAATTTATTGAAAATTTATTTTCTTCTTAATTGCAAGCGAATTTCACAATTTTCTTTGTTTCGTCGTACATGCAATACCTGGGGTGAATAAGTTGTTTTCTCCAAGGTAAGCGGCGTGTAACGATTTGCATGTGCCTAATGTTTATTTACATGAAATCCGGAACATTAGTTTCACGGGGTGCACGGTAATCTTGCCGTGATTTCTGCTCTCCTATTTTAGAGTATATAAGGCAGAATTTTTATGATAAATTTTACGGGACCTAAAGTATCTAGTCACAAGATAGATAAGCTCGTCTTTTCAATCTCCAGCCAAAGGGGTGAGTGTTAAATTTACATTTCGTTTTATTGTGAATTTTATTCAGTTTATCATTTCGTATGATGATGCCTTTTATTGTAATGCAGATTTTAAACTTGGAATATTTGGAATTACTTGTCACTATTAGGCTTTAAATGCAATAGCGTAATCTAGGGTTTAGATTATTTTTGAGACAACTGTTATTAGTCTGGTTTTGTTTATTGTAGCTGATAACATCTGATAACGTAGCTGATAACGTCGCTGATAACATAGCTGATAACGTAGCTGATAACGTCGGCTGATAGCATCTCTGAGAACATCTTTGATAACGTCTTTGATATCGTCTGATTTGTTGTGGAACATCCATGATTTGTTGCGGAACATCTCTGTATAATAGCTGAATGTGATTGATTGTGCCGTTTAATTGTGCAAACGGAATTGAAGTATCTGACTGTCTGTCTGTCGAACTGTCTGTTCGTCTGCATCTCTCGTGACCTGTAAATATCCGGAAAGCTAGAAGTTCAAGTGTTGGAGCTGTCTAGGGTTATAAACATCCGGGGCGACATCTAGGGTATTGAGGAACCGTTGGTTCTAGTAGATGTTGTATGCTGTCTGTACGTATAACTGTGGTGGATCCTTGAAGGGCAAACAGCCGATAAAAGTATTGGTCTACCCTAGGTCTTCGGAGAAACTGGGAGGCGATTCAACTGTTGGTGAATCGTACGGTTATACAGGGTCGAGACACATATGTGTGTTGCAATTGTAGTACAATTGAATACATTGTTGTATTTACATAAGTTATTTCAAGTCACATTAGTATTTGTAGGGATTGCATGAATATCAATAAAAGCTAGCAACTTGATTGAATACAAGTATATGTTCGTGCTAGTTGTCGCAATCCATACGTGCGATAGTATAGTTTGTCGTTTGTGTTTAGTATCGTAATTTATACTTGCGTTAATAAAACTTTCGTAAAGGTTATTTGGATCTGTGTATAGTCCAAGAGATTCCTTTATATCTGTGTTTTATTTTGTATTAATATTTAATTTGCTCATGTATTGTGAATGGTTGTGAGTGTAATTGTGGGTTGAACGCATGAGTTATTGTGTTGATACTTTATTATTTTTTTATTAATAATTTTTTTCAAAAATTTACATTATCTTTCACACATGTGTTTGTGTTGTTCATTTAGTCCACCATCCACTCGGTAACAATTCTGTTACAACTACGGCTTATCAATGAACGCGGAAGCAAATATTTTACTGATAGTATCGACTTTTGCCTGCCTGCACTGCATCGTACATTAATTGGAAATCGCTATACTGTTTTAATAATGGTAAACAAAGCATTAACGACTAGATTAACGAGATAAAGATTTTTTCGCAATCAAAAAGTATATACCAATACGCAACTCGGTCAGAAGAAAGCTACAAGCCAGACAAAGTTGACAGACTGATAATCCAGAAGGAATTGAAGATTTGTTTAAACCGGTAACCACAGCAACCAAGGGAGTAATATCAGCAACTGAGCGAGGTATATATGGAGATATCCCTGAACAAAGACAAAGAAAAGAGACGCCTCTTCTTCCTGTACTTGAAAAAAAGCAACGGAAACTGAAAAAAACATCAGCGTTGTTAACAAAAAACCCTCCTGGTCCAAAAAAAAAAGATTGCTCCTTTAGTGGATAAATTTATCGAGGAGGCTAAAACACTAATACAACAAAAACGTATCACGCTTTAAGTGAGTTTGCTATTAACAGCTTTAATTCAAGAAAGGAGTTTTTAGCAGGCGAGTATACAGACGATCCCATATCACTCAATGATTGGGCTAATGAGTTGTATAAAATAAAATTGGGGGTTTAGATAAGAGGAGAAAGGAGTATAAAACCTTCTAAAGAGAAATTGATGATTATAAAAAACAAGAACAACAACAAGAAAGAAAACTCCAAACACCAACACGAAGAAGGAAAAGACGAAAAGACCCTCAATTGGATGATGATGATGATGAACCCACTGGTGATGATGATCCACTGGGGAGGGATTTTCTGGGAATGGGGTATCAGGTAGTGGTCTAGTTAGTTGTCCTGGTAATATTATCAGCGATATAGCGCGATTAGAGGTTCTCATATCGGGGAAACGAGCTGGAAATAACTCACCGGAAATAATTAATGAAGCAGCTGATATCTGCAGGCGGTTATTTCAAGGTGGCATCATGGACAATGATGTATATCGAGATTTCATTGACGAGTTAGTTGAAAATTCTACGAATTTGTATCATGGTTATCACAGTGACTAATTTGATGACTTCGTCCATCGATAAGATAAATATCATTTAAATAAGAATAATCATACTCTACAACCATGATAAACCAACCAGCGTCTATGTAGTAAATTCACGATTGGCGGTTTACAAAACATATTTGGTGATGGTCTCGGTGATACCATTGCAGGGTTATTTGCAAGAATGGCTCCAAAAGTGGCGCCGCTAGCAAAACAATTATCGAAGAAAGCCATTGATGTTATTCGTAATAAGGGTATTAGCGCTGTTGGAGATCTTGCCGGGAAAGCATTTTCCTCCGCGAAGGATGAACTAACAGGGTGAGTTCGGGGGCGAAGGAAACCACCATCGACTCTATTATTGCCGTTACCATCTACAGCGGATATGCCTGCAAATATTAGAAAAATTATAAATAACGCAGTAGATCAGAAATTAGCATCATTGAAAACTTCGTTGACAATTCCATCATTGACAGCAAGTGACCAAGATAATATAACCTTAAATATGATAGCGGGAAGTGGCTTAAAACCACGATCAAAATCACGATTTAGATCTACAAATATATAATAAAATGTTTAAACTGACACCTGATCCAGCGTTTGATATGGGCGCCTCAGTGCGCAAGGATGATTCTGTACGCGATTATCAATTCTATTCCTATCATGCAATACAATCTTATCTTCGAGGAAGAATCGAACTTCAAGTCTAATATACCAGGAAATACTTTCTACCATGCGAAGCATTTATTGAAGTGGAATGAGAACTTCTAACAAATGTTGCAGCTTATACAGCATAAGCAGGTAACCCAAATGTCCGAGTTAGTTATATTAATAATGGTATCATGGCGCTATTTGAGAGAGTAAGATATCTCATCGATGGAAGAGAAATTGATGCCATTGAGCGTGAGGTTGATATTGCAACAACAATAATCGGGTTAGCAAGTTATTCTGGTGATTAAACAAGATAAGCGGGTCCATCTTTGATGTTTTCTAAGGATATCACTGTTAACGCTACTCACATCCAGTATATCAAATTACAGACACCACAAGATACTGCAGTTGGTTCTAATCAACCAGTTACTCCGGAACACCAAGCAAGACCAGGTGCTGCTTTTGATATTATAAAAAGTACTAATCCTAATTACAACCTAGGATTTGCAAAACGCGTAGCAACGAATCAGGGTGCTCGTCGACGAAGTTCATGCGCGATTCCACTGCATCATATATTTTGATTCTGTAAAACTGTCCGAAAAGTTATTTATGGAGCGAAGCATACAGTAGTTCTCGTGAGAAAAGGCGATGATAATAACGCAATCTGGTGTGGCGCTGATGTTGCTGCTGGTAAAGTCACTTTAACAAAACTATCACTGTGGATGCCAGTACTGACTCCATCAATCACAACAGAAGAGCGATTACTATCATTTATGGATCATAGAGGAAAATCATTGCTAAGTTGGCTAACAACAACAACAGATACCGTGGATTCTAATATTGATGGTACACTAACATGTCATCTGGCATCAAAACAAGGTGTTTCAGCTCCACGTCATCTATTTGTTGCGCTACAGAATACTGAGCGATTAAACAATCAAGAACGCAGCCATAGGATATTTGATCAGATAGGTGTTAATGCAGTCTCTCTGAGAATAAACGGACAACAGGAGCCATCCGAGGATATACAACTTGATTACACCACTAACTAAATAGCACGTGTGTATCATCGTCTGTTATCATATCTGGGACGCGATCAAAATGTCGATACTAGTATACAAATATCCCAGTTGGATTTTAAAAATCTGTATCCGATTTATTACTTTTCGCTGGAACATCTTGATTTAACAAGACAATCCGTCGTTCATATACACTTTAGAGCTCGTGTAGCCCATACTGGTGGTATTGCTAATTATAGAGCGGTTGCTGTCATTCTCAGTGATAAATCAATGTTACTCGAAGGTGTTGGGGGACGAATGAGAATAATCGATGCTCCAGTGGAAAATATGTAACAATTAGATCAATCTGCTATTGTATAATGTCATATAGTGTTGTTAGTGTTACGTTGACTCCTGGTCAACTCAAGAAGTTACAATCGGAATCAGCCAAAACATGTGGACCCACGATAACACTGAAACACAATCAGATGTCTGATGGTCAGAGTAAATTGTCACTGACAACTCGTCAGATAAAACACTTTAATGATGCTTTTAATGATAAAATAGGCGTTCAGATCACTCTCTCTGCGGCTGCGATCAAAAACTATGATTAAAACCGGTGATATATTCCCGTTGTTAGCCGCGATTCCAACTTTGATTGCAGCAGCGGCCCCAGCGGTGGCTAAAGCGGACGCGTTAGGGGCCGTTGGTACCGCGGCAGGGATGGCACTAAAGAAAGCTACCGGACGAGGGTATTAAAAAGGGAAATGGTCTAAGACTACCAGGAACCCCGTATTCATGGTACAGCGGAAAAGGCCTATGAATCCCAGGAAACGGTTTATTAGTTCCCACGTCAAATTTTGATTTATTCTATGCTGCTAAGAAACTATAGATTAAAAACTTCAAAGGCGTCTTTCTGAAAGATCAGCTGCCGGCACAATCAAACAGCGTTGAAACCGGTATCATTAATCTCGATAATAGCAAAGGACCTGGAATCCACAGGGTTCCATACGCGATTGATCCGCGTGTGATTGTTTATTTCGATTCATATGGTTTAGTGCCACATAAAGAATTTACACCCCTCGTTGGTACTCAACGATTCCAACTGAACAAATGAGTGACCCACCAATATGCGGCATTGAAGTATTAAATCTTCTTTACGCTATTTCAACATCTGGAAAACAACCTCATCGTGTCGAAAATGAATATATTAGCAGTCGCTGTAAATCAAAGATTTTAGAGAAATGATTAGTTTTACAATAACATGATTGATATTTGGGGATGATCTTTATCAGTGCTGAAGAAAACCGAAGCCGATGGCGTTGCAACCGGTGATATAAAAAAAATAATCGAAGATGAAATAGCTGAGATGTTGAACTTGGCAAATATTGATCCCAATGAAATTGTTGTTTTTCAAGATCGTCAGGGTAAGTTGAAAACTAGTAATGCTTCCCTGGATGATATTTTAGTTAAACGACGCGACAGAGTAGAATATACTATCGCGTTGTTTTCTAATCAGGGCAAACTCAAACCAGGTGTACTTGTTTCAACGCTCATAGATAAATTAGCAACACTCGGTGATAATTATTCACCAACGATAGAATTATTAAAAAAAACTACGCGATTGATATGACAACCATATAACTAAATTCGATCAGTTTTCTAAAAATAATAAAGAAATATAATTGACAATATTCACAAACCTCTATTAGATTTGCTTAGTAATCCACCAGTGACCACACCGAAGCTCATAGAGATGATAACGTCTATGTTGGAATTAGCAACACTTCAAATCAAATATGAAGAACACGTGAAACAGTTTTCAATTTTTCGTAAAAATATCGTAGATAAATTTCTTGGAACCATATTCGATAAACTCGACATAAAACTTCGGATATTAAAAAATCCATCGATAATCTTAAAGAAACCAGTAATGAAATACCCGTGATTAATCGGCGAATAAAAGTTATTCGCGAAGATATTAAAACAACCAACGATATTATCAAGGATTATATGCCGAAGATGATACAAATACTTGAAAAAAAACAAATATCCTTCATGACAGAACCAACAACGTAGTATACACGATTCAATATGGATCATTTGCGTGGACACCATCCACTAACACGCTAAGTATCAATGCAACCGTCAAGAGTATTTATCGATTAACACTAGTGACTCCGACTCAATTTAATATTTCATCAACGAGTTCATCTGGGGTCAACAATACTATATCAATCATCGTCGTCAAGGATACAACTGAACAGTTCACAATAGCAACGAATGATAATAATCTGGCTAGGGTTTCAGTAACGTGGTATGTGGAATTCGTAGCGGATTTAAGTAAATAATTAAACCACCAGCGGTTTCAATTGAATTCTATTGTACTAAATAACATGTCATCACCGATGATTTCATCGATCCAATGTCGATATAACACCATCAAAGAATTTCAAACAAATCTCAAAATTCTTTTGGCTAGTACCGAACAAAAATAAACAAATACCGGCGAAGAATCATTGCCATCGACGTAGCTGTATACTCGATGTAGGGCTTAATTATCGGCGTTGGTATTGCTATATCATCAGTTTAAATGACCGCTCCAGCTGTTATTCCGGTTTGTTTATCTGCGGTTCCAACCGTCGCAGGAATAGCCATCGCGATAGCAAACAAATATCATGTTCTCAACAAAAACTGCACGGTTACATTATTATAAATGCTACGGTATCTTTGAGTGTATTCGCAATCATCTAAGTTGATAGCTTCGTCGCTCGACGACACGACAATAACCGAGGATGAGTTTTCGAGAATGGTCCAAAAGTACGAGTCAACATAGCTGGAATTAGAGCGAGACAATAATAATAACAATGACAATACCGCAAGTACTGCTTCAACGAATAGTAAAAAATACCGAACCGAATAAACGAATAGCGGAAAATACCACACCGGTGAAAACCAGCATGATCTCAATAACATCAACTAATCCTGAATTCAGTGTGAATTTCCCTACTTCGGTTCCCGTGAAGGAAAAAGCGCTTGCAAAATTACGAGTGTATCACAGTTGGCCTAACAATAGGTCGGTAGCATTTTGTTGTCAACAACCGAAAAATTCCTTGTTGTTTGCGAGTAGGAATAAACCCGATGGAACTCCAGACTGGAACGTTGTTTCGCTACCATCTGGGTCGAACAAGTCAATGCTGAATTACAGCGTAGTATAAAATCCATTACTGGAAAAGAATCAAACATCGCTATAACAGTTCACGAGCCGACATTATCATCCGCAATTGACATAAACTCACCCGGATATGTCGTAGATATCTATCAGAGTTCTATAAGGACAATACTGGGGTGGCCTGAAATCCCACCTCAGACATCTTATCAAATACACTATCCCAAAAAAACTTGATTATATTACCGACAAGATAAAACCTGATAATCCAGTCAAATGTTATAACGAATACACCAAGTTGAAATTTTTCATTGGAATGATAAAAGATCGCGTTATTAAAATATACTACACAACTCGACAAGATAAAATCACTGAAAATGTCACAGGGATGAATAATGATTTTTCACTGTTGTTATCTCTTTAATCCGGTACTCTCACCCGAGATGAATTTATCAGCGTCATAGAAACATGTAACAAAATCATCAATGACATGGAAACATTTCATTCGCAAATTAGTCAAATGGTATTAGGTGACAGTAATCCTTAAACGAGAACAGAGTTTGCGACAGCATATAATATACACGTAGAAGATATTCCCACATTCAAATTACACGGATATAATATCTCAGAACTACAAAAATCTCTCAATGATGCCATTGACGTTGGTTTCAAAAAAATCCACGACGCATGAAAAAAAAAATACCACAACCACAAACAATAATTCTCAAATATAATAACGACCCAGACAGCGGTGGTAGGCATATTGCTGCGTTCAACGTAAATATATCCTCGGTGATAGCGTTGAATTTAGTATGTGATGATATCGAAGGAAGCTATCAAATAAATCTCAATCGATCAAATCAAGCTCAACAAGGATATATTTTATATTCATTTGCACCATCCGCTCCTCCAGGATTTCTAATAATCCAGGATCCAACTAATCCAGTCTATATGCGATGTCATAATAATTCATTAACGATAATTAATTTCAAACTCACTGACCAGTCCAATACTCTTATTGATTTACGAGATAAGGTTTTACAAATTAGTCTGTTTGTAAGATCATAAATGATTTTCATCGTAAATAAAATATTCAACCATAGCAGCAAAGGGGGCGCGACAACAACCATGGCGTCATTTTTTATGATTTTTGAGGAAGCATCAGTTTGCAGAATGAGCACTTCTATTAAGAATTGTCGAGGAAGCCTGAGTTTGCCGAATCGACGCCAAAGAAAAGTTGTATAGTTTGCCCCCTCTGCTGCTATAAGTTATATGGTAATAAAGAAAAATTTGGTTATATTACGATCATTATTAAACGCATGTTTCTCTCTAATCCATGTTGATAATTCTTTTCACTGGTTGGTATCTATAAAATATTACGTCAGCCATTAATTATTCAATAAATAATGTATTTATTAATGTTCGAATCCAATGTTGACTGCAGCAGATAACATATCCTACATGCATCTCTTTGCATTGCGTTTAGTATCTCTCTAGGATGGGTAAATCCGTAAGACAAAAAAACAAAAAAAAATTCTTATGCATCATGTTTTCATTATGAATGAAAAAAATAAGTCCAGCTGGATATATACAGATCAAAGCGTTCTTATTTATTACCATGTAATATTTATTTTTGAGCTTTCTCAGACTCGTTCTATATTTTTGTAGGGGTGTCACCAGACAGATGCCCCTCCCCTCCCCATATTTAAAAAAACTGAAAAAGTTGTTTTCATGTGAGTTGTGTTCCCAAGATGTGTAGTTCATGCTATTTATTTTTATTTCCATTTACTTCTTTCTAACTTTATTTGTCCCATCGGGATTATATGACATTTTTGAAAGGGTTATTTCTTCCATTTCTCTAATGTTCCTATAGGGCGGTTCCTCAGAGTTGGTTTTGTCACCATTTCTGGGTTCCTTACCTAGTATTTTTTTTTTGACTCTGGCTAAAGGATCCCCTATATCCAGTGTATGCTTTTAGTGTTTTTGCTATTTGTCTGAGTGCTACTGTGTGTGCATGTGTATATATATATATATATAAATATATATATATATATATATATATATATATATATATATATATATATATATATATATATATATATATATATATATATATATATATATCTGTGTGTGTGTGCGTGTGTGTTTGTTTGGATAGCCTTTCCTATTTGAAATATTTTCCAGTTTTCTAGTCACCGATTGGTGACCCGAATCATAAGCAAATCGTCACTTTACTCTTTTAATTTATCATAAATGTTTATTACAAGAACTTTGAATTTTGAAGCAAAGTCTTTTGTACTATTACCTGTTTGTTTTTCCAATATATAAAATCCCAAATAACTTAAGTTTATTCTGTGTCGTCTTTCTTGTTGTTTTGTATATTTAAATGATTGAGATCAACTCGAGACAAGTTACGTACATGTATTTTCTCGTTCTATATACTCCTTATGATAGTTAAGTTTTTATATTATTATTTACCTTCATTATGTAAATCAGACTATGGATTATTGGATTTATGTTCGTATAATCCTTGGTATTGGTCATTAGAATATTCATTATTAGCGTTTGAATTAGGTCTATTTTTTAATATCAATCTATATGTCAATCTATCCTTAAATCTTGTCGACCTTTGGGGCACCACTGATGACATGACAACCAGCTTCCTCCATTCCAATCTGTTCTCTGATAATCTCACTGTGTCACTCACCTTTAGTCTTGTCCACTCTGAGGTGTTATCCTCACATCTTTTCCTATGTCTTCCTCTCCTTCGACCTTCCTGCACAGTACATTCCATGACTGTCTTTGCAAGCCCTGTTGTTCGTATGACATGTCCATACCATTTCATTTTGCGTTTCTTCACAATGGTCAATAGCTCTTCATAGGGCCCAATAGCTTGCATAATTCTGGTTCACAATTCCTCATTCGTGACATGATCTCTATATGAAATGCCAAGCAATCTTCGAAAGCATCTCATTGCAACAGCTTGTATATTCCTTTCGAGATTCGCTGTTGTGGTCCATGACTAACAGGCATATAGGAACACAGATGCAACCAAGGGGCGTATTTGTCTGATTTGTGAGCTGAATGAGGTATTGATGTCTTTAGCCTTGAAATTGCCGTTATTGTCAGCGCAATCCTGCGCAAAATTTCTGGTTTTGATCCCTCGTCTGCCACGACTTCTCCTACGGAATTGAATATATTAACTGTTTCCAGTTTTTGGCCACTATTCATGATGTCAGTGCTGATGCCACTGGTGTTGTTGGTCATCATGTTGGTCCGCTCTGCACTGATTTCCATATCAAAAGCAGTAGCTGTACTGTTCAGTTTTCCACCAACTGTGCAAGTCCCTCCTCATTTTCTGCAAAGCCATCGATGTCATCAGCAAAACGCAGATTCGTTATTATTCTGCCTCCAATACTGACAGTTCCTTCATGGTCTTTCAGTCCATCTGTCATGATTCTGTCAAGGGAGATGGTGAAGAGAGTAGGTGAAAGCAAGCAGCCCTGTCTGACTCCCACAGTTGTCCTAAACCAATATCCTATTTGACCGTTGAAGCAAACTGCGCTGGTGGCCTTGCTGTAAAGGCTTTCTATGACTTTGATCAAGTTAGCATTGATATTATACAGCTTCATGGTGGACCAAAGGGCTGCATGCCATACTCTGTCATACGACATCTTAAAATCTATAAAGACATGATAAAGGTTTAGTTGTTGCTGGAGGTATTTCTCACATAGTATTCTCAGGTTGAAAATCTGTTCAGTTGTGCTTCGCCCTGGTCTGCTCGAATGATTAGCAACCTTTGGTTTGCCACATTTACAACACCTTGTAGTTGTCATTTTATTTTATGTTTAATTTACTACTTCCGTATCTATAAACTAAATATTTTTTCGCTAGACATTTTTTGCTCCACATGCCAAGCTTAACGTTTTAAGTGGTTTATTGTTCAATGTCTTTGCTAATTCAGATTCATCAAACATCACCTGGCTAAATGTATAACGTCCTTTCCACAATATCTTATCAACAGGCTATGTATTTTTATTATTTGTAATGATTGAAATGTTATTGTCATCCACATATGTTTCAATACAAGCTGAGGTGTTGGTACCTTTAAAGTAAACGCAAATCAAGTCACTATATCTGTCCATAGTTTGCGGAGAAATATTTTAAAATGTATTACAATGTTCGCGTCCAATTCACATCCGTTTTGTTCTTCCATTCGTTTGTTTTCTCTAACAATCGGGTATACCTTGCACACATCCATATGCTTATCTATAACTCCTTAGCGTAATATATCCGATTAATGTGTTCTCCGTTTAAATATTCCAATTTATGTACTGCAATGTCACCTAATAGCACTTTAAAAAACATAATCGGTTCAGTTAATATTTTGTACATGTCCTTCTGCAAAATTAAATTAAATGTATATTTATAAATCCTAACCGTCTGACATATTTAGTATTCTGATGTTGAAAATGTGTTAAATAATAGATAACCGAATATATTCATCCATAATTAATATTTATTGCCTGGATGAAAAGTTTCATTTTGAGTCATATATATATCGACCTATCATAACTATTATTATAACCTGTCAGTACCTTGAGCATCCGTCCATGTTCGTCATTCATTTGTATCAAATATTATCAGATACTACTTGAGAAGTTATACAATTAGGTTACACCTGCTTTCTTATATATATATATATATATATATATATATATATATATATATATATAGATAGATAGATAGATAGATAGATAGATAGATAGATAGATAGATAGATAGATAGATAGATAGATAGATAGATAGATAGATATATAGATAGATAGATAGATAGATAGATAGATAGATAGATAGATAGATAGATAGGTAGGTAGGTAGGTAGGTAGATAGATATATAGATAGATAGATAGATAGATAGATAGATAGATAGATAGATAGATAGATAGATAGATAGATAGATAGATAGATAGATAGATAGATAGATAGATAGATAGATAGATAGATAGATAGATGGATGGATGGATGGATGGATGGATAGATAGATAGATAGATAGATAGATAGATAGATAGATAGATAGATAGATAGATAGATAGATAGATAGATAGATAGATAGATAGATAGATAGATAGATAGATAGATAGATAGATAATTACTTTTGGGGATGCAAAGTCGTTGTCGAACCCTTTCTGCTGCTATGGGGTGAAAATTATTTTTTTTACGATGAAAGTCCTAAGACTTCAAACCTTTTTAGGTTTTCATAAACAGACTAATTTTTAGAACCTCACCTCGTAAATCAATCAGATTATTGGATTGGTCAGTGAGTTTGAAATTAATTCTCGTTTACGAATCATTATAACATCGCATATAGACTAGATTAGTTGGATCCTCAATTATTATAAACCATATAGGGGCTGTTGGTGAAAATAAATATAAAATATATCCTTGTTGAGCTTGATTTGATCTGTCGAGATTTATTTGATAACTTCCTTGGATAACATCACATACTAAATTCATTGCAATCACCAAGAATATAGTGTCGTTTTGAGGAGCGATATGCCGCCCGTCTCCGTCCGGTTCATTATTATGCATAAGGATTGTTGTTGTTTTTTTTCATGCGTCGTGAATCCTTTTGAAACCATCATCGATGGCATCATTGAGTCTTTTCTTTATAGTTGCTACATCGATGTCTCCAGGAAATCTACACTGAGATATATTATCCTCTTTTTACGAAAAAGCAGTTAAAATTCGTTATCATTGATGGCCTGTGCTATTAATCACCATTTGTAATGTTCGGTTATGAATATATTCTACAATGAATATAATCTGATTAAATAGTTCTACGTTTTTTGAAAATTTCTCCCGGTTATATAATTGTCAACTCTATCATGTAGAGGTATTTTACGTCTGTCAAATGTATGATAAAAAGCACCAAACCAGTCTCTAAAATCGACATCTGTTACTGAACGAAAATATTAATAAATTTGTTTATTTTTATTAAATAAAGTCCAAAGAAGATGATTACTTTAACCACTGATATAAATTTCAATTTTTTTCTCTCTCCACTTTTTTATTTTATCTACATGAGTCTTAATTATATAGTTAAATCCGCTATCTTTTGCATTGGGATATAGTTTATCAGAAGTAAATTAAGACATTTTAGGTTCAGGTAAATGTTGATAAGATGGTGCCTGAGGTGGGAATTCAGACCATCCTAACACGGTTCGTATCGAACTCTGATGATATCGTCGGATCATGAACTGTTTTAGCGATTTTCGGTTCTTTTCCAGTAATTGATTTTATTCTGCGTTGTAATTCATTATTGATTTTTTCGATTTGGTATGACCCAGATGATAGCGAAACAACGTTCCAATCTGGAGAACCTTCGGGTTTGTTTTTACACGCAAACACTAGGGAATTATTCAGTTGCTGACCACCAAATGATTTTGATCTAATATTTGGCCAACAATGGTATACTCGTAATTTTGCTAACGCTATCTTCTTACCTGGAACCGCAGTCGGGAAATTCACACTGAAATCAGGATTCGTTGAGGTTATTGAGATTATGCTGGTTTTCACCGGTGTGGTATTTTCTGCTAGTCGTTGAAGTAGTACTTGCGATGTTGCTTTGTTATTATATTCGTGTTGTATTTCTAATTTTGACATCGCGGAATCATAAACACGTACCATCGCTGAAAACTCACTATCGGATATTAATGTGTCATCGAGTGACGACAATATCATCGAGGATAATTGTGAGTACCCGGTAGACACAACATGAAATTTAACTACGTAATCTTGCAGTTTACGCTGGCTGCAAGATGATTTTTTTTTTGTTATAATTGAAATAATTCTCCCGATTGTTGTCACTGCGGATATACAAATCGGGACGGTTACTGGAGCAATCATAGTTACCTACCATAATAATATACCAGCACCGGCGAGTACACTGGATACCGAATATACGGTTACATCAACGGCGGTGAATCTTCGTCGGTATTTTTGTTTCACTTGATACTCCTCACTGAGTGTTTTGAGTTTAGTTTGAAATTCTTTGACCTGATCATAGCGGTGCTGCTGTGATGACATTTTTATATTACAACAGAATTCAATTTAGTTGTTTACTTAAATCCGCTACGAACTACACATACCATGTAACTGAAATCCTAGCCAAAGTATTATCAGTGGATGCTATTTTGAATCGTTCAGTTCTTCCTTTGTCGATGATCGTTGATATCATATTCTTGACCCCATATGAACTCGTTGATGAAATATTAAATTGAGTCGTTGATATTAGTGTTAATCGATAAATACCCTTAACGGCCGCGGTGAGATATAATTTGTTGTTTGTAGGTGTCGACGCAAATGATCCGTGTTGGATCGCGTACACGTTATTTATGATATTTTTTGGTCGTGAGGGATTTTTAAGTTTTCAAGTTTTTCTGTCATCCTCAGTAGATCATCCCTGATAGTATCTTCTACTGCGTTGCGTTGTTTGACTAAAATATCATCAAGGGAAATACTACTAGTTTTCAATTTACCTTGACGATCTTGAAATACAATTATTTCATTGCGATCAACGCTTGTAAAGTTCAACATCGCAGCTATTTCATTTTCGATTATTTTTTTTACATCAAAGGTTGCAGATATTTCCGCGGTGGTTTTTTAGGCTTCATAAAGGTGTCCCCAAAATATCAATCATGTTATTCCATAGTACATTCGTCTTTTTAAGTAATTCATTATTGTGTATTCGTAGACGACTTTATAAAGTGATTCAGATGATGCTGAAACCGGCATTAACATTTCAAGGATTGCTTGTCCACACGAATTTCAAGTAAGCCCAGCATGGGTAACTCTGAATACCAAACAGGAACTGAAGAATCCAATTTGGATATATGCTCAAGAAATCTTCCTTCCTTATTAGGAGGAAATCCATGCGGGTCAAAATAAATGACATATTGTGGATGTGTTACGTGACCCATCCAATATACTCTAGATTTATTGCTAAAACCGATAGCAAGTATACCGGTTTCAAAGATTTTCGGTTGTGTTGGTAATTGATTTTCCCTGAATATACCTCTGAAATATTTTATTGGGAGTTTCTTTAATATGTCAGCCGTGTTAAGATTGGATTTTTTACCTATGGGTTTTGGTGAAATATCAATCATGTTAAGATTGGACTTTTCAAATATGGGTTTTGCTAATATGTTAGCAGAAACAGGTTTATAAAACCACACTGTTAGTTTTATCACTTGTTCGAATAAACTTCTCCAAATATCAATCATGTTTATTCTATATTACTTTCTCTCTAAAAAGCAATTACTCGTATATTCGTGTACGGTTTTATTGGGTGGTTTTCCCGATGATGAAATAACGTTGAGGACATTTGATACTTCTATACCGCATATTGGTGGGTCATTCATTTTCTGTGTTGGTAGCGTAGAATACAAGATAGGAGTTTTTAAAGGGTTTATATAACGCATTAATTCTTTAGACGGCGCTAACACAAATTACTAGAAAAAGACAATTGCACGCGGATCAATCCCGTATGCAACCCAGTGCTGTTATCGAGATTAATAATATCGGTTTCAACATTGTTTGGTTGTTGTAGTAATTGATCTCTCATAAAGACACCTCTAAAGTTTTTTATCGTTATTGTTTTTGGCAGCATCGAGTAAATCAAAATTAGACATGGGAACTATTGCTAATAAACCGTTTCTAGTCTCGGGCCTTTTCCGCTGAAACCATGATAACGGAGTTCCTGGTAATCTTAGACCCTTTCCTGAT
The DNA here is from genome assembly GCA_029339505.1 of Unio delphinus. NCBI lineage: Eukaryota > Metazoa > Mollusca > Bivalvia > Unionida > Unionidae > Unio > Unio delphinus. Next base: position 9,159,975 of record JAQISU010000092.1, read on the forward strand.
CGTTTCTTTTCTTTTTGTATCCCTGTCCGGCAGCTTTCTGTAGTGCCATCCCTGCAGCTGTACCGACGGCTCCTAGCGCGTCGGCTTTTGCTATCACTGGGGCCGCTGCCGCAATCAACGCTGGTAACGCAGCAAAAGTTGGAATGTACCACCTAATTGTATCATGTTCTTAATCACAGCTGCATCGAGAGTGATCTGAACACCCTTTTTATCTTTGATGGCATCATTGAAGTATTTCATATGACGAGCTGTCAATGACAGTTTATTCTGACCAAGAGACATATGATTGTGCTTCAGCAATATTGTGGTTCCACATTTTTTAGATGATTCCGATTGCAAATTTTTAATTTGACCAGGAGTTAACGTAACACTAACAGCACTGTATGACATTTAATTAATAACATATTGATCTAATTGCTACATTACAGATTTTTGAAAATATTACCTATTGTCCATTGGTGCATCACCTACCTTCATTCATACACCAACACCTTCGAGTAGCATTGATTCGACCCTGAGAATTAGAAAAACTGCTGTGTATTCGGGGATAGTGGCAGGACGGGTTACACGAGCTCGAAAGTATATTTCAACGACAGATTGTCTGGTTAAGTCTAAATGTTACAGCGAGAAGTAACACATGGGATATACTTTTCTAAAATCCAACTGTGATATTTGCAGAAAAGTATTCACATTATTATCGCGTCCCTTATATGACAACAAATGATGATACACGCGTGCTATTTGGTTGGTTCCATAATCAAAATGTATATCCTCGGTTGGTTCCTGTTGATCGTTTACCTTCAACGAAACTTCATTACACCCAATTTGATCAAATATCGTATGGTAGCGTGTTTGTGAACCCAATCGCGCCTTATCCTGTCACGCAATAAATATATGACGTGGAACTGAAACACCTTATTTTGATGCCAGGTGCCATGTAAGTGTACCATCAATAGTAGAATACAAGGTATCTGTGGTCACTGTTAGCCAACTTAGTAATGATTTACCGCCTGTACTCATAAATGATAGTAATTTGTGCTCTACGCTGATTGATGGATTCATTACTGGCATCCACAGTGTTAGTTTCGTTATATTCACCTTGCCTCGGTCATCATCCGGATTTGCAGGTTCTGCTGGAATCCTCCAGATTGCATCATTATCATCACCCTTTCGCACGACTGCTACTGTATATTTCGCTCCATAGATAACTTTTCTAACATTTCTGCAGAATCCAAATATGAGATGTAGTGAAATCGCGCGCGAGAATAATCTACGATCTCCTTCCCACAATAATATACGTGTTGCAGCTCCTAGGTTGTAATCAGGATCATTATTTATAATCATATCTTCAATATTAGCAACAACAACAGGAAGAACAGAACGATTCTTCGGTTGTCTTATAACATATTGAGTCGGTGCTGCGCGATCATTAATATCTTTCAAAAACATCACAAATGGACCCGCCGATCTTGTATAATCATAGGAGTATTTTGCCAACCCCACTATTGTTGTAGCAACATCAACATCGTGTTCTACAGACTCGATTTCTCTGTTATCAATCATGTATTTATCGCTGTTATACCATTTTTGACAAAATCAACTTTGGCACCACGTGGATATTTGGTTGTACTGCATTATAGGAATAATACTGATAATTAAATATAGAATCATTCTTGAGCACTGGGGCATCTAAATCAAACGCTGTGTCCGGATCCGATTTGAACATATTATTACATATTTCTTAATCTAAATCGTGATCTCGCTCGCGATTTTAAACCAATTCCTTCTACCATATTTGCAGTTTATTATTTTACTAATACTTTCAGGCATAATTTCCGTAGATGGTAGTGGCCACAAGGACTTCGTCATCGGTTTCCTTCGTCACTCTTAAATCGCATCTAATCGTTGTTGTGCTAATTTAGTTGTCAGTGCTTCAAAAACCATGATATTTAATATACGATCTAAATGTACTGACTTTGTCACCATTGAATGATCCGTAGATTGCTTCACCCACTCCAATTTACTACATTACTTCCGCGTAGTGACGAAGTGACCCGTGACAAACCGTTGTCAAAGTCACCACTGATTAAATTAACGTCCAAAAAAGCGTCTATAAAATTTTATTCTAGTTGAGTAAGCGCACATACCTGTTTTAGGTGAGAAAGTGCCATACCTGTCTGTTTTATACCTTGTATTACTCATGTATCTATGTTGTGTTTTACTGTGTTGAGGCATCCGGGGGGGGGGGGTAATTTTGGCGGATAATCTCTTTAATTTTTTTGATTTTCGAATTAATTGTGCGTTTGATTTCATATTGCTGTCCTAAATCTTTTCTTATTTTTTCGACAATAGTAAATAACGGGGCGAACTTATTGATGTCGTTACAAAATGCAAGGGAGACATAAAATAGCGTTCTGAATTCGCTTGATAACTCGTTTTTATTACATCAAGAAATATCTTAAAAATCAGAAGAAATCTGATCACAATTTAATTTATCTGACAATTGAATTCCTTGATTTTTCAAATTTCGGTTAAAATCTCGTTTATATTTTCAGAATTCATATATATAATAATAAATTATATTTCTAATATATTTTTCAAAAACAAACAAGTTGGTGGTCAATTTTGTGACCCGTTTTTTGTATGATCTCTGTTCGCAATAAGGTGTTATTGAAATCTTATTGCGCCTAGAGATATATATGAAGGTTATATATGATGATGAATAAGGTGTTCTATACATGTTTGATAATATACAACAGCGCATCCTTTTCAACTCCCAATTCGATTGTTATGGCGAGTTTGTAAGGCACACATATATACATATCTACATATTTGATATATATGACATGACAGCCTTTCAACCCCCAATTCGATTGTTATGGCCAGATTGTGGGGCACACATATATACATGTATACATATAGACATATTTGATATATTTCACATATAGGACAGCACAGCCTTTTGAACTCTCATTTCGAGTTTTATGGCGAGTTTGTAAGGCACACATATATACAAGTATACATATAAGACAACACTGCCTTTTCAAACCCCCAATTCAAGTGTTATGGCGAGTTTGTAAGGCACATATTATATACAATGAAATGGTTATATTATCTACAATGAATGATACATGAAATATAACAAAGGATTATAGGATGACAATGACGGGGACGATTCTACATTCAAACTGAAACCAATCATAAACCCTACAAAATAAACCCAGTTTGAATGCAAAAACACATTCACATCGCGTATGACGGTGTGATATATGGTTGTTTCAGTTTGAATTTCGAATGGCTTAAAGTCCCCAATTATATAGAAAAACCAGCAAAATCGGTTCCGTCGACAATAATGCCTGCCACGAGATTCAAACGATAGGCCCTAGGACAAGATCCCAACGCATATGGACTACGCTAAATGTTCCAATCTGCAGGTATGTGATTTTGCATACGATATGTATGTAAACAAAAAACAACAAATCCCATTGAGATCCGTTCCTCTTTCATAAACCGAACACATACCCTTACGAGTTATTCCCCTTAATGATATATACACATAGTACCAAACAGAATTCAGATATATGTAAATTGAATTCTTTGTCCGGTCTGCTTTGAAATCGCTGACCGATAAATTTTTTCTGCAACATATCGTAGACAGGCTCTACAAGTCTCGAAATACCTACTGGTTTCGTTTATTTTTTTAAAAGTTCTTTCCTCGTTATTTTCTGTATTAAATGATTTTATACATTTTGCATTTTTATGTTTCCCAGTCCCTCCTCATTTTAAATTTTTACTTTGTGAAATAGCTTGTAGATTATCTAAAGAATTGTTCTTAGGGTTCCAATCAATATTATCAATAACAAGACCATCCTTTATCAATCCATTGTGACATTTATATATCATACTGTGATTAAGACACATTTTACCTCTAGCAGCAAATACCAAATACCCCATACCATTTTAAACATAAACTGGTTTCTTCAGTCTGTGGTGTCTGACAATACCGTCACGAGATGCTTCATAATTGGTAATCACGGGATGTGGTTGAAATTCTTGGTTCATTTATATACTATAATATTATTTGTCTAATTAATTATTTCGGTTGATTATTACTTGGGGATCTTTCAATATAGTCTTTAGGTGTTCTGATGATTTTATCCTTCTCAGAGTCAAGGACAGAGTCAGAGTCGGAAACTTTGATGAAGTCCTTGATGGAATCTTTGATTCTCTTATCATAATAGCGCCTCAACCTTCTGTATCGCTAACCACCACAATTGAGACACAATACTGCAATTTACCACGCACACGTACCCCACATCGCAAGCAAGGTAGCGGATCTAAGGTTCCACGACTTACACTTTGTAAATGATATCCACAGAATTCATTTCTGCATGATTTGTTACAAGCGGTTACTGATCCTATCATAAGCTATTTGCAACAATTCATTATATAATACATTTATTATCTAAATAATTGTTTTAATTATAATATGGAGGAATTCGAGAGATAATTGAAAATTACGCCTTGGAAAATTTTTGAATTCAATCTCGATAGAGTTTCCACTGATGTACCAAAGAGTCTCACAAGTGAGAGAAGCATGATAAGTAGAATCCGTGATTGCTTTAATGAATTCAAGCGCGATGGAGCATCTCACTGTTGATCAACAATTCGAATTGATGGTAGTGTTGATGCTACCATGAACGACGAAAAAGCAGATGTGATAATCTCACATCTTGACACGAAAAATTATTTTTTTAGAGTTAAATTCATTATCCGCTCAGAGACGGGGAATCGGATTATACGCGACAAATTTGAACCCATTTTGAAAAATAAGAGAACTGTCACTATGAGTCCAAACCAGGAATTCTGACTGAAATTGACAAACCGTATTGCGAGAGATCCTATCCTGTGACAGCAGTTGTTTGTGTGATCTAACCGATAAATGATAAACCGAGTAATAAAAAACTAAAACCAATGAAATTGTTGCCGCTGACTTTGACAGTGAGGATAAATTGTGTAGCAGAACGAATAATAGTACACTTCACAAACGCGTTGCATGGAAACAAATTGACGGATCTAAGAGACAAAATATGAACGAATGGGGATTAACAGTAAGAGAGAGCGTAGCAACAATTCAAGACATAGCCAAATTAGAAATATCATTATGATTCCCAATAACCGTAATGACGATAACAGGAGGGGTATTACACGAATCAAAATATAGAATCAAAAGGAGCTCCAATCAAAATTATTGACAATAACGGACACGCATGGACACCTGCGGTAACCATATTTCTTCGGGATAGAACCATAAAATAGTACACCAGAAATTTATTTTATTTTATTTACGACTTAAGTAAAAAAAAAAGATCCTGTGTCAGTGTGGTTACAGCACAGTTTTGAAGACGAAGAGGGTAAATTTGATCAATTTCTAGGACCCAATGGCGAATTACACCGTACTGAAGCCCTACACAACGAGATGAGAAAACTAGCTAGTTGTTTTACAACGGATTACGACGAAAAATTATTAACAATCTCTTTTACAATTACGTCAGTTGCAGCTCATTTCAAAAGAACGAGAAATCTATGGAGACCAACACACGCATAAATTCTCTCAGATTTCGAATCAATTTGCGTTGTTTACAGCCATGGTTGATTATGGAATATAAAATACGATGCTAAAAGTATTATTTCGGTTGATAAGATTGCGTGTTATCCAGGGAGTTTTGTTGGCTACGGAGAGTGCTCTGAGTGCTTCAAAAGATATGGACATCCCACACATGAGATGACCCTTGTTGCGATTAATGGACCACTACCCGATTTTGGATTAACTGGATTCGCTTGGGTGGTATCATTTAAATTGGCTAAAGGCCTTCATCCGTGTTGATATGTTTGTATGGTAGACACATCTCTGAGAAACACTGGACGCTAATAGTGTTATTACGGTATATTATTGATTCTAAAATGCTGATATCGCCGATTGTCAGTGAAGCAATTATATCATATCGAGCGCAGACTGAAGACTGGTTACCACAACCCGATGGTCTAGATAATATAATTAGCGAAAACAATAACGAATTCCCGATCAGGGTGGAAAATACGACGATAACGACATTCTTCTCGGTTGATTAGTGATGACGCTGAATACGATTGTATAATCGCAGATGTAGCATCTAAGGGTATACACGTCGATCGTAAAGACGCTTTCTGATCCGATGGAACCAAATTAGGTACAATTGTTACTTACACAGATGGAGTAAATCCTCAATACGCTCATCTAAGGTCGTATATGCTGGCTTATGCTCATATTATTTTACTTTCGAAGGTAAATAGATTTCCTGACACCGGAGTTAGAGTCGCCACTGATTTTTTTTATATAGACGTAAAATATAGCGAGTCAGAAGAAGAATTCACTAATTTAGATGAGAGTTAGGGATCATGGAGAATTGAGAAAGAAATACTGCGTGACTTTTCCGAATCAGTAGATGTTACAACTGAAAACATTTACTTGAACAATGAGCAGATATCAGAACTATCTAATGCGCCGTCGTGTTCCGGTCCAACATGTAGATATAAAACCAGTTACTTAAACGGCTGTGGTGGGTCAGGAAAGACGACTCGTGCGATTGAATTTTTTCGAGAGAAATCAAACATAATTGTGCTAACACCAACACACAGACTTGGAAGAGAGATGAAACAACGAGATATTAATGCTTGCACGTATCATAGTTTCTTTAGATGGAAAGGTGACGAATGGACTCCTGATCGAATGGGCGAAAATTATATTCCTGAAATCATTTTTTAGGATTAGATATGCACTGTGTCGTTAGATGTATTACAAAATATTTTTGATTGGCTATTGCTAGCGAATACAAAAGTGATAAGGTGTGGCGATCATGGTCAACCACCACCATTTGTCGGTTTGTCTCCACATGATTGGCTAAATAGTTTTGTAGACTATTATGAAGAAATTAGTACTGATCATAGATCATTTCAAGAACAATTAAGCGAGTTCCAGGAACTAATCAGATTACAACCGGATAGAATCCAATGTGAAATAGCACGTGAAATAATTTCAGACCCCCCCCCCCCCCAAATGATTTCTGGGAAGCGTGGAGACCAAACAATTTAATAGTGGCAAGTATAAAGATAGTCAGAGACACACTTCAGATGAAGTTATTTAACACGCATAAAAAAAATTGCAACACTTCCTGTGCCGCTGTGTTATAGACCCAAGGACACACGAAGACATAAAATCCAAGTTGATATTCCTGGCTTGACAGAGTCTAGAAAACAGAATCTCGTGTTAAATGATATTGAGTTGGTTGATATCAGTGTTGTCGAAGATGCATTGCGCTCTGATAAATCCCCATGGAAGTTAAGATACGCAGGGACGATACATTATTAGCAAGGGTTGACTATATCCGATACAATTGTTTGGATCATTGATAATCACATCGAGTAGTCGAATTTAGTTTATCTTGCGGTGTACAGAGTACGAAGAATAAATCAACTTCGAAAAGTTGTTTTAGACTATAATATGTTATATTGTCAGCGATGATATAATCAGAAAAAAATCATTCTGGTTATAAACAACAGGACAACAAAATAACAGAAAATTTGACATTGATGCTGAATTTATAATTACACTGAAACAACAACAGAATAATCATTGTGCGAGTTGCAATTGTATACTGCGTCGGTTGTTGGTCTGATAAAGATCCTCTCCAATTTACCGTAGACAGAAAATGTAGCAGCGTAGGTCATACCAGAGATAATGTGATGCTGACTTGTCTTGAATGTAACAGACGAAGAGGCGCTAGTTAAGACCACGTGGCGGTAATTGAGTATCCTCGGGTATCACTTGCAATTGTTCACGAGTAAATCTCCGCTGAGGAGAAGTTGAATCCAATTTGTAAACCGGCGGTCTACCCGTATATCGTGTTATACTAGATATGTTATGTGCAGTAACACTCCAAATAGGATCAGTAGCTCTTTTTGTACCACCTTCAAGCTCTTCTGGTTCATATAAATACCTAACAGTGACTTTGCCGAGTATCGGTTGTTTTGAAAAATCATTTTGTCGTTATACGGGTATATACTTTTATTTGATCGCGTTGTTAGGTTTCATATTAATTGTTCAAGTAATCTCATTATTCAGCGTGGTAATTACTTCTGGTAATATTGTTACCCATTCACGAGATCGTTTATCCTAGATAAACTTCTTCGCGTATTGATATCCAAATAACCGCTCAGCAAGTGTGCGATTAAATCGTTCAACACATGCCTGATCGCGATGTAATGCAGTATGTCCTCGTATGATGGTGACATAATGAAGTCTCATTATTGATAACACTGTACCCTGAAATTCTTTGTTAGGATCAACTTGCAATAGATTTGGTCAATGCAGAGGACCTCGTCGATAAATCCTTTCAAATGCAGAAGCCACTTCAGTTGATGATTTTGTCTTTAGCTGTTCTGCTTGTTTGTATCGACTCGCAACATCAACTACAGTTAGCGCATACTTGTAAATACCATCATGCAGCAGAAATAATATATCAGCCTGATGAACCTCATTAGGGACGCTGACATCAAATTGCGAGTAGTTAATTTGCGGTGGTAGATAAATTTGCCATATCGCCTGTTTGGATAATCAATACGCTGCAGTGTTATCTTTTACCTATGCGGCGCTAACGAGTTTACTAATTGCTGCTTTACCTCTCCCGTGTCCTCTTGCAGACTAATAAATAGATTCCTTGATGTTATTAATTACCAGCACCCAACATTAATTTACTTTCATCGCCGATTTTATCATCCATGAAACCAATTTATCTGTTAAGGATTTATTAATGATAGAATTCAACGCATGAATTAATTTCACATCTGCGATATATCTGTTTTGCAGATTGCTACTTTTATAAGCAAGCTCATGAGCATGACACTCCTTAACAATAGCGTTTATTGGGTTTTCACCGGGTCGGGGTTTGTTTTGATCATCGAGTCTGATATCGAGACTAGTCCCGGGTCCACAAAAACTATATCCTGGAATTAGTTTCCTCCAGTATATTTTACCCGTGGTATTCATGGGAGTTTTGTTAATTTGGCTGCAATATCACATCCTCCTCGTTTTAAAAATCATCTGCAGATTTCATAGAAACAAATCTAAATTTGTTTCTACCACTTTGTACACACTTACCAGCATAAGCTGATCTGTTATTTTTAGATGTAATCTTCGTGAATTCGTTTGTGCTAGTGCGTTTCTTACATTTCACACAAAATAGATCATAATTTATTAATAATAACATGAATGTAATTGATTTTTCGGCGTCAACAACACGAGAACCAGTTAAGCATCATGCAGCGCAAACGAATTCTATTCTCATGATTATAATCGGACCGTCTGGAAGTGACAAGACACAACAGCTAATTAATTTGATAATGAGATGGATGAAATGGAATAAGTTGTATTTAGTTGCCTAAAGTGAAGACTATCAGCGATATTACGAAGTGTTAAAGGATTTTAACGAGAAAGCAAAATCGGAAATCGATGAGGATATTATTGAGTTTATAACCGATATCGAGGATGCACCGAGTATTTATGATATTGATGGAAGTATTAACAATTTGGACGTCTATGATGATGTCATGTTAGACAATCAAGAGAATCCCTCTAGAATATTTTCCAGAGGCAGGCATAAAAATAGCGATGTGATATATGTCACTCAACGATACACTCAAATACCAAAAGTGATCAGACATAACTGCAATAGTCTTGCTCTATTCAACGAAGTTGACACACATACGCTACGAAATATTTGGCAAACTTGGTGCGGCGGTGATATGGATTATAATCTCTTTATAAATTTCTTTAGTCACGCTCAGTCACTTCCACATGGTTTTGTAACGATAAATTTACAAGACCCGAGATCAAGATATCGTATCGGACTTGGTCAAACATTCTGTTGAAATCGTAAAAGGATTTTCATCGTCAAAAGGATTTTTAACCCCATAATAGCATGGAGGGTGCGACAACGACTTTGCGTCCCAAAAGGAAACATTTTTTCAATTTTGGAGGAGGCCTTTTTATGCCAAATAGACGCCTCCATAAAAGGTTGTCCAATTCGCCCCCCTTGCTGCAAAAGAAGAAAGTTTATGTCTTGACACTTGCGTGTTATTTGTAAAGAACCCATCAATCTCGTGTCTATCGCCAGCATAAATCCGAAACATTATATATATATATATATATATATATATATATATATATATATATATATATATATATATATATATATATATATATATATCTATATATATATAATATCTGTATGCGTTATCATCAATTTAGTATTTTTTGCCATCAACAATGTCTGCTTTAAATTGATCGTGTATTTCGATGTTTAAACTATCTTCTATTTTGTACTATTTTGCTTCCAAAGTGCTTGTGTAATGTGTAACGAATTTGTTTGGATAGGTATCATTTCAATTTGAAGAACATTTGTTTTGTATATGTTAAATATGCATAATTTTACCGTTGATAGGAAAGCAACAATGCGGCTTATAAGTAGTAATGTTTATTTAATTCCACACCAGGTCCAACATGGTGAAACGTGAGCAAAAGCAAAATCATAAATTTTATAATTGAACCTTAGAAATAATAGTATTTCCAGTTTATAAAGCGATTATCGAATTGCAGATAGTATTCACAAATAAAAGCATTAATGGTATCTTTTATAATCTTAGAGATATTAGTATTTAACGTTTACAAAGCGATTATTGAATTGCTGATAGTTTTAACCAAACTAATATGGAAATCAAACATTCATTTAACTGGACTAATATTTTAAAATGTGTGACATATGACATATTATTAATTTTGCGTTCACTACATTTCAATACCGTTTTCTTCATCCCTTCTTTATAGCCTGTGCTTGATACTATATTTTCAAGGCATTTTAGCCTGTCCTATATATTACATTTTCACTGCAATATATCTTATTCTTAATACTACATTTTCAATGCATTATATCTTACCCATAATACTAAATTTTCAATCCATTATATATTGTATATCTTGTCTTTAATACTTCATTTGCTTGTCATTATATTGTGTTCTCAATACATTTTCAATACATTATGCCTTGTCCTTAATACTACATTTTTAAGGTATTATATCTTAATAATAATAATAATAATAATAATAATAATAATAATAATAATAATAATAATAATAATAATAATAATAATAGTAATAATAGTATTAATAATAATGAGAACTTTGTATAGCGCCTAATCTATCGAAGCTCTAAGCGCTTTAGACAATCAATAATGATATGACTACACTACAGGACAACAAATGAGAAAAACAATGAAATTGAAAAATACAAAAACATGCTGAAAACATATAAGATGTAAATCATTATTAGGTCGCTACGTTTGTCCCTACAGTCAAAACAGGTGAGTCTTAAGAGCACTCTTAAACAAGAAACCACTGCCTATGTGTCTAGTTTCAATGGGTAATTAGTTCCACGTCGCCGGGCCCTGGTTTGCAAACGAACGTTGTCCATATGACTTTGTTTTCACATTGGGAACAATGAGTATACGATTATCAGAATAAGAGCGTAAGGATCTAGCTATGGTGTACACATGGATGAGGCTCGATAGGCATGTTGGATTAGAGTCTGTCATTGAAACATAGCACAGAAAACAAATTTTGTGTTTGATTCTATATTGAATTGATAGCCAATGTAGGGTACAGAGCAGTGGTGAGGTGTGCTCTGATCGTTGTACTCTAAAGATTATTCGTGCAGCTGTGTTTTGAACGTTTTAAAGTTTCTGGAGTAAATATTGTGACGAACCAGACAGAATTGAGTTACAAAAGTCCAGTCTTGAAAGTGCCAATCAACACACGAGTGTTTTAGTGGCATCAAATGAAAGATATTTACGAATGGAACTGATGCGTCTCAATTCAAAATATGCAGCCTTGCATATGTTCATGACATATTGGTCCAATGTGAGTGTACTGTCTAGAGTAACGCCTAGGTTCCGTACTGACTGTGAGTATTTAATGTTGGTGCTGCTGAAATTTATTGTCTGAGGTAAAGGATGTGAATGAGAAAGACTTTGTGTTGTGATCATAATAGCCTCACTTTTGTCATCATTCATCTGCAGCTTGTTATATGTCATCCATGATTTCCCATCAGAAATGCACCTTTCTACTCCATGGATGGTAGCATCAATTTCGGTTGGGTGGTTAGACTTGTATATTTGGGTGTCATCAGCATACAATTGGCGTGACACTGGGTGATGATCTATGACATTTAAGAGTGGCTGAGTATACATAACGTAGAGAACAGGTCCAAGAACAGATCCCTGTGGAACACCACAACATACGTCAACTGGGCTGGAGTATATTCCATTTGCAGATATAATTTGTGTCCTGTTCACTAAGTAGAACTTGAACCACTGTAAGGCTATATTCTAAATGCCAACTACATGCTGGAGACAAGAAAGTAATATATCATGGTCTATTGTATCAAATGCTGCAGATAAATCCAGGAGAGTGAAGACTGTCTTTGTTCCGCTAGCCAAAGCTGATATAATGTCACTAAATACTTTCAGAAGAGTAGTTTCCGTGTTGTGGCAAGGGCGATTGTCAGACTGTACGTTGCTAAAAAGACTAATTGAATTCAAAATGAGATACAAGTTGAGTTAGAACAACATTTTCTAACTTTTTTTTATATGAATCGGAGATTAAAAACTGGTCGGTAGTTCTTTAAATCGTTATTGGACAGTGTTGGTTTCTTCTTGGCTTTTCGATGGCAGTTTTGAAAAATGATGGGAATTTCCCTGGTGAGAGAGAGATATTAATAACATCAGTTAGTGAAGACAATATTGGGTCTAAGGACTCAAGCAGCAGTGATGTCGGAATCGGATGAAGTTCACAATACTTTGGTGTACTTTTCATCACGAGTGTCGGTACAAAATCAATTGAAACAGATTTAAATGCTCCTAACGGTTGTCGCTGAAATTCTGTATCATACCTGTATAGTGACGAATCAGTTGAAATTGTGCTGTCAAGCGAATTTCAAATGGTTTGTACTTTGTCATCGAAGAAATTTGCTAATTGGTCTGGTAGGTCTAATGGAGAGAATGAAGTTGGAAGTGGCGTACATTTGTTCCTTGATATTAGTGTGTTAGTTATCTCAAAGGGATCTTTGCAGCTGGAACTCTCCGTGATCTTAGTACTGTAGTGGGGAGATTTGGCTAAATGGACAATGTTTGTGACGTTCTTAGCGGCTTCGTCGATTTGTTTATGAATAGTGAGTCTGGTGGAAAACCAAATCCTCTCTGCTTTTCGGAGATGTCTTTTAGCAGTGTTAAGCTGCTCCCTAACACTGCTATACAATGGGGAACACATTTTTATTGATACTCTGCATGTGATGGCTGGGGCATGTTTTTCAAGCAATGAACGCAGGCAGTTATCAAGTTGTTGCGCTGTTGGATGTAAGAATGTTGTTAGGTTTTCTTGGATGTGATGCATGAATTTGGTTCTATTTATCATATAGGGGTTTCTATTCGTAGCAAATAGAGTTGGAGGGTAAGGGACTGATACGTCGAGATGGCCTACAATGCAGAGATGATCCGATGCAAGTTCGTGGGATACAAGGGTGGATTGCGGAATATTATCATGAGGTCTATAAAGAAACCGGTCTAAAATGTGACCAAGTTTACGGGTAGGATGGTTAACTGTTTAAGATAGAAAACATGAATGGAAGCTATTATTTGTAACATGTATGGTTCACCAGGACAGTTTAAGTGAAAGTTGAAATCTCCATAAATAATTAGGTTGCCACCTATCGAATTTCCATACTATAGAAGATTGATTTGGAAACTGCTCCAAAAAGAGAGATTCAGTCAGCATGTTTTTTAAACTATTAGGAGGACGGTAGAGACAGAAAAAATGAACTGACCTTTGTTCCAGTGTGAGCGTTGTTTGGACTTTTTCAATCGATGTGTGGCAGACATTCAAGGTTGTGTTGTACTTAAGGCATTTGATCATGGAATTCTTTGTAATTACAGCAATTCCACCTCTGCGAGAGTTGCGGGAAACGATTTGATGGAGTAATCGCCGGTTGTTAAATCCGCACATATAGATTGAATACGTGCGGAATGTAACCAAGTATCTGTCAGGAAGAAGACGTCAATATTCTGGTCGTTGATAAAATTAACAATCTCTGTAGGCTTTTGGGGTGATCCTACTGATTGAGCGTTGAATAATGTAATACATATTGGTATCCCTTGGACGTTTGACACAATGGTTGACGATTTAAGAGGAATTTGAACCAGGTTATTAAAAATAACTGTAGAAATTTTAAGTTAAGGGCGAAAGGGATATAACTGGTATTCTTCTTCCTGTTCTACGCCGGCCAGCTTTGAAAGAACGTTTCTTTTTTCGCTTCTGTTTGCATTTAAAAAATCATGAATGTATTCCCAGTACGTTTAGTCTTGATGGCAATGTGCTATCTAAAACCAAAGTGTGGTCATTTAATCCAAATAATGAGGGTCCGTCATATTGTAAGCGGTCAAGTGACGGCGGTTTAATAAAAAACAAATGACGTCTTAACATTGGGACAAAACAGCTGAGAAAAATTCTAATTGTTCTCGTTTCCAAAACAAGGTAATGACTTAACACATAAGTCGGAACAGATAATGCAGGATGAAACACAATAATTTAGACGACGATAGAGAACAAGCACAAATATTATAAATATAGCACAAAATCGGAAGAGCCTATCTCGAGCAGTTAAGCGATGGCTGTGATCTTTCCGGAAGATCTTGTGTATCTTGTGCTTAATATTACATTTCGTATGCATAATATAATGTGCTTAATACTACATTTCCCATGCAATATATCTTGTCCTTAATACTACATTTTATATGCAATATATATTGGGCTTAGTACTATATTTTCAAGGCTTTATGTCTTGTATTTAACACTTCATTTTCAATGCATTATATATTGTCCTTTATACTACATTTTCAAGATATTATATTTTGTCCCTAATACTACATTTCCAGGCATTATATTTTGTCCTTTATACTATATTTTCAAGGCATGATATCTTGTGCTTAATATTACATTTGCAAGCATCATAGCTTGTACTTAATACCACATTTGTAATGCATTTTATCTTGTCTTGTCGTTTATGCTACAATTTTAAAAGCATTATATCTTGTACTTATTACTACATTTTCAATTCATTATAGCTTGTTCTTTATGCTACATTTTACAAATCATTATATCATTTTCTTAATACTACATGTTCAATGCATTATATTTAGTAATTTATGCTACATGTTCAAAAGGATTATATCCTGTCCTTAATACTGCATTTCGTTTGCATTATATATTGTCCTTTATGCTACGTGTTCAATGCATATCTTTTCCTTAATACTACATTTTCAAAGCGTTATATCTTGTCCGTTTTACTACATTTTCTAGGCATTATATCGTGTCTTTTAAACGACATTTTTAAGGCATTATATATTGTCCCTAATACTACATTTTCAATACGTTATATATTTACCTTAATACTACATTTTCAATGCATCATATCTTGCCCTTAATACTACATTTTCAATGCGTTATATCTTGTCCTTTTTACTACATTTTCATGGCAACATCCCTTGTCCTGCATACTATATTTTCAAAGCATTATATCTGTCATCAATACCACATTTTCAATTCATTATATTTTGTCCTTAATACTACATTTTCAAGACATTATATATTGTCCTTTATACGACATTCAAGGCATTAAATCTTGTCCTTTATACTATTTGTTCAAGGCATTATATCTTGTCCTTAATACTACATGTTCGACGCATGATATCTTGTCCTTTGTACTAAATTTTCAATCCATTATATATTGTGCTTGTACTAAATTTTCAATGCAGTATATCTTGTTCTTAATACTACATTATCAATGCATTATATCTTCTCCTTAATACTACATTTTCTATGAATTATACATTGTGCTTAGCTCAACAGTTTTAAGGCATTGTATGTTGTCTTTAATACTACATTTTAATTGCATTTTATCTTGTCTTGAATACTACATTTTCAATGTATTATATCTTGTCCTTAATAATACTATTTCAGATTATATCTTGTCCCTTATATTACATTTTCAATTCATTATATATTGTTATTAATACTACTTTTGCAAGCATTACAGTAATTGCCAGATCTATCTACATGGATCTTTCATCCAGGAAATTACATTAACGGACAATGGTATCTGAAAGTTAAGCATTTGAAATGACTTTTAAAAACTCATCATCATTCTAAACAGCACAACTCAGTTTAAGTGGGTGCTAGTGTTCACATCTCAAATGCTTATTTATGTTAGTCGGTCTGTTATTGCATGACTATTAATCGGGTGTTCGTCAGGAGAAAATAAATATATCAAAAGGCAAGAGAAAAACCGTGAAATATAGGACATTTCTACTTGACAAATAACTTTCATGCAGGAAATTACATTAACGGACAATGGTATCTGAAACTTAAACATTTGAAATGACTTTTAAAAACTCATCATCATTCTAAACAGCACAACTCAGTTTAAGTGGATGCTAGTGTTCACATCTCAAATGATTATTTATGTTAGTCGGTCTGTTATTGCATGACTATTAATCGGGTGTTCGTCAGGAGAAAATAAATATATCAAAAGGCAAGAGAAAAACCGTGAAATATAGGACATTGCTACTTGACAAATAACTTTTTATATTCATAGATTAATACATTAAATTTTAATATATAATGTTTCTGTGAGAAACATTGTGTTTTGAGTGCTATAAGTTTCGCAATAACCTGCACCAATCTTCAGAACTTAACTTTTATGTATTCCACAATAATAAAGTCCTTAAAATGCTTTATTTTACAGAGATTTAACACCTAACAGCAATAGAAATGTGCATGGTATTAAATCTGGACTGAAATCCCAATTCCGTGTTAAATAAAATCGTTGCAATTAACTCTGTGTATAGATTACTCAAGTACAGCTACAGGAATTTCATTTACGTGCTGCAGATTCATTTTATTTGACCTCAGTAACACAATTTAACTTGATCTCTAGCAGCAAAGAGGGTGGACAGACCGAAACTTTTTCAGACAAAATCAGAAATAAACCTAAACTAATTCAGAAAAATCCTAAAGGATTTTAACCGAAACTATTTCGAACTGAAACTATTTAAGAGACAGAGTCTCCAAACCCGGCGCCAATTGCGCTCTGGAGACAAATTGTTATAGTAAAAATCGTTTACGATTTCACAAACAGACTAATTTATAAAATTAGTCGTCGTAAGTCTATCAAATTATTGGACTGGTTAGTGAGTTTAAAATTATTCCTAGTTAATGAATCATTATGACATCGCATATAGACCGGATTAGTTGGATCTTCAATTATTAGAAATCCGGGTGTAGCCGTTGGTGCAAATGAGTATAAAATATATCCCTGCTGCGCTTGATTTGATCTTTCGAGATTTATTTGGAAGCTTCCTTCGATTGCATCACATACTAGATTTACTGCAATCACCGAAGACATTTTCACATTTTGAGGAGCAATATGCCTACCACCACCGGCTGGGTCATTATTATGTTTGATTATAGTTTTATATGGTTTTTTTTATTTTCTTTCATGCGCTTAGTAGCAGAGAAAACTTTGCATTGATAAGATCATTAACAGATTGCTTTAGTTCGTTCGCGTTATACCCACGAAACTTGAAATTCGGTAAATCAGTTTCTTTTATGTAGTATGCAGTTAGGAAATTTTGTTGATAGTATAATAAGTTATTACTTGAATTATTTGCTGGCTGATATTCCATGTCGGATACAAGTTGATTTAATATTTCAATTCGTTTAATGATTTTACTCCGATTAGACTCATGTAAAGCCTATTGTAGTCGCTGTAGTTGTTGACTATGTTCTTGATTGATCTCTCTGAAGTATTCAATATTTATATTATGGTAAATATTTATATATGTAATTGATTATGGAGTCTGTCCAACCTTAAATCTCCAAAAGGCGGAATCCTGATCAACGAAATTAAAATAACTACCATGCAGTGTTTTGTTTTTATATCGAGGAGGTGTCTTTTATATGATGTGGTAATTTGATGGTATGATCAGATATTTTGGATTCAGGTGGAGATGTTTTTCATGCCATCCGAGTATTGTTCTGATTGAGCTCAGATAAATATATATGGCATACCCGCGTGATTTTATCTCAATCGCCGAAGATAGTGTTGGTTCATGAACTGTTAGAGCGATTTTCGATTCTTTTCTCGTAATGGATTTTATTTTACGCTGTAATTCGTTATTAATCTATTCTTACACGCAAACACCAAGGAATTATTCGGTTACTGACCACTAAATCGTGCAGATCTAATATTACCCCAATTGTGATCAAGTCGCAATTTTGCTAGCGCTATCTCCTTAACGGGAATTGCAGTGGGGAAATTGACACTGAATTTAGGATCCGTTGAGGTTATTCATATCATGATGGTTTTCACCGGAGTTGTATTTTCTACTTTTCGTTGAAGTAGTTCTTGCGATGTTGCCATTATATTCGTATTGTTTTTCTAATTTTTGACATCGCGTAATCATAAACACGTACCATAGCGGAAAACTGACTATCGGATAATAATGTGTCATCGAGGGAGGAAGATACCATCGAGGATAATTGCGAGTACGCGGGTGACACACCATGAAACTTAGCCACATAATCCTGTAGTTTACTCTGATTACACGATTATATTTTTTTGTCATTACTGAAATTATCCCCGCGATTGTTGCCGCTTCTAATGTACAAATTGGAACATATATCGGAGCAACCATTGTCACCTAGAAGAGTATATTATTTGCCCCAGTAATTACACCTGTTACCTAGTACACAGTAACATATACTGCGGTAATTCTTCGTCGATATTTTATTATTTTTACTTGGTTCTCCTTATTGAGTGTTTTCAATTTAGCTTGAAACTCCCTGTTCTGATCATAATGATACAGCTGCGATGTTGCCAATGATGACATTTGATTTATTACAACAGATTACAATTCCGTTGTTAATCTAAATCCGCTACAAATTACACCACATACCATGTTATTGGTGTCCTAAGCAAATTATTACCGGTGGATGTTATTGTGAATCGTTCAGTTGTTCCTTGTCAATAATCGTTGATATCATATTGTTGACCCCAGTTGAATTTGTCATATGAAATATTGCACTGACTCGGCAACGCTAGTGTTAATCGATAAACACCCATGAGGTGATATTTAATATGTTATTTTGTGGAGTCCACGTAAATGATCTGTGTTGAATCGTATATACTACGTTGTTAATTTTCTCATGAGGAATCTTTGTATTTTCAAGTGTTTCTATCATCCTCGATAAATCATCTTTGATTACATCGTTGAATGTTATGATCTCATTGATGGATTCCTTTACGTCTATGAGTTTAATGTCGAATTTATCTAATGAGACTCCAAAAAATTTCTCAATTAGGTTTTACGAAAAGTTGAAAACTCCTAAACATGACCTTCATTCATAGATTGGAGTGCTCCTAATTCTATGATAGCGGTTTTACGTTTGAGATATCCAATGTGGGCTAAATACGCGAAACCCCCAAAAAATATTTTTACTGGCGCATCAACTACTCTCATTCGTTCACCAACACCTTCGAGTAGCATTGATTTGTTGCTGAGAAATGACAGCAACTGTTCTGTAACCACCGCGTATAATGGGTGGACCTGGAATGTGAGGAGGAACTCTTGTTACGCGAGCTTGGAAGAGTATGTCAACGACGGATTATCTGGTTAAATCAAAATGTTCCAAATAAAAGTAATAAATCGGATATAGGTTTCTAAACTCCAACTGTGATATTTGTAGACCAGTGTCTACGTTATTATCGCGTTCCATAAATGTCAACAAAGGATGATACGCGCGTGCTATTTGGTTTTGATCGTAAGTAGTATATCCTTGGATGGTTCCTGTCGGCCATTTATCCTAAGAAAAATTCATTAACACCCAATGGATCAATTATCATATGGCTGCGTGTTTGGTTATTTAATCGCTTCTTTTCCTGTAACGCAATAAATATGTGTCGGGGTGCAGCAACACCTTGTTTTGATGCCAGGTGCCATGTAAATACACCGTTAACAGTACTATGCATAGTATCCGTAGTTGTTGTTAGCCATGATAGCAATGATTTTCCTCCGTGATCCATAAATGATAGTAATTTTTCCTCAGCGGTGATTGATGGAGTCATTACTGGCATCCATAATGATAGTTTTGTGATCTTTACAATACCAGCAGCGAGTGGAGCTCCAGCAGGGCCTGCTTCTCGCCTGATTGCACTACTATCGTCGCCGCACGAGTACAACTGTATGTTTAGCTCCATAGATAACTTTTCTAACATTTCTGCAGAATCCAGATATATGAGATAGTGGAATTGCGCATGAAAATAATTTACGATGTGCCTTGAAAATTGATACGCGTGTTGCAAACCCTAGGTTGTAACGAGTAAAATCGCCTTTTATCAAAAGGACCAACTGGTCTATCTTCATGCTCAACTGATTCATCAGCTGTTGGTTGTGGATCAGATGCAGCAGCAAAAAAGGTGGACTGACCGAAACTATTTCAAACAAAGTCCTAAATGATTTCAAGCAAAGAGGGTTGACAGACCGAAACTATTTAAGGAAACCGAAACTATTTCAAACGAAATCCTAAAGGAATTCAAACCGAAACGATTTCAAGCAGACAAAAAAGAGAAATGGTTTCGGTTTGTCACGCTATTGAGACTCGGTTTCCAGACAGACCCGACGCTGATTGTGTTTTGGAGATGAATTGTTTAAATCGAACATTTGATCAAGGCCGATACGATATCTTTATCTAGCGTCATGCAACTGTGTCGTTACAAATCCATGTGGGACTGACTGAGCGTGACAAAAGAAATTGATAAAGAGATTATAATCCATACCTCCACTTCACCAGGTCTGCTGAATATTTCGTAGTGTATGTATGTCTACTCCATTGAATACAGCAAGACTATTGCATTTATCTCTGATCACGTTTGGTATTTGAGTGTATCGTTGAGTGACATATATCACATCGGTATTTGTATGCCTACCTCTGGAAAATATCCTGGTAGGATTCAGTTCTCTATCTAACATTACATCATCATACACGACTAAATTGTTAATACTTCTATCAAGAGAATCAACACTCCGTGCTTCTTCGATATCGGTTATAAACTCAATAATATCCTCATCGATTTCTGATTTTGGTTTCTCGTTAAAATTCTTTAACACCTCGTAACATTGCTGTTCGTCTACACTTGTGGCTATTAAATGCAACGTATCCCATTTTATCCATCTCGTTATCAAATTAAGTAGCAGCTGTGCCTTGCCTCTTCCCGAAGGTCCGATTATAATCATGCGAATACAATTTGGTAGCGTTGCATGATGCTTAACTGTTTCTCGTGTTTTTATCTCCAAAACATGAATTACATTCATGTTATTATAAATAAATTATGGATCTATTTTGTGTGAAATGTCAGAAGCGTACTAGCACAAATGACTTGACAACAATTACACCTAAACATAACACATCAGCACCTGGTAAGTGTTTACAATATGGTACCAAAAACTTTAGATTTGTTTCTATAAAATCCGCAGATGTTTTATTTAAAAAAGGAGGAGGTGATATTGCAGCCAAGTTAGTAAAACTCACAGAAACACTATGCACAAAATATCCGGGAGAAAATCACCTTCAAGGGTATATTTATTGTGGATCCGGAACCATACTCGTTATCAGACTCGATGGTCAAAACAACCCAAACCCGGTGAAAACCCATTATACGCTATTGATAAGGGGTGTCATGCTCATGATGTTGCTTATAAAATCAGTAAACTGCAACAGAGACATATCGCAGATGTAAAATTGAATCATGCGTTGAATTCTATCGTTGATAATTCCTTCAAAGAAAAATTAGCTTCATGGTTGATAAAATCGGCGACGAAAAGTAAATTGATGTTGGGTGCTGGTAATTAATAACATCATGGAATCTATTTTTTATTCTTCAAGAGGATATTGGAGGGGTAAATCAGCAATCGGTAAACTCACTAGCGCCGCAAAGGTGAATAATACCACTGCAACGGACTGGTTATCCAAACAGGCGATATGGCACATTTATCTACTAATGCCTAAACAAATTAACTTCTTGCATTTTCATGTAAGCGTCGTTAATGTGGTTCATCAAGCTGATATATTATTTGTGCCGCATAATGGTGTTTACAAATACGCGCTAACTATAGTTGATGTTGCGAGTCGATACAAACAAGCAGAGCCTCTAAAGACACAATCATCAAATGAGGTGGATTCTGCGTTTGAAAGGATTTATCGGCGTGGTTCTCTGCATTGGCAAAATCTATTACAAGTTGATCCTGGCAAGGAATTTTAGGGAGTATAGTTATCAACAATGAATCATCATAATGTCACCATCAGACGAGCACATACTGCACTACATAGCAATTAGGCAATTGTTAAACGATTTAATCGCACACTTGCTGAGCGGTTATTTGGATATCAATACGCGAAGGAATTTATTTAGGATAAACGATCTTGTGAATGAGTCAAGATATTACCAGGCGTGATTACCGCGCGAAATAATTAGATTACTCGAACAATTAATATGAAACCTAACAACGCGATTAAACAAAAGTATATACCTGCTAAACCACAACATGATTTTTCAAAACAAGCAATGCTCGGCAATGTCTCTGTTATATATTTATATGAACTAAGAGAGCTTGAAGGTGGCAAAAAAACCGCCTTATCCTATTTGGAGAGTCACTGCACATAAAATATCTAGCATAACACGATCCACGGGTAGACCGCAGTCTATAGATTGGATTAAACTGCTCTTCAGCGAGGATTTAATCATGAACAACTACAAGTGTTACCCGAGGATACTCAAATACAACCGCGTGGTCTTAACTAGCACCTCTGCATCTGTTCCAGTCAAGACAAGCCATTATCACTGGTATGACCAACACTGCTATTTTTTCTGTCTGCGGTAAATTGGCGAGGATCCTTATCCGACCAACACCAACTCAATGTACAATTGCAACTCAAACAGTGATTATTCTGTTGTTGTTTCAGTGTAGTTATAAATTCGGCATCAATATCAAATTTTCTGGTGTTTTCTTTATCCTACTGTTTATAACCAGATTTTGTTTTCCAATTCTGTCATCGCTGACACTATTATTCATTGTTGTGTCATTATCATCTAAAACAACTCTTCGATGTTGATTGATTCTACGAACTATACAGCGGAAAGCGCCTGAGACTAGGAACAGTTTACTAACAATAGTTCCAGTGTCATATTTTGATTTACTCGATGCTGCTAAAAATCTAGCGATACAAAACGTTAGAGGTGTTTTTATGCGAGATCAATTACCACAACAACCAAACAATGCTGAAGCAGGTATAAGTAATCAATATAACAGCACCGGACCTGGAACTCATTGGGTTTCATACGCGATTGATCCACGCGTGATTGTTTATTTCGATTCATATGGATTAGCGCCGCCTAAAAAAAATATGCGTTATATACACCACTTAAAAAATCCTATTTGGTATTCTTCGTTACCAACACAGAAAATTAATGACCCACCAATATGCGGCATAGAAGTATTAAATGTCCTGGACGCTATTTCATCATCGGGAAAACCAACCCATTGAACCGTACACGAATATACGAGTAATCGCTTTCTAGGGAGAAATTATATAAAATAACATGTTTGATATTTTGGGAAGATCCCTCTCAAGGCTGAAAAAAAACCACCCCGGAAATATCTGCAACCGGTGATGTAAAAAACATAATAGAAGATGAAATATCCGAGATGCTATACCTCGCAAGTGTTGATCTCAATGAAATAGTTGTATTTCAAGATTGTCAGGGTAAATTGAAAACTAGCAATATTTTCCTGAATGATATTTTAGTTAAACAAAGCGATGTAACGCAAAACGGAATCTCTGTATTTTCCGATCAGGGTAAACTCAATCCATATGTTCTCATTTCAAGTATCGTGGATAAAATTAACAATTTAGAACCATTAATAAAAACTACGCGATGAATATAACGACCATATAATTAAATTCGATCAGTTGTCTGAATTACACAGAAGTATAATTGACAATATTGACAAACTTATGTTGGATTTCTTTGGAAATCCACTGGTGACCACACCAAAGTTAACACAGATAAAAACCGCTATCGATGTTTTGATAAAATTACGATCCGAGTATGACGCTGAAATAATTCCGTTTACTAGTCTCCGTAAAATTTTTAAAAAAGCTGATGATGCTGTCGATCAATATTTTGGCAAGGATGCAGCATTCGATGAAATTAAAATAGGTCTCGTTGATATTGTCACGAAACTCGATGAAATAACCGCGATTAATCGGCGAAAAGAAGTTTTTTTACGAAGATATTAAAACGACTAACGATGTCATCAGTGATGATCTACCGAGGATGACATAAAAATTTGAAAAAATAAAAATCCCTTACGATCAAAAAAATAATTTGGCTAGGGTTTCAGTAACATGGTATGTGGAATTCCAAGCGGATTTAAGTAAACAACTGAATTAAAAATTCATACAATTTTCAACGCTGGCGAATTTAACGTTAGCAATTTGAAATCTGTTATAAAAAATAAAATGTAATCATTTGCAACGTCACAAAAAATAAAAAAAAATACTGACGAAGAATTACCGCAGTTGATGTTACCGTGTACTCGGTATCAGGTGTAATCACCGGAGCCGGTATAATACTCTCATCGGTGACAATGATTGCCCCGATAGCTGTTCCAATTTGTATATCAAGAGTCGAGGAAATTATTTCAATAATAACAAAACAAAATTATCTTCGTGTTGCCAGCGCAAACTACAAGACTACATAGTTAAGTCCCATGTTGTGTCAACCGCATACTCCCAATGATCCTCGATGATATCGTCGTCACTCGATGACACATTAATATCCGATAGTGAGTTTCCAGTGATCGTACATGTTTATGATTCTGCGATGTCAAAATTAGAAAAAAGACATGATCATAATAACAAAGGGAACATCGCAAGAACTACTTCAACAACTAGCAGAAAATACCACCCCAGTGAAAACCAGCATGATCTCGGTGATTGCATTGAATTTAGTACATGTTGTTATCCAAGGAGGTTATCAAATAAATCTCGAAAAATCAAATGAGGCTCAATAAGGATATATTTTATACTCATTAATTAGCACCAAAAGCTCATCCGTGGTTTCTAATCATTTAAGATTCGACTACTCCTGTGTAAATGCGATGTCATAATGATTCGATAACCAGAATTAATTTCAAACTTACCGATTAATCCAATAATCTAATTGATTTACGAGGGAAGGTTTTACAAATTAGTCTAATTGTGAAATCCTAAAAGGGTTTTCGTCTTAAGACTGACATCGTAAAAAGATTTTTACCCCCATTGTAGCAGATAAGGCGCGACAACGACTTCGCGTCTCAAAATGAAACTTTGTTTTTTCGATTTTGGAGCAAGCCTTAGTTTGCCAAATAGACGCTTCGATAAAGTTGTTGGATTCGCCCTCTCTCTTCTGCTATGGGGGTAAAAATCTTTTTTAACGAATTTTGGAGGAAGCTTTGGTTTGAAAAAAACACATATATAAAGTTGTCCGCCTCGCCCTCCTTACAACTTGATTTAACAGGATTTTCCAGGGTGACATCATTCAAATTTTCAGATGGTCTTTATCCGATATTTTATCTCTGGATAGGAAAATATCTTAGCATTATTGAGGTTCTTGTTAGATACAGGGATGTTGACCTCGTTGACTGTTTTTACCGCGATAATCTCATATCGGAAACAAACTGATGTATGGCTGCCAACCCCAGAAAAATTAGATGATAGGGATATCTTTATTCTACATAAATACGTAAAAGAAGAAGCAAAACGTCTCGAAAGAATTATAATTGGAAAGTTTACTCAAGATGGAGCCGATAATAAACAAAAATGCACCCGATTAGTGTTTGATGACGCTGAATTTGACTTTTTTTTCGCGGATACAACAGCAAGAGAGATGCTTATCTAAAAACAATAGCTTATTTATCAAATAATGAAAAACACTGAAACATATACTGCGAAGAAGATTCACCACAATATACCC
The DNA here is from genome assembly GCA_029339505.1 of Unio delphinus. Taxonomy (NCBI): domain Eukaryota; kingdom Metazoa; phylum Mollusca; class Bivalvia; order Unionida; family Unionidae; genus Unio; species Unio delphinus. Next base: position 9,186,251 of record JAQISU010000092.1, read on the forward strand.
ATTTGTGATGATCAATGTTATGTTATGTCTTGATAAATTTATTAGACATGATAAACATATTCTCTGATATCGCGTTTAAAGTGGCCACGGACTCATTCTACTTCGATGTAAAATACAAGGAAGATGTTTAAAAATATACTAAAGATAAAAGCGATTGGGGAACTTTAAGAGTAAAATATGAAAAATTACATGAGTACAAAGCATCGAATGATGTTCCCGTGGAAGATAATTACCGTGAGGACAACAAAGATGATATATAATCATATCCTTCTGTGTATGATCCGAAAACAAGACATACAATCGTCTCTTTGATTGGACCAGGAGGATGCGGAAAGACAACTCGAGTAATTGATTTATTTCGAAAGAATTCTAACATGATTGTGCCGTCCCCAATTCATCGTCCTGCTCGTAAAATGAAATCCAGGGGGTGGGGGTTAACGCGTGCACGTATCATAGTTTATTTCGAATGAGTGGAGCTGAGTGGTCCCCCGATAGAATCTGAACAAAATAAATTCCCCCGATAAGTATGTGGGATGAAATCGATTAGTATCATTGACATTGTTACAAACATTTCTTGATTGGTTGTTAAAGAAAAACACCGCGGTGATAATGTGCGGTGACTACGGTCAACCACCGCTATTTACTGGATTATCACCACATTGCTGGTTGGAAAACATCGTTGACTACTACGAAGAAATTAACACAGATTACCGGTCACTCAGTGCAGAGTTAACCACGTTAAAATCCGTGATAAGATTACAATCAAATAGCGTACAATGCAAACAAGCACGCAGGGTGATCCCTAAGCTCCCATTGATGATTTCTGAGACACATGTAAACCAACAGATCTAGTTGTTGCCAGTAGCAAAATAATAAGAGATCAACTTCAAAAAAAAGTATTTCATTGTAGCGAAGAAAAAATCACAATGTGTCAAGTTCCGCTATGTTATAGACCAAAAAAACACGACGACAAAACATCGAGGTTGACATCCCTGGAAATTCCGAATGACAAGAACTCGTTCTAAATGATAATATATGGGCTGATATCGCTTTAGTTAGAAATGTAATAAACGATTATAAATCTCCGTGGAAGTTAGGTTATGCGATGACGATACACTCATCACAAAGATTAACTATCACTGACACTGTCGTGTGGATCGTTGAATACTTCATAGAGTGGTAACATTTAGTATATCTCGCAGTATCACGAGTACGAAGAATAAATCAATTTCAGTGAGTTTATGTTGATTTCAACCAATGATACCACGATAAGGAAAAAATAGCCGGGTATAAAGAACAAGACAAAAACAATAACAGAGAATTTGATCTCGATGTCGAATTTATTTTAGCGTTAAAACAACAACAGGATAATCACTGTGCGAGTTATTATTGTATCATGACGTGGTCAGGAAAATCTTCCCAACAATTTGCCACAGATAGAAAAGATAATAGTCGAGGTCATACCCGAGATAATGTAACATTGACCTGTCTTGTATGTAATCGAAATCATTGTATTAATTAAGATTATTTGGTGGTAACTGAGTATCATCTGGAAAAACTCTTCGTTGAGGAGCAGTTGGGTCTAGCCTATATATCAGTGGTCTGTTTTTAGATGTTATCGTGGTAAATATTGTATGTGTTGTAATACTCCACATCGGATCGATTGACCTTTTTCTACCACCTTCAAGCTCGCTAGGTTCATATAAATATCTTACAGTGGCATTACTAGGTATGATCTGCGATGAAAAATCTTTGATTGCTGTTTTATATATTGTTCTGTTATTGCGGTTCTTTACCAGAATCAACCTGAAGGAGATTTGTCGATCGTAGAGGAGCTCGACAATAAATTCTTTTAAACGCGGAGGCAACATCAGATGATGTTTTTGTTGATAACGGTTCAGCTTCTTTGTATCTGCTTCCAACGTCAACTGCCGTCAATTCATATTTGTAAACACGTTTTTTGATGGTCTTATGCGGCAGAAAAAAATATATCAGCCTGCTAAACCTGATCTGGGATATTAACATCGAATGATGCATATTGAATTTTTGCTAGACGTGGTAGATAATTTGCCATATAACCTGCATGGATAACCAATCAGCCGCTGTTGCATTTGAAACTTTATTCGCTGTGGCAAGTTTATCAATCGCTGATTTACCTGTTTGGTATCCAGTTGGAGAATAATTGAATAAATTGATTCCATATTAAATACCTAAACCCATCATTAATTTACTCTTCAACGCGGCTTTTATTATCCAGGATGATAATGTGTCTCTGAAGGATGTATCAGGGATAGAATTTAGCGCATGGATCAATTTTATATCTGCGAGATGACTCTGTTGGAGATCATCACTTCGATATGTAATATCGTGAACATGACAGGCTTCATCGATAGCGTTTATCGGATATTCTCCAGATCGAGGTTGATTTTGGTCACCAAGTCTGATATATAATCGAGTTCCCGGTCCACAGTAACTATATCCTGTAATGAGCTTTTCTTCTGGGTATTTCGCCCACCATGTTCACGTTAGCTTTGCTAACTTGGATGCGATATCAACTCCGTTTTGTTTTTACTTGTAAATCTGATTTTCTTTATACCGCATTGTGCACACTTGCCAGTAATCTCTTCTCTGCTATTCTTAGCTATAACAGGTGTTGGATTAATCGTTTGTGTACGAGTTTTACATTTTACACAATATAAATCCATAATATTAGTAAGTTACAGTAAATGATAAGAACTGATTTCTCAGCGCTAAAGAAACAACAACAAGTTAAACATCACCCGACGCTACCTAAATATGTTACAATGATAATTATTGGACCCCCGGGAAGCGGTAAAACACAACTATTACTTAACTTGATTATGAAATGGATGAAATGGGATAAAATGTATTTGGTGGCACCGAGAGTCGATGATCAGCAATGCTATAAAGTATTAAAAGATTATAACGAGAACGCCTCGGAGATCACCGGGGAGGATATCATTGAGTTTATTACAGATATTGATGAAGCCCTCTCCGTTGAGGACATCGATGGATCATTAAACAACTTGTTCGTGTATGATAAAACGATGTTGGATAAACAAACCAATCCAGGAAAGATATTCTCCCGGTGACGACATTAAAACACCGATGTAATATATGTCACTCAACGATACACACAAATTCCAAAAGTGATCCTAAATAATTGTAATGTTTTAGCGGTATTTAAAGGAGTTGATACTCATAGAATCAGAAATTTGATTTGAGGAACTCCATAATATGATCCATATAGTCGTAAGAAGTAATGTTTGAATAAAATCGGGTATAATCGGAATATCAAGACGTAATACATTACACAAATGTCATTCGAGTTTCCATATGTATTAAGACTTGTGGTAAATCAGCTAGCTGAAAAATGTAGAGATGATGGCGAAAGATCTAAACAATAAATCGCATTAGTTGTGTTTTGTTTTTATCTTGTAAATCTCCGTGTACGGATACTTTGTAGTTCTTGAATGTGAACACAGAACGCAGAGACTCGACTGCAATTAATGTAACTTATATGTTTGGGAAAGCAGTAATTTGAATAATTCTTGAATTTATTATAAAGTTGAATCATCTCCATTTATGTTGTGCCGACAATCGTTGGCACTTCATTTGAAATTTGTTTTGTTAACATCCAACCAGTAAAATGATTTGGAAAACAGCATGATGACCCGTCTTAGCTCAACACTTAAGATGGGTCATATAATTGGATTTCTAACCTGCAAGTGAATTCAATTTCACGCTTCAATTTGTTTCTTATAAATTTAAAGGTCTAATGCATATATCGATGAATTCACAGGAATATAATTTTCTTTAAAATTGTAACAGTGTCGGATATGGTCGAAATACAATGTGTAATACATTTTCTACTTTACGTTTGCAGACCTAATACGCAGGTTGGACGGGCTATCATAATCGGATTCGTTATAATTAATCCTCCACCTTCTTTTATTGCTGTTTTGCAGATAGAAACAGGATTTTCAGAATATTAAATTTACCAGCTGTTAACGTTCTACAATATTCACCAGTACATGCTTGAACGTTGAATTAATCTTTGTAAGGAGTAACTGTAGATCAAATCTTAGAACGTTGGGGTGCATTTTTTAATCTTTTTCTGACTCACTATCAAATAGACACTTATGTTTTTAATATGGTATCTCCAGTCAATGAAACGTAAACTTGTCTCAGAAAAAACACACTTTAATTATTTACATGTATACCTTTTACAAATTGTATATCATCCGTATTAATATTTACAGGGGATACATTCTTTGTGCTATTCAGTTATTGATCCTACGTGTTTGCAAATGGCTGGACAACCCGACTCAACATATACGTTCAAAAGGTAATCTTTGGTCAGAACCATGTTGTATAGACATATTTCCTTCACTTATCGTTAGGTTAGAAGAGCCTAACGATCCATAGTCAGATAACCGAATATATTGATTCCCAATTGCAATTTATAGAAAAATCAACACATATTCATGTTCGATCTGATAATGTTTTTATAAACTATTTCACTGTTTTTTGTAACCTTGGCTAAAAGAATTGATAATAATTTATGAATCATTTTCAGCCAAATATTTAACTGTTTGAGTAAATGTATTTTTGATAATCAAATTCGTCACAGGATGTTTCATTTAGCGGATTTTCTAAACGCATCGAAGTTTGTTAGCATAATTTTATCTCATGTGTTGATTGAGAATTCAGTGGAAGCGATAAGCATTTTCTTAGATATGAATAAATTTTTTATCATCAAATATATTAATATAAATTCTGACTGTCTTCCCCATGTCATCAAAGTATCGAAGATGTATTTGTTTGGGTGGAATTATTTGTTCTCATTCGCTTGTATTACATGGAGGTAGACTGCTATTTTAATCATTACGTTTCACTTGTTTTGTTTTCCATTTGATGCGTTGAAAGTGCTCTTAAAAGTTACTATTAGCTGTTCAGTGACTGTAGTAAAGATGTTTAAACACGGATGTGCTTTAGGCATTTAAAAAAAGGTACGTGCCATTCTCCTTCAGCAATAGTTTTCATTATTAATACTTGAAACGTTTATTCAAATCTTTGATATAGGATATTTTTAAACTATTACTTTATGTATTGTGACAACTTGCTGTTTTGAGTTAAACTTTATTTCTCATAACTTCGTACCCTCCTTTTCATATAATCATTTCGGACTTACCATGGAATGTTGTCAAGAAGATCAATTTGCACTGTATGGCTTACTCGAAATATGATGTGTGCGTGTATCAAAAGCATACTTGTAACCTTGTCCCTTAGTCGTACAGTAGTTTAGGCCATCTTGATGTGAGAGTTCATGAGACATATTTGAAATTTGTCATCATTGCAACTAAACTGGAAGAAGTCTGCTCAATATAATCATGTACTTATTTTAGTAAATATATCTTATCGCTCACATTCAGTCCTAAAATTGTAAAGTATATACCCGCTTCACATGGGCTATTTCAATAAAATCGTTTTAATGGAAAAAAAATCAACACAATGTAGAATCTAATTGTTCTTAATTTGGGTGTGTTTATTGTCTTCTATATAATCATCTTTATGTTAATTGCTTGTGTCTGTTGTTGTATTTATCTGTATTAATTGTCTATAGCTATACCTATTGTTATGATGTCTTGTGTCTAGTTTTATATCTCTCAAGTCCAAATATTCAAGGAATATACATAGCCAGCAACCAGATGCGTATACTATTTGACCTCATCTCTTCTCTCAAGTAATGATATCGTTCTCCACTAACATTATCAAAGACATACAAATCAGATTTGAGGAGGTTGATAACATTAGATTAGAATATTTGTTAATGTCGTTATTTCCACACTGCACAATAAACATCTTTCGTATCAAGCATTTTGCACACACACACACACACACACACACACACACATACACACACACATATATATAGATATATGATACGTGTCGTGTTCTACCGACACTATAATTAATTTATCTTAGAAATAATAAAGGTTTGGTATATATTTCTTAAGATAAAACATAGTTGAAGCTAATTATAGTTATTCGCATTGTATACGAAAAGAAAACCTGGATGACCCTTTAAAATCTTTTTATTTTCATAGACTGGACTAATGCGAATGTAACGGTGCATACTATTATTAAAGATGCTTTTCTGTTCAAAGTTAAATATAGGATTTATAGTTTCATATGTACATATGCAATTTAATTTGTTCTTCTTCTATAAGAGTTTATATCACAACAATAGTATTTGAGATAAACGTACATTGTCCATTGGCATAAGTGTCCATGGAATTTAATATTGTAAATGGCACAAATAAACATTACGTTTCGTCCTGTTCGTTAGGACATGTGTCTAGTAAGATCGTCTTTATGCTTTTGGACATGATGTCCATTTTGTTTGACCTGTACTTTATTTAAGTCAAATGCCGACTTAGTTTATCCTTGTCCTTTATGACAAATTACCACAAAATGTCTTCTTTTCCTTTCTGACACTACTATTTGGACATGGAACATAAAAGGATTGTGTCAATTGACTGTAGTTTTAATTTATCTAATCAAATATACGAATAATTAAGTAAGCATGGTTTTTGAATAATTATCTTCACACTCGTTATACTAATCGTCATCACCAACTTATCAACTTATTATTATTATTATTATTAATAATAATAATAATAATAATAATATTATTATTATTAGTAGTAGTAGTAGTAGTAGTAGTAGCAGTAGTAGTTGTAGTAGTGGTAGTAATAGTTGTAAAAGTAGTGTTCTTTGCAAGACTAGTGCTACCATTGGTCAGGTGAGATTTAATGTTTCAATACAAAATAATGGACATATATACATCACGTTTTATTAATACGTCAGATGGAACATATGATTTTTAACACAATATACGCCTGACGTGATTACGCCAATTTGAGTTGCCTTCCCATGTTATACAGCGTTGATAAGGTCCCGCCATTTTCTGATTTAAATTATAACGTTTAACATTATCATCGTCATTCAATCAAGCCAACGATGTGTCTTAGATGACTCGATTGTGTGTAAGTACCAACTGTTGGGGTGTTGCAACACATGATTCCCTCTGACAAGTCTGAAGAAAGAAAGAATATATACATATATATTGATATGATACAGCTTAGGACTATCAATATATTAACCAATAGGATCAGACTAATTAAAATGTTCAAGCATGAACACCGCTAGAAAGATAGATAGATAGATAGATAGATAGATAGATAGATAGATAGATATATAGATAGATAAATAGATAGATAGATAGATAGAGATATATATTGATACATAAATGAGGGCATGCGAAAATACATACATACATACATACATACATACATACATACATACATACATACATACATACATACATACATACATACATACATACATACATTTTCTTACCTTTATCTATATGTATAGTAATTTAATTGTTTGGTTATCAGTTTCATTTTTCAAAAATATTTTCGTTACATGATATTGTGACGTAAATCTATTCACATTAGATTATATTTTTCTAGTATATCGTTTCACCTAAATGATTACTTGGTAAGCAAATATGTTAGCATTGATCTTGACATTGATTCACACATACATCTTACCTTATTATCGCCACATACGGTTCCAGTAGCTGCGGGTATAAATACCTTTTCCATTTTCTTGGTCCTTGGATCCTTGCAAACCATTGCCCCACATATATAGTCAAGCGTTCTCTTTAAAACAAAAAAAAAACGGAAATGGCTGTATCTTGAGGTATTTCTGATCACTTATCCAGCTTGGTAATATTTGCGTGTTAAGTACTAAACCTAACAAACCTGAGTAAAATTATCCTATTGTGTCTGACCAGATACAGTTTGTTGCGGAGACGATTGAAAAGTAAATTTCTAACCAACGTTTTATTTTATTTCATTATAAACACAAAAAGCAGCAACGGACTTTAAAGGCTTGGAATTTCCAACATAATGGCAAGATGATAAATTATATAATAACGGAATGAACATAAGTTAATAAATAACAAATCTCGAGTCGCCAAGTGTCCTATCTTAATATGATTAAATTACAAATATTTATAATGCACCGAATTTGCAGTGGTTAGGTAAATGTCTTGCAAATATATACAACTCTTGCACGAGTAAATCTCAATGAATTGTCTCATTTGATCACCTGCAATATAAATTACTTTTTGTGGATTTATATCACAATAATTTCAATTGGTATACTCTTCAACGTTTTGTTTTCTTCGTCGTTTATACCTTTTTGTAAGTTGCTAAAGTAGCGAATGTGAACTATTTGTTTTGTTGCATTTTTAACATTTTAATGTTCTCGACGTCATTCTGTAGCTTGGAGACCTAGATGTATATCACTTGTCGAAACGTGTTGTAAAATGTATCTTTGTATTTTATTTGTCCAGGTGTCTATGTCCAATATGCAATTTGTTTTCCATTGAAGAATGATCAATGTCCATTACAATCCATATTTATATATGCAATTTATAAATATATTGGAGCCTTTAACTGAGTTTCATGATATGGTGAAGATGCACTGCTTCATAGTTTTCCTTTCAGCCTGACGTGCATTATGTTTTCATGAATGTAAAATAAGATGTTTTTTAAAACAATAAAACATATCCTATATATTATTCTATTGTTTTCTCTTATATGTTCTAATCTAAATAGTACACGAAGTAATGAGTACGTAAATATGTGCACGAATGAAATGGAAATGATGTGGTGTTATTCGTTAGGCAGTACAAGTCAGAACTTCCAAACTGAGTTTAAAAGTTACTTTCCGTTAGGTTGAAAGTGTCGATTTTCAAACGTCTTGGAACCATACTGTAAAAAAAAACCATTTACATCACACAAAACTCATCTCAAATGTATTGTTTATCACTTATTTGTGACACATTCAAGTTAATTAGTTTTACTGAACACATCTATACACGATTCGGCCTCGTTGAAGTCACAATATCGTTACAATTAAACAAATCCTGCCACTGTAAAATAACGTTCAAAACGAAATAATTGTGTAAATTCAGATAATTACACGATGCACAAATGTAACTAGCCTTTCTATATGTTGTAAAGCAAAATTCAAAACGTTTACATATCTGATTCTGTACATACCCGAGCCATCGTAGAATCAAGACCATTACGAAGAACACATTGATAATTTGTATCGAATCGCTGCCCAGTCGGTGTTGACAGTACCCTTTCAAATTCGTTGACTATGTCCTGGCCGTGGAAATATGCGAATTTCACACAGTCTGAAATTTGAAAGGTTATATATATATTCTCAGCTTCTAGCGCCCTCCTCTTAGTAGAAAAATCCAAGCTGACTGAATCGATCATTATGGAGCAATTTCCGAATCTACCAGAGTTTGGAAACTGCACAGATGGCAAACTGATTATTCTAGGCGATTTCAACCTTCACTTTGACTCTCCTGGACACACATACACATCAAAACGTTTAGATTCAATTCATGTGTTTAACCTTAAATGGTCAGTTAATCAACCCAATCATAAATATGGTCACCTTCCAGTCTGGATATTTCCTATCCTAGATGATAATTTAATACTCTCCAAACTTGAAACCTTACGACATTTGATCAGATCACTTCTGCATTATATGCCATTGGGATAAATCAGTCTCTAAACTTCGACCTTTATTTGCTACCAGAATAAACCTCTGTATTATGATAAATAGAATCAAACTAATGCATGACATCCAAGCGAACCTAACAACTTGCTTATCTCCTACAGCATAACAGCACGATACTTGAGCTCGTTCATTACTTGCAAAACATGTCAAAGACACCAAAGTATCAGTAGTAGTAGCAGATTATCAATTCAAAAATGTTCTCCGTTGAATAGCAATGTTAGACACTAGCTTCACGTTGCTAAATGAGACGCCAATAAGATTAACGTTACAAACATAGTCCATGTAGCCAAAGTATTAAAATGCAGTACTAATATCACGGATAGTTCCAGTTTCAAAGAGCTCTTCGAGATAACCAACATACCAATGTCGAAAGAACAATATACACCTCATCCAACCATCGTTTCTCCCAAAGACCGTCCGGGCATATTTGCAAATTGTTTCCTTAACAAGAAACAAACCATTTAGAGAAAAACTTGAAAATACAATTTCAAATGACTCGTCGTCACGATACAGTTGAGATACAGAATTTTACCGACAGAGGATTTGAACCTATTTATATCGATATAGAACGGACAATCGTGAGTAAGATGGAAACATGACTCTAATCCAAGTCTAACAGCGCTGCTGTTTGAGTGCTTGGTTCAAATAGTTCCTTCACTAAATGTGTTATTAAAATATCTTAACAAGAAACTACAAATCGACCCTAACGATTTAAAGAAAAACCACACATGTTCAGATCTCCCTTTCATATCAACAATCTTTGAAAACGTTGTTATAACCCAAAGCGTTCCTCATCTGTATTCAGTTTTTTAGGCAATGTACAGTCTGCATAGTGTCCTTGCCACAGTTCTGAAACATCTCTTCTCAATGTAGCTAATGGCATTCTATATGCGTTTGATTGTGGAAAGATTAAAATCCACAGCCTCTTTGTTTTGTCTGCAACATTTGACACAATATACCATGATATATATGTATTGGACATTCACTATACAGACTGACATCGGTTCAAGTCCTACTGAGTCAACAAGACACAAATTGTAAATTGCGTACACTCCAGCCCAGTTGAGCTATGTGATCAGTGATCAGTTATTTTACATGGTGTCTACATTATATACGTTCAGCCGCTCTCAAGTGTCATATGCAATCATTAGATGTCTCAATTGTACGATGATGACACCATCATATACATGTCTAGCCACGCAACTAAGACAATACTACCATGCAAGGAATATAGAGGTCCATGTATGATGTCAAATCATGAATGACATCTAACAAGCTGCAGATGAATGATGGTGAAACTGTGATCATTTTGATCACAACACAAATACATTCTCATCACATCCTTTTCCTCAAACAATATATATCAGCACAACTATCATTAAATTCACACAATCATTACGACACCTAGGTATTACTCTGGAGAGTACTGTCACGCTGCCCCAACACGTCACGAACATATGCATGGCTGCCTATATTGAGCTGTTACTCATCGGTTTCATTCGCAGATATCTTTCAGCTGATGCCACTTGCTGAGTTCCTTATTACGTTCAACACAGGAATATTGTAACTCAATTATGTCTGGTTCGACACAATATCTGCTCCAAAATTTTTCACAACGATCAAAACACAGCTGCTCAGATCACCACGATCAGAGCACACCCCACCGTTGCTCAGTATCCGTCGCTTGACATCCATTCAATCATATTTCAAACATAAAATTTACTCTCTGGGATATATTTCACTGACGGACTTCAGTCGAACACAACTATAAGGCCTCACAATGTGTCACAAACCAGCAAGATACCTGCGCTCCTCTTCTGACACTCGCATATTAAGATTGCAACTATAAACGGACGACATTGTATTCCATACCAAGGCAAATCGACCTGACACGAATTGCCAATTTAAATATAACACAAAAAGTGTGACTCCTGTCAAAATGTGTCTCAATCAATTTTCCGACTCAAAGAAAACATAAACTTATTAATGTGTCCTACCTTAACTATTTTCCACATTTTAGGTTTATATTTGCATGGTGTTTGTTTTTTGTATATTGTGTTTTTTAAGTCATATCAATAGATATGCTGTATAGCGATTGGAGCTTCTAAAGATTAGGCGCTATACAAATTCATATATACATATATATTCAATGTTACGTGTCAACTAGTGAAATTTAATATTGGCTGGTGTTCAACGAAATTGATTTGAACAGCCGTGTTCCTCCTCTTTAACTAGATCATTATCAAAGAACATAAGATAAGAATGCAAATGTTTAAATGTGTATATTTTGGTACACATTACACATACTTGTTCACAAGTGTCCTCTTGAACTCTTCCACGGAGCATGGTGAGAAACGCCAGGGATTCAATGTGTGTGCCTGTGTTGTGTAGAAATGCGGCTTCATAGGTGACATTATTAATGAATCATCAGCTTTGCAATTGTAAGCCCCGTGAAGGCGATCATGTGTTGATTAAAGACTGCAAAAAATAGGAAGGATGTATATTGACCATATTCACTTCAGCTAAATATCAAATAAATGTACAATTTATGGTGATAAGTATCTTTACAATAATGCTTTTTGTAATGTCAAGAATAGAGTGAGTGAAATAGCATGTGTTGTTTTGTCTTCTCCGTACCATCTTCTCATACATCTCACATTTGAAAAGATTGAAACTAAACGAAGCAGATAGAAAACTAAAATAGACACCATAAAAGAGAACTCCCAAAAAAAGTATTCTGATCTAGTATTACATAATCTTTCTGAACAAAGAATAGTTTTCTTAAATTGTACGTGCTGCCAAAAATCAGAACATCAATTTGTACCATTGCATCTATATATGTCAATATCTCTATATCAACCTGTCTCTCTTTATTACTGTCCTTCTCTCTCGCTTACTATCTGTCTATCTACTATCTATCTAAATATCTATCAATCTATTTATCTATCTCTTCCTTTCTCTCTTTCTCTCTCTCTCTCTCTCTCTCTCTCTCTCTCTCTCTCTCTCTCTCTCTCTCTCTCTCTCTCTCTCTCTCTCTCTCTCTATATATATATATATATATATATATATATATATATATATATATATATACCACATACATGATAATTATCATGGCGTATAAAGTGTTGGAATAAAGACAAAACTAAATCGAACTTACTAATCATAAACAACATATCAAAACTCCGATTATAAATATTAAAAGTCGCAGTTTTCTTTATGAAATTAAAATGATACAAAATTTCATCCGAATTCTTTATTTTTTTTCTCGGTTCCTTTAACGAAGCAAAAAATGCAAAACTCTGGAGCGTGAGAGAAAAATTTAAAGATATTTTGTACTGCACGAAAACATTTAATCTGAACTTGTAACATGTAATTATCATTCATTTGCATTATCGTACCCAAAATAGGCAATACTCAATGAAATTGTAAAGTTTGTGGACTATTGCTTTTTCTGGAATCAGTGATGTTAAAGTTTGATCAATGCGTCAAGAAAGAGAGAGGGGGAGATACATACAGAGCGAGAGAGAGAGAGAGAGAGAGAGAGAGAGAGAGAGAGAGAGAGAGATTTAATCTAACACGTACTGGTAGGTAGGTGTTACGTCCTCGTTAGCTACGTCACCTGTTCATAATTTGCGTAGTATCCGCATTGGGCCTCGAACTGTTATTCTGTATAACAATTTAAAGGGAGAAAATACAAAGCTTTATTGCGGTACTTCACGGTACGCAAACAGAACCGCGTTCAAATAGCAATCCAATTCTTGCGGACGTTCGCACACATTATTCGTAGGATGTATTTCAGAAAACCATTAACCTTCTCAACCAGTCCATTCCACATCGCATAGTATGGGGCAGTGTTTAGCTGTTTGATGGACAACAACCTACTTAATTCACCCATAAAGTCAGAGGTGAATTGGGCACCACAATCAGTAAGGATTTCCTATGGTACCCCTACCCTACTGAATATGTCAACCAATACTTCAGCCACCCTTTCTGTTTCAATAATTGATAATGCAACTTATTTGGGATATCTGGTTGCGTAATCTACAAAAGTAAGAACGATACTTTCTTCCAGGAACTGATTGTATTGGTCCCACAATATCTACCTGCACTCTTTTAAACGGTGTATATATTAATGACATCTGTCCTAAGGGCACCCTTGTGACCCTTCCGTTACATACGGTTTTCTGACATACGTCGCACGACCTACATAACCGTATTACATCGCAATTAACACCTGGCCAGTAGAATTCAGCGACTACTCTGCTGGTCGTCTTAGCCTTACCTAGGTGTCCTGCCATGCTCAACTCATGCGCCACCCTAAGTACTTGAGATCTATATTTCTGGGGTACGACAACTTGCCAATACCTCTTACCCTCCTGAGCGCTAAACTCCGTATGAATTAATTCGTTCTTCCGTACGAATATTGAGCTACCCCCACCCTTGCAGTGTTAAATCGCGCCGGACGCGATTTTCTCAACAATTGATTTGATGGATTCATCACGTTCCTGCTCTCGTTTGAAATCGCGTTTCGGGAAAAGACATGTACCAAGTGAATGAATGCCTGGTTCAAGCTGCACAAGATTATCAGATATACCTTTATTTTGTACAACCACGGCAACCCTATCTACAAGTCTCTTTCTTTTAGGACATTGTGCTTGAACATGAACCCATTCCTTACATAAGTAACATTTTATACCCTGACGACCTGTATCCATAACTGATCTGCTTGCCTCAGCTGAGTTCACAATATCCTTAGACATTGGTCTCGTAGACTGGTTGCCAGACTTACAATCTTTTGAAACTACATTATGGAATACCCCATGAACATCCGCAAAGACATCGGCCTGTTTAGCCATATCCTGTACGTTTCAAAAGACTTTCTCATTCAGAAACTAGCTCAGTTCCATACCAATTGTGTTTAACCAATGATCTCTGAGCAAGAAATCAGTCAACCCTTCAAACGTTTTCACCGCATCGCCGCATTCAATCCACTGGTGAAAATAGTTCGATATTCTAACGTTTAACTGACCAAAAGTTTCTCCCTTCTCGGGCTTGCTATTCCTAAGCTTTTTACGGAAGCTCTGTTCAGTGAGCTCGTACCTTTTTAGAAGTGCTTCCTGTAAGACGTCGTAATTAAACACATCTTTTTTTGGAAGTCGTGAGTACAAATCTAGTGCTTTACCATTTCATAAAGCACTATGATGCAGTGCCCAGTCATTTTAACTCCACTTCTGGTTCTCGGTATATCGTCCAAACCGATGAAAATAATTATCCATGTTATCTTTTCTATCGTCAAAGGGGGATAATTTAAGACCCTTTAATTTGCTAGAGGCAGAATCGTGTTCTCCGTTTCTATCTGTTGCTAACTCTACCTTACGTTCATGATCTCGTTGCATTAATCTTTCTTCTATCTCCAAATCTTCTAAATTTGCCAGTTTCTCTCTTTTTATCTTCTCCCTTCCTGCGTCCCATTCTAGCTCTACTGCTTCCTGTTAGCTTCCCTTTTGTTTTCCCTCTGGTCCATTTTCATAGTTTGTTCTTCTTGAATAAATTTCCTTAAACTTCCTCCCTCGTACCCATGCTCTTTGGCTAAGGCGACCAAGTCCTTATGGGATGGCATGACTACTAGTAATATAACAAATATACTATTAAAAACTAGACTAACATTACCTTCCCGATGAAAGCAAACAAAACAATACTTTGAATCTGTTTGTACTGCACCTACCGACCTAGCAAAACTAACTAAAATAACCACTACTTGAAACGCAGTATGACAAGAAGTCCACACTAGAATATATACAATAAGTGTAAACTTTCACAAGCAAGATGATGACGATTCACTTGATCCAAATATCCCTCTTCAGACACCATTGTCGCAGAATTGAAACCAATTAAGTTTTGTATTAATTTAATAATTCCAACACAATGTTTGAAAGATGAAAATGTATTAATATAATTAGTAAAAAATGTATGATGTAAAAATACAATGATTCTCATACGCTCTCAACATACAAATGATCCAATCACTCTATACATATAGAAAATAAACCAATAATATTATATCTATCTGATATACAGCTTCAAACATTCTCAGTTTCAAATGATATTATAAACTAAGTTATTCAGATAATATCACGTATAGACTAGTATTGACATTCAAACAATCTCAAGTTTTCAAATACGTTTCAAATGTTCTGCACTGTCAGTAAGATTCACAAATCGCATGTAATTCCACTAAGATTTAAAACAAATCTCATGTAAATACAAATATGCCAATTAAAACAACAATTGGAATAAACATATGCTTCTTGACCCTTGTACAGTCGCAAGATTCATACAGTTTCACCACTCGGGTTGGCCAACACTTGTATCGGCCGCACGCACCCTTCATGGATCCACTACATGTACAGTCATTCATACGTATACACAAGTTCAGACAGCATGCAGCACCCTTGTATCAGCTACGTCTACAGTCGTGCCTTCACTTCATGTACAGACATACGTACATATATACATCTAGAAAGCTCTACACGTTAGCTAAACTCAACAAACTCGTTACACCCGTTAGACTCATTAGACTTGTTAGCCTCGTTAGACGCATTAAACTTATTAGCCTCGTTAGACTCCTTAGCCTAGTTAGCTACAATTAAACCAATCTGGTAATAATAATGAGTTTTGGAAAATCTAATACATTAAATTCTTAATAACAACTTGAAGTTCATAGTTCAAAACGTTTCAAATCTGCATTGTAATAAATGAATCATTACACGGTATGGCAATACAAACTAATAAACACTTCGCATATCAAATAAATATAAATTGAACACTCACCCCTATGAATATAGAAAAACAACATTTGCTCTCCTCAACAGATCCAAAGCAACAAGTCTTGTGTATACATTAATCTTGCTTAAATTCATAGGACAGTGAGTAATATGCAGGTAAAAATACCCGTGCATATCGCTATTATAATGTACAACATAAGAACCTTTCACCCGAAATGGATAACTATTAACATTTGCCAATATGTCCACTAAGAATAAACCACTTAACAACATAATACTTAAAAAAACTGACAGCTCCAGTAGCAGAGTGGTTTGTGATTTTCCTCTAATGCGCATGGTCGTTGGATCGCTCCAAGGCTGAGTCATGCAAATAATGTTTGGCTGGTGTCAGTGTAAATGTGACTGGATGGGACATCAAGCTAGAATCATGCAAATAATGTTTGGCTGGTGTCAGTGTAAATGTAACTGGATGGGACATCAATCTACATGTTTGCTTCATGATGCTTCAGAGCTAGATATCACTATAAACTGTCAAACTGCAGACATCGTCGCGATATAACTTAATTTCATTTTTTTATCGATTTTAACACTCCAAATCACCCACACACACACTTACAACAAGTGTACGTAACTGTAGAATACAAAAGGGACAATGGTTCATACTAACGCGTGACCCAATCCGTGATCTGCAGTCCTGATGGTATTAAAAAAGTCTGATACACGGACGATTTGAACTCTGTCACTGATATTACATACGCCATTAATGATGGAACGACCTGAACGGAAATGAAGAAAAATACTAGAATGATGATAAACTCAATAAATTGTATTTCTACTTCTCTGTTGTTCTGATCTTGTTCACGATTTTAAATTAGACCAGTGCACGTACAAGGGTATATGACTATAAACTCAAATAGTCCTCACACTATACATATATCGGAAACACTATTAGTAGACGATACAATAAAACAAAATTTAAAAGACAGGATAAAACGGTATTATGAACGATATTGATAAATCGGTACAATGTCATAAATAGTATTTATTGAGATGAGACCAACACTATACCTCCCACAGTAGATTCGACATGAATAATATACAATATACCAAGTAAATAGTAATGAAATGCATTTCTTTACGCGTATTGTGGGTAAAAATGAGGAACGTGTACTATTTAGAAGATCTCAGCACTTTAGTACATACAAAGCGTATGACTATGAATATATAAAAACAAAAAAGTAAACACCATGAACTTGGAAAACAAGAAAAAAATGCTAAACATAATATTTGAGGTTGCACAGATTAATAGGTCCTTAAGTTTGTCTTGCATTTAAACAAAAGTGAGTTTTAAGCTCAATATTGAACGCGTCACATAGTCTTTGTGTCTAATTTCAGTGGCAAATTCGTTCCACGTCATTGGGCCCTGTTATGAAATATACCTTTGTCCATATGACTTCGCTTTCATAGTGTGATAAATGAGTATACAATTGTTGTAAGAGGAGCATCAATTGTTGGTGTGTACACAGTGACGATACCAGATAGGAAAGATGTACTGGAGTGCATCTGTGAAAATTAGCACAGAGAACAAATATTATGTTTGATTCTGAATTATATGGATAGCAATGTAGTGTAAATATTAGAGTGGAGGTAGGATCTGGTCATGGAACGCTAAGAATGATCCGAACAGCGCTGTTTTAAACGTTTCGAAGTGTATGCAGTTTGAGGCAAGTTAGACATAATTGATTGACAATAGTCCAGTTTGGACGTTACTAATGATCACTAACGTGATTTAGGGGCATCAACTGAACGATACGTGCAAATAGATCTGATGCGTCTCTACTCAAGATATGCAGCTTTGCATATGTTCCTGACATGTTGCTGATATGGGGGAATACTGTTCAGAGTAACAACTAAGTTTCGTACATTGTTAATGTAATGTTGGTGTTGCAGAAATGCATTATTTGAGGCAGAGGATGTGAATTGAGAAGTTTTTGATACGTGGTCAGGATAGTCTAATTCATCTGCAGCTTATTATATGTCATCCATACTTTCACATCAGAAGGGCACCTCTCTACTCCTTGGATGCCAGCCACTTAATGATGATATATGAAACTTGAGAACGGCTGCTGAGTGTTTATAATGAACATAAAATTTGCGAGAATAGGCCCCAGTGGGAAAACCATAACATAGAGAAACTGGGCAAATAGTGTATTCAATTTGCAGATAAAATAGGTGTCTCGTTGACCAAGTAAGTCTTTAATCTCGGTCAGTCTGTATTGTGAATGACAAATGCATGCTGCAGACGGAGGAGTAATACAACATGGTTTGTTGTGTCAAATGCAGCATACATAGGAAGTAGGGTGTGGACTGTAAACGTTCCGATATCCAGAACAGAGAGAATGACAATAACTACATTCAGAACAGTAGTTTTAGTACTGTGACAAGGACGATATGAAGATGGAACATTGCTAACAAAACCTATGAATTCAGGCCAGATACTCGCTGGGGTCATCTGTCTAAAATTGTCAATATGAGCCAGAGATTATAGAATGGGTGGTAGGTCTTCAAAACGTTAAGGTCAAGTGTTGGTTTCATCATCAGTGGCTTTCTAATAACATTTGTGAAAACTGATGGTATTATTCCTTAAAAGAAATTTAGGTATTAACAACATATGCTAATTAAGGCAATATCGGACAAAAGCACTCAATCAGCAGTACTCTTGGAATGGATCGAGTTCACGTGACTCAGGTGCACACTTTATCACTATTGTTTGAAATAAATACAGAGACATTTTAAAATTGTGATAACCGTTGTCGCTGAAATTCTGTATCGCAACTTCATGGTGACGACGAGTCAATTTAAATTGTGTTCTCCAGCTTGTATCTAATGTTTTGTATTCTATCAAGGAAGAAATATGCAAACAGTTCCAGAAGGTCTACTGGAGATAATGTAGTGATGCAAATTGATTCATTGACATTAGTTTGTTAGCAGTCTCGAAAACTCTTTGCAACTCGAACTATACGTAATCGTATTCCTGCAGTGGGATAATTTCGCCCAATGCACTAGGTTTATGACGTTCTTCTTAGCGACTTCATATATTTGTTTCTGAATATTGAGTCTGGGGGAAACATAAAGCATCTTCTCTATAAGGCGTTATCTTTCAGTAGTGCGAAGCTGGAATATACCACTGCTATACCACAATTCGGAATTGATACTACGCACCTGGTGGTTGTGGCATGTGTTTCAAACAATGACCACAGGCACCTAAAGAATTGTTCTGCTTAAAGGAGGTAAGCACGTTGTGTGGATTATGTGGATACCATTCATAATCTGGTTCTATTTATCATACGCGAGGTGTATAATAGTAGCAAATAAACGTAAATGGTTAGGGAATGATACGTCCGAATGGCATATAATAAAATGCAGAGGTGAGATGATGCAGCTTTGTGGTACACATGTGGATATTATGAGCTGACAATGAGAAGCAAGCAGGTCTTTTAAAAGTTGGAATTCTGAAGTAAGCCTTAATTTAACTTTTTTTTTGTTAACAACACATAAAAACACGTTGTAGCTTTGAACATCCAGTATACCCAATGATGAAATCAAGGGTGATTCAAGCCTTCCAAATTAATTTCACATCCTCAAATGTATGTATCACACTATCAGTGCCTATATATTACTTTAATAATTCATAACAATGTTCTAATTCAAAGAGCACTTTGAATTCCAATTAATAGTCCTAGGAAATGTCTCCTCTCAAATTATCTAAATATAACACTCAACACATCTGTAGACTTATTTTAACACATAAAAAAATATTTAAAAAAACAAAACTGAATGTAAATGTTCAGTTCTTGTTGTATATACACATTGAAGAGTGTATTATGTTCATATATCACACGTAACTGCTCTTACTACTCAAAAAAATATGTCACAATACCAATTCATGTAATCAAAACCATTCACAGTTGAAGGTATAGGAACGGAAATATTCATAATTTTAAAAATTGGGCTTCTAAAACTCCCATGATGGATAAACTTATCAACACATTATGTTGTATCCGGTAACAGTTACATTGTCAAATATGGAGAAGTAATGAATAAGGGCAGATGACTTACGGGAAAACAATCTTACTCCCGTAAATAGAAAATGTAGTGATTTGAGCCGCTGTGCCTCTTTAATGTTTATGTCGCACATATTAATCAGTTAAGATAAAATTAAATATTCTGGTCAATTTACCAGGTCACATTAGCTATTACTATACAATTGATCTTTCAACTGACACATAGCAACCATCACAATAATGATAAATTTGACAGGTGTAGATGTAAACCTAACAAATACTCAAAACTATAATTGATATTGATTAGGCATGGACAACGAAATGACGACACAATTAATTAGTACCTCATTTAATATACCATACATCACATACCAATATATTGAAACCAAGGCAATAACTCCGTCACTGGCTCGTATCATGCATATATTAGAAGTTTAGGGCAATTTCGTTTCTATTCAAGTTCAAGTTCAAGTTCAAGTTCAGGTTTAAGATATATATATATATATATATATATATATATATAGAGAGAGAGAGAGAGAGAGAGAGAGAGAGAGAGAGAGAGAGAGAGAGAGAGATTTAGCGTACTGTCAACTTCAGTATCTTTAGTGTCACGGGAATACAGCCAATGCCTAATTATTAAAATAGAAGTCATAGAATGTGTTATATTACGAAAAGCCAAGACCATGTCTTCATAGTGATTTCCGTGTTTTTAAAACGAAACTTAGTGGCATTACGTAGTGTACAATATAACATCTAATAAAATAAAATCATCGTATATTGTGCCTTTTACACAAAGGACTATATTCTGAGAAACTCCTATTAATCGTAATATTTTCATAGCGGAAACTTTAGCAGAATCAACATCAAGTGATATAAGAATTTCAACGTGAATGATTTTAATTTACCAGAGTAGGATCAGACTAGGATTTGTGTAACCTAAACAATTAAAATCATTCAATATTAAAAGTTGACCTGATCATCTTTGATATATGGCTGTCTGGAATAGCTATATCTTTTTTCTAAACTTAATATTAAATCTCCAAAAATTAACAATAAAGCCTGACAAAGAAAACATTAAAATAATATACCCTGATACGGGGGAGTATTAGCACTAATAGCTGTTGTCTTTATGTATTGCTTAATTTTAAACCTGACTTAAATAGGACACACCATCGATTACAGTTGACAAAGGTAGGAAGAGATTTATGATCATTTTAATACTGTTTGTTTCTAAACGTTGCGCTAGTCTGAGATGTTTCACCTGTACAATACCTTAAGGCATATCATATAAAAACATGGATGCGAAAATATGTTGTAAAATCCAACTCATGATGCATGGAATAAATAACAGCTGTTGAGGCAGCAATTTTAAAATCTTCATTTTTGAAACTCAAAATAGCACTTTAACATTACTTTACTATGGATGCAGTTCTTGATCGTGTAAAATTAATATCATGTATCTGAGGTTTTTGTAATATTTAGCTAAGCAATTACCCTTGCAAACTTGACAACTGATTGTCGTATTTGATTTAACTCCCATTTTCCTCTCTTTGCATTCGTATTTTTGTATTTCCATCTTATCAAGCAGTTGCAATTGATACTCGTGTTTTTTCTTGTCTAAATTTATATTTCGATCATTTCATTATGAATCATAATATGTATTATTACTATTCATCTGAGTCTCAATACCTTATATGCTTAATTTGTTTTTATAACAATATGTATAGACTAACCAATTTTCAAACCAGTGTTGAAACAAAACAGATGATATTATCTGGAATGTTTCAAATGATAAAATAACATAAATGCCTCTATTATATTATGGGTAAACAACTTTGAACACCTAATATAACCGTGGTAAAGTTTAATGCTTTCACTAATGATTTTTCGCACTGTTGTTAAATAAAAATCAAGAACAAGAATAATGAAATATACGAAATACTGTCAATTTATCCTTTAATTACAAATGATACTACTCCTTCTCAAGATTGCGCTGATGCAGCCTAACTAGTTTAGACTATAATGAAATGTACAATTCCCCGAAATATTTTTGCTTGAACTACCTTACCTGTAGTCGTGTCATTTCACTAATAATTATCTTTGTAATGGTAATAATGGAAGATGTAAAATGGGTTATATACAAATTAAAACATGTTCATTTAAAAATACTGAGATAACGGTTAACTCCATTACAATATATATCATAAAATTTCTGTTCAGTATGAAATATACTGCCTATAATTTTGTGTCGCCACCATTCTTTGCAATGAGAAAAAAATATACAAATGTATGCTTGATAAGTATTTGACCATACATTTTGTTGAGGTATATCTAATTGTTGCTGATATATCTACGTGCTAAAGGCAAAACATGTCTGGAGTCTACTAAATCGATGAAGGCATATTGAAATAATGGGCTCCACAAATAAATCATTCTGATGGCTATTAGGAAGACAACATATAATATTGGTCAAAATAATTAGAACTTAAACTAAATCTGCGTACAAACTCCTAATAAACACAAACTTGATTTTGATGTCCGTTTAACCTTGATAATGTCCACTCGGTAGGTACATTGCAATTGTAAATATCACTTTAGTTATGTATGTTTATCTCTCATCCAATGTAGGTATGCACGAATACCTGAGAGTCGCTTCCCGTTGAAAGAACGTTTATTTATGAGGCTTCTTGGATACTTATTTCTTTAAAATGTACTAACCGCACGGTATAGACAATATGCGACATAATATACATAGTAGCACACAATATATATATATATATATATATATATATATATATATATATATATATATATATATATATATATATATATATATAAATGCAAAAAGCTGACAAACAACAGTGCAGAACTAGTGTCACTCTAGCGTGAGCACTTTCGACTCTTAATGAGTCTTTATCAAAGGCTAATACAAAACATAGACAAGACAGACAAGTAAAATACAAAAATCGTGTTTCTAGTTTCTTCAACTTGTTGCGGATGCTGTAAAATGTCAAAATCGATGACCCAAAGCGACACATATGTTATTGTATGTAAATTTATGTACGCGTAAATTATAAATATATATATATATATATATATATATCCTGCACATGTTTGGATATCTCTTGCGTAAATACTCTTACTTCGTGAAGAGCATGACTTGGTCATAACCATCCCGAAAGTTTTTTGATCCGACCTCACGGTCCCAGTATTTGAGATCTTTTAAATAATTATCTCCATCTATTATCGTGTTTCTTCCATGTTGATGCACTTTAGAAGCTATGTAATGGAATTTGTCAGTCTGTAAACAAAAAAGGAAACAAACAAAGGCAAAATGATCTGGTAACATCAAAACAGTCTCTTTATAGACCAAAATAGAAATTATTCGAAAACGATATAGTAGCTATTACCAGTTAGTTCCTAAATTTAATGCTGAAGACCTGATACAAATGATCGGGTAAAAGTTCCATAAACGTATGTTTGTTTTGAGGGAGTGGGGGAGGAGATAGGTAGGTGTGTTTTTATTTCTGCGACTGGTAACAGCATGTCAAGGAGCATCAAATAGCTAATATTTTTAAATGTGTCGCTGGTTTCATGATTAAAGTAACTATACAAACAACAAAAATATTCAAAATATTGATGGATCAACATGAACAGATAGAGCATGATATAGGAAAAGAAAAGTATATATATTCTGACTTGGACTACGATCAGTATGTTATTCCGCAATGACGATCCGGTTGTGCAAGGAATGATAATGATTAATACCGTGAACAATCTACACGAACTGCCCTTGAAAGTATATCACCATATCGTACCGAGCGCCATATTAAATTGCCTGTTGAATGCGTACACGTTCAAAACAGTAGTTCTAGGCAATATGGCAGTATTTTAAGTGAACACGCGAGTCATTTTACCGCAAGCCTCCCACCTCTCACCCGAGAGTATTCAATTCAATCTACCGGATATATCAACCGCAAAGTCAGTTCAAATCCAAACCATATTAGATCTACACCCTGACTGGCAGTATGTCCAATTGACCCTCAACCTAATATAACCTCGTGTGTCAGAACAGAATGACTTAGGCCAGCAACCGTTAAGGCATTCAACCAGACACCGAAAAACACCCGACTGGCTAGTACAGTGGGCGTATTCGCAGATTGTTTACTACGTATGCATTACTAAGATCTATATATTGAGTTCATGCCTGTATTGTTGCAGCAGATAACGGGAGCAATGCCAAAGAGCCGCATTCGTGTAAACAAAATAATGCAATGTAAATTTAATACCGCAAGATATTTGGAGGATGACAATTCAAAGCATATTTTAAATGAATATGTGTCCCACTTTCAGATTTTAATGTATTGTCTACAAGGAGACAAAACTGGTTAATCTGTATTTGTAATCATATCATATGTAAGATAGTTTAATGTTTCCATTCATTACATTCAAATATATCTATATTTTGGCGTCTTGGTACTATACTTCATTTAAATATACATAATTTTAATCCTTTATGGATAACATTTAATGCTTGAATTCTTTAATTTATTCAGCAAATATTGTATTAGCCGTCGTTCCACTAAATAGTCGGTGTCCTGTTCCAGTAACATAGCAAGCGCCTACCGTTAACATTTCAGGCATCAGTTTTAATTTCTCTTTGAATCTTATTATTCCATCACAAGCGCGGTAGGGCGAAGAGTATGAATAGACTATGGTTGCTTAAAATCATTTATACATTTCACAATTTGATTAGTATAAGGTAGGATAGCAATAAGCTAATATCACTAGACGTATTTCGTTTTTACATCAGTTGATCTCGGTTTTCATTAAACCGCACGAAGAAGTTGTTACATAACTTGCATGAGTTAGTGTATCACAGATTGGTTAAGTTGTATATTTTATGTTACAATTTAATAAAACTTAATTCAGTGTAGGTGTTTCCCTTTTAAATACATCAGCGATGCATCCAGATTTCTCATAAAACTATTGCCTAAATACTGCTATCAGAAGTATGAATGTTTCTTGTCGTGAAACCATCACTGGTTGCATTATTATATCAAGTCGTTTTTTAAACTTTGATTGGAGTAAGTATAATCGTTTGTATTATAAACTGTGATTACATCTTAGATTATATCACGCGCCACATAATTTTCTGAATAAATCGCAGCAAATGTAAAAGATCAATGGCTCATCTAATCTACAATCAATCGTCTCAGGGCATTATTATACGGGTGCTTTTAATATATAATACCTTATCATGCTAATTGTATTTATAAATACAATGAAAGCGATCTGATGTGAAACGAATATGTATTGTGTCTCAGATGGCAATGTGCCACAAATATTACTTCATTGCTTCATTTTGGCGGACCTTTAAGAAACGGCTCTGAATTCGGAGGACAGGTGTTGTAGTGTGTTCTCTATACTTAACCCTCGATTATTGTCACAATAATTGATCAGACATTTCACCGCGCGTAAGACTCTAAAATTTAAATTGCCTCCATTCACTTTGATGTTAAGATTTGTAATGTCAACAATTTATACAATGAAATGTTTAATAACATTGCAAGTTTGACATCAGAACACTCATTTTAAGAGAGGTATTCAAGGAGACACATCAAAGAAAACAAAATCTTACCTCGTATGTCACCATATATTTAATGCGGACAGTAATTGACATACTAGCATCTTCTATTCCACTGTAAAGCTGGTGCACCTAGTTAAAATATACAAATATTTGTACAATGATGACAATCAATACTGCCATGAAAATATAAACCAACATTATGTTTTGCTTTATAAAATCCTTCTTAGAGATGCCAGTTTACGGTGTCATCTATAGAGAACATACAACACACATATAACTACATTTGCTATATAAAAACGAAAAGATGAAAATCAAATTGTCTACATTTCAGTAAAGGTTCGTGCATTTCTTTATTTTGCTTTTTGTTATTACATAGTTTAATTAGGATAATAACTAATTATAACGAAGAATTAGTTTCATTGCAGCAAAATCACATGATTGTATATGAACATCTATATTGTAGTTTCAATAGAGTAAAACTAATAAAACCTTTACTAAAACTCCTTTGGGATCATTTCTCTAGACGAATAAATATTGTTCCATGCAGCCAACTGACATATGTTTTCGGTGCCGATATGACGAATGTAAATTTACAGGTCCAGTTTGCTCTTTCGATACCCAAGATCATTTGTTTTAATCAAATCATGTACGTGAGTTAAACGAATGCTAATTTATTATATGGTTATGGTTTACAATACTTACACCGTGGACAACATGTACCAAATATTCTCTTAGATCTGACGTAGCTCTCTTATATGTATCAGTCTCTCCAGTGGAAGCTGCGAGCGTATAGAAGCTTCAAGTAGAGATTATATCTAAAGATATACTCGTTTTCATTCACTGGAGTAGGTAACGTAGTAACGGGCCAAAACTATAAATGCAGTTGATTTCATTTTCAAACTCATTGTCAATTCATAATAACATTTGTAGGTTGCCAACATGAGATATTTGATAAAAGTCTAAAGGTCTGAAATGTTATCGAATGATGTATATCAAAACACACATATACATATCGGTCTTACGAATCAATGTTGACACTGAAATATATACTGTCAGGGCTAATATATTTGCAAAGGCAGTTAGATAACGGTTAATATTAAACGTCATGAACCAAGTTAAATAATGCAGCTATCATGGAATATTAATACATAACATAGATAGATAGATAGATAGATAGATAGATAGATAGATAGATAGATAGATAGATAGATAGATAGATAGATAGATAGATAGACATATCTGTGTTTTGCTTTTTGTTATCCACGTACAATTGCCATAGTCCATAATCTGCTATTGTAACGACATCGACATAGTAATCATTTACCTGGCGAGCTTTATCTGTGAATGGAATGTTGAAACAAAAATCACATTTAGTTTGCATCCCATAAGTTTATAAATTTAATTTTATATTTTTGTTTTTAAAAGTGTAATTATAAATGAGTTTTTTTATGAGCAATGACCATGTGATACCAAATAAAGAATGACTTCGGTAGATATGTATTGCCAAAGAAAGTACAAAGGAAGAAATATATTAGATCTAAATTGCATTTTTACAGCTGTACAATTCTGAAACAACATGGTCTTACTATTTCAGTGTGTTGTAATATCTTACCATTCTTAGTGGTTGTTCTACCGTAGTTAATTGCTCCTGTTGGAAATATATTATGTACACGTGCAACGTTAGGTCGGGCTAAAAATATATCATCTGGGTTGATTACAAGATTTGGTTTATCTTGTCTATATTGGAAACGATCAATAGAATTATCTTGTATATTTTGCTCAGTGACGTTTGCTTGTTCTGTAAATATAGACTTTCTTTATCATATTAATTTTAATACTTTATTATGAAATTTGTATTACTACAGGTATCATTTGTCAAAGATTTTCAAACAAAAATAACGAAATACAATATAATCCCAATGAGGGACTTGTAATAGCGGGACAAATGATTTCATATAAATGATCTTTTTTAACTTTCCTCATATTTTGCTTTCGCTTTAAATTAAAACAGGCAAACATGCATTAAACCGTGACAGAAAGAAAAAACATAATAACTATTTATTCGACATTATATGAATTAACCCATGTCGCAAAAAATTAAATAATTAATTCACTGAACATGCTATTTTATTAGCGCAATGGTCTGATAAAATACATATTTCACTTTGTTGCTTCAGCATGGCAAAAAAAAATAGTTTCCCCGCATAGCTAATGTTGAAAGTAGAGCAAAATATTGACAACCGTTATTTTCGGATGACATTCCACTTCGCATATGTGTTTGATCCTCTAGAATATATCGTTTGCCAAGAAGACCCATAATTTCCAAAAAATAATTTTGTACAGCGTCCGCTTCTGACCGCCGGAGATTGTAACTTATGTCCCCTAATCGAATGTTCCCATTAATAAGGAATATATATATATATATATATATATATATATATATATATATATATATATATATATATATATACATATATATATATATACATATATATATATATATATATATATATATATATATATATATATATATACATATATATATATATATATATGTATATGTATATATATATATGCAGATATATAGATAGATATATTAAAAGGTAGATGGATGAATGGATGATGAATGAAAGAATGAATGAATGGATGGATGGTTGGATGGATAGATAGATAGATAGATAGATAGATAGATAGATAGATAGATAGATAGATAGATAGATAGATAGATAGATAGATATAGATATATAGATAGATAGATAGATAGATAGATATATTGAAAGGTAGATGGATGAATGGATGATGAATGAAAGAATGAATGAATGGATGGATGGTTGGATGGATAGATAGATAGATAGATAGATAGATAGATAGATAGATAGATAGATAGATAGATATATATATATATATATATATATATATATATATGTATATATATATATATATATATATATATATATATATATATATATATATATATATATATATATATATATATATATATATATATATATATATATATATATATATATATATATATATATATATAGATAGATACATAGATAGATAGATGTCGTGCTGGCTTTAATCTGAAACCTACTCGCGTATTAATCACGATTGTTCACCTTTAAAATGTGCTGAGTTTAATAAACGATTCTAACCGCTACATAAAATTTTATCACTTCCAACTTGCCCAACTCTCAATACAACATTAATTGGTACATGTATCTAATGGGTACTAACATTCAATGTACAAAATATGGAGATGCTGAAGGACAACCAGACTCTAGACATACACTAGGAATGAATGGCAACCACAACTTGTGAACAATAAAATAGCATACTACCCATGGAAGCTAGCAGTTGCACGATTACAAATCCGGGCGCAACAAGACATTGGAAATCACGCTGGTGATTATGTTTAACGCACACAAACCCACTACTGAAATTCTTTATGCTGACGGCGTGCTGCAATGTGAGTACCTTGGGCTTGTATAACGAAGGATGACTAAGAGTACCAATTTATTACTGTACAGGCCCAGTTCTGTGTTTGAACAATACTTTGTGAACCATGGACTTTACAACGAAGTAGATAATCACAATTGATTTCGAAGTGGAAATGTAAATATATTTTACATGTTGATTGTTGAATCATCTGGTCCTATTTACATACTTTAGAAACTTGATACTGAATACAAATAGTGATTCAACCTTAGAAGAAATACTTGAAGATCTGCAAACATTTGTATGCATATATTTTGCATTGGCTATTTCAGACGATATCCCTGGAGATCTATATATACAATTTTATTCGATGTCAGGGTGGGTCATCTTAACTTAAGCATCACAATAAGAGCCCTTTCGATGATGTGGCAATTCTCGGATGCATCTCCTTATGCACATAACAATTAACAATAACAATAAACGAGACAAACAACTTATCGGGAATTTGATATACACGCTACAGTAAACGTTTTCTAAAGCAGACATGTAACAATTTTATTCACATATAATGCATGTCTGCTTAATATTCCACGAATGTTTTGCTTTTGATCTTTTCTGGGACTATACTGACTGTAGAGGATTTATTACATCTTAGTATGACTGCAAATTCTTAACTCCATTGAATCATGGGGTGTTCTCTTTAGAGTAGGATTACGTATAGTGATTGCTGCTCGTTTTGTCTGTTTAGGTGACGTTTTCCACCCTGGGACTTCTTTATTTGTTTAGTCCTATGCAAAATCCATTGCTACGTTTTCAACAAGTATTATTTTCATATAATCTCACAAAGGCAATCATGTTAGTGCTGAATGCAATCGGTACCTTTGATACATTCGTGATACATTAATACTTACGATGAGTATGTCACACTGTCCACTTGATCTCTTAGCACATCTGGCAGTCATGAATGCTCCATTGTCTATGTCTTGGTAGTACGCCACGTCCTAGTTTTCAAAGAAAGTAGTTAAGGTTTAGATTTGTATTTATATGTAGGGGTAGTTCGGTATCAAAATGTACATATTTTTTTAAAAATCTATCCCCCACTAGGCCTTTCCTACCTAGTTACCTTTTCGATGAGTCACTAACTAGGGGAAACAAAGAGTGCTACATTGTTGGGGTTAGTGATGTGGATGATTAGGTAGTGGTGTTTGAAAGATTAGGTAGGTATGTCAAACAATAGGCCAAGTTGATCCCAGGCTGACGTTTTAGTCGATCATGTGAGCAATTTGTTAACGTTACAATTATGGATAATGAGTTGTACCAAACAGAACATGTAAATCTTTAAAAATAAGACTAACGACTGTTGTGAAGTGTAACAGTTTATGTAAATCGAAATCGGATGCTGACAATAAATTAGATATAGAACACAAACCATTACACTATAATGAAAGAGTTAACGACACTCAACTGCTCCTAGTACTGAAATAAATGTCAACACGTAATCAAAAGAGAACTGAAAAAGAGACTATATGACATAGGTAATTCCTTCAAGCAACTCATTAAATTGCTGGAACACAAATAACGTGATCAAGATTGTAGACTGTTTTTAGTTATCTTGAATAAAATAAAACTTAACTATTATCATATCCAAACTGACTCAAGTATGCGGCTGGTTGACGTCTTTCGAATTTAATTCGAACAAGGTATTGCAGTAAAATATAAAAGAACATTAATACTTGTATCATGAACAATACGTGCATCATTGACAATTTTAACTGATCCAAACAAATCATTTTATAGCAAAGAATTACCGCATATAAAGGATTGACATTATTGCTACAATACATTTCAGAAAATAATTAATTTAAAACCTGTACTTGTAAATTCGTATATGTTGAACAAATAATATCTAACAAGGACATCAAAAAAGGAAATAAATTATATGATTGATACAATGAATTTATATTCATGACACACACACTTTTGTATTTTCTTAAAAGGAAGTTCAAACAATATAGAAGAAATAAGCGTTACATTATATGCGAATGCGACAAAGCAGAAATTAAAGGTTGAATGTATTAATATATCAAGATGTTACCTTATAGACAGGTAAATGTGAAGACGGACATTGTCCAACATAATTAGTTGCTGGTATGCTGATAAAAAATATAATGGCACATAACCAGATCTTGCAATTGACTATTGCACCATACTTGACATGAAATATTTTACGATTATATACAGCGATGTTAATATTCTGTTGTAATAAAGATTTTGTCTAAACCACAAAGTGGCAGCAAACTTACACCAAACGTTTTGTAAAACTTAGCGATTGATATATGTTCTGAAAATTCAAAATAAACATACAAAACGAACGTGTGAATTAATTATCAAATCATTTGAAGATTTCTATCATAATTCAAACACATAAATCATTTCGAATCAACGTGATTATTTGTATAAACTACTGATGTATTACAACATGTCAGTAAAAACGTTTAAGTTCAATAGAGAATCTTTAAACAAATACTTAGTATCATATTATATTAAAACAATTCCAACAATGAAATTATAGACGTGATATAAATTATAAATGAATACTTGTTCATCCGGTCCCATTGTAAGTATAGGTTTTAACTGGACGTATTAAATTATTAGCTAACCTGTGCATGTGTGATAAAAGAGGATATTTCAACCAAACTGATAAGGAAGGTCGTCATTTATTTACCTAATTTTAGTTAATGATTAAACAAATATGAGGTAGACCAGCAATTCTTTTCACAAATGATGATACTCATCACTATATTATATTAACATAAACAATGTTAGCTACATGATTTACAAAATCGAGCTATTTATGCAAATGTGAAACTTATTACGTTCAAAGTAAGTTTGACGTGCTTGTTGTATATTTTCGGATATATTGTCGGACATGGTTAAATTAAACATATAGATGTTACAGTCAAGAATATCTTAAATCGCAGTGCTTTCTAGTAACATGTAACTGAAGCAAAGTTTTGTGTACGACTGTATATGATCAGAAATGTTGCTCAAATTTTACCATAACTGCTGTCCGCATTCAATTTCCTTTGTAATTAAATTCTGGCAAATACCATTACTTAACATGTATCAGTAGCAATTCAATTTGTAATGCTCACCTTCAAATTTGATTATACAAAATATAGTTTCATGCTTGTAATGTATGCTTGGTAAAGTATTGATTCCATAAGTTGAATATTGTGTTTAATATTGATTACTGAGTGTGTGTTTATCATAATAACTGACGAAGTATCAGAGAGATTAGTCGACTGTGTGTGTTCAGTTTCATCCTCGATCATCGTTTTAAATTTGTCACAACCGCCTAAGTATAATTAACAAAACTACACGATCTACAGAGACTGTTTTGATTAAGGTTGATGTTTTCAAGAACATGACATTGACATTACACACATCACGATGAAATAAAATCTAATAGCGTATGCGATTAAACGTGATATAAACATATTATATCATGATCGGCCTTATATCAGGATGACCATATAGTATCACCTGACGTTTCATTGCATTGTGTTATGTATGCACTGCATAAAAAATAGGGTTAGTATTAGGGCATTACCAACTTTTGATCCGGAAATCGGATTCCACCGGATAGTATGAACTTCCGATTAATCGGAGTCGGACAAGGCAGGAACGAAAGATTCGGATAATAAAAATAAAAAAGTTGAATTTCTATAGCACCGTGTCTAACACTGCGTGTCATTCGATAGTGCGTTAATAAAGTTAAATAAGAAGTCAGAAAAGTCCAATATGGTCAACACAACCACGCTGCGAGACAATCTATTTGAACTGGCGGGTAAAAACCGGAAATGAAGCCGGATATGGTAAAGTACTAAGTAACATGCTAGACACGGCAAACCAGATACCAGAAACCCGAAAACGGAAGATGAAATTTTTTAGAAAAAACAATTCGCATTTAGCATTTCCGGAATCGGAAAAATTTCATGCCCAAAATCCGGAATCGGAAATCGGTAGAGAAATGCTAATCGGTTATGCCCTAGTTAGTATACTTTTTTTTCTTGCCAAAATTCCGTTT
The DNA here is from genome assembly GCA_029339505.1 of Unio delphinus. Lineage (NCBI taxonomy): Eukaryota > Metazoa > Mollusca > Bivalvia > Unionida > Unionidae > Unio > Unio delphinus. The sequence continues at coordinate 9,219,920 of JAQISU010000092.1, forward strand.
TAAGCGTTGTGATTCGGTTAGTTGTCGTGAGGCGCAAAGTTAAACTGTATTAACATTGTAACATTCTACGTTCAAGGTAAGTCTTTCAGTGGTGTTTATTAAGAATTAAGGATTTTCAAAGTGTCCAGCGAAGATAACTCTTATTGTAGCGTTTAAGAGATATAATTGTGTGTGTTTATGAATCATTCTTTCTTAGACATTCTACCATTACATTGCATTTATGAGGTTACTAATCTTTTGATTTATTCGTTGAAAATTTACCGCCTGTTCCAAATTTTGTATCTTTTCCAGAAACGGTTGACCGTCCATTATTCGTTTCACAACATAGGTGTCAATATTTGAATCAATGAGATAATTCCTCTCAAAGTTTAAGACCAGATCATGTGTCTTGCGTTTGAGATGAAAAGACAACTGGTCAGGGAAGTCGGGACCAGTGACTCCTCGTTTGTCTGTCTGTAATCTTTTGGTCACGTCTTTCAACCAGATCGTTTCCGCGTTGGTTGTTGCTGTAACAATGAGGACAAGACTAAGTTTGGGAATATTACAGAGACAAAGTTTCAACTGTCAGTAAATACCCTTTATACGATACAATATATACTCAAATTTAAATATAAATGTGTTAGCAAATCGATATTGTAAAATCAAGATAACGTATCGTTTATGTTTGTAATATCTCAACATCACATGCGACTCTCTTATTCGAAAAGAAATATATTGTAAGGTGATTCGAAAGCACCAATATATACATATGATGTAGTGAAACATTAAATTCAGATCATCGCATGACATATCGCAGTGCAAAATTATTCCAAATGTAAATATCAAGAACATATATTCCACACTAATTTCCTTGTTCGCTTTTGTAAAGCGTTTCTGTTGAACATATTACAAAAATCAAATATTTGACTTGAGTCATAAAATCAAGTGTACCATTTTATACAAATACAGAAGAATATACATGCAAATATCAATTCTGCACATAACACATTCTTTTACATTTGGGAACGTTAGATCTACTTCTAGATTTTATATTTATTCTTTCCGTTTGATCAAAATATCTTCATGATAATGAATATAATTACTAGTTGTAGTAGTAATAGTAGTATTAATAGTAGCAATCCTGCTTCTATCATCTATAAAAAAATGATTAAAATGTATACTTGAAGAGTGATATCAAATTATACCCACTATTCCGCCTTTATAACCCACAAAATAAGTATTAAATTTCATACGTGTAAAGTGATTACAAATAAAATCCACGTTATTGCAAAATAAAAAGCTCAGTAGCGTCACTGTTGCTTGGATAGTTTGATAAATTATATTCGTTTGGCCCATATATATATATATAAATATATATATATATATATATATATATATATATATATATATATATACAAAATTGAAAGTACGTTAAACTGATACGTACGTATTGAGAAACATGCTGAGAGACAGAGAGCAAACTAAAACATGTCATTTTTCATCTTCAACTCAACCACTGCCCTGAGTCTTTCGAAAAACTGTTTGACCGAACTATATATATATATATATATATATATATATATATATATATATATATATATATATATATACATACATACATATAAATGTGTGTGCTTTAATCCAAACTATTAATTAAATCATTTAATATAATATTGATTAACGTCGTTTTAGAATGTTTACACTATGAACATATTGTTTGACTGATCCTTTAATGACTTGCTTTGACTATTACGACATCATGACAAAGGGCCTCTTTTCAAAGTGTTTTGGTATGCTCACGAGCCATAAACAGCACAAACAAAAAAGTGACGTGTAAGTAGTTTTTCTAAGGATTGACATTTTCTTTCTTATGACTAGTTGTACGTTGAAATGAAAGTAACACAAATGATAAAAATTAAATTACGAAACGTTCAAACGTTGGAGTGTATAATTTTTTAAGAACTGATGAGTGTATCAACCTTGAAAGGTTGAACTCCCTAGCAATTCAAACTCCAAATTGACAAGTACTACACAATTACAGTACCTCCTCCCAGAGAAAGGTCAGACTGAGATTTGAACACAGATTGAAATGGATGCATATTCATCTTTCAAAAATAGTTTATGAAGAAATATCATTATCGTTAATATAATTATCATCATCGTCATCAGATTGCACCTAATATTAGCATATGCGCTAGTGTTATTGTATTAAAAGACTTTTTTCAACTGCACTATTATGTTGCTTTCTCTCATAGTTACATTTTAAACCGGGATAATGTATGTAGTTTATAAAAAAAACAGTATACAAGTAATATATGGATCATACAGATGTAGGAGACGACATATTCTTTCATCGACCAGCTATTGCATATTACATTGTTTTAAACTAGCCTCATTGATATTCAACTAGCAGACATGATATACTATAATCTTGCTATCATATTTAATTGTATATTAATTTCCTACTATGTCCCTTTTTTGTTGTCATACTGTTAGGCAGTATTACCATGAACGATTGTCAACATAAATAAAATCATTATTGTATAGGTACTGTATTCTTACAGTGCGTAATTAACATTTTAGGCTCTGCAAACAATTACAGAAGTGCTGACCTCGCCACCGCTGCCAACGATGCCACAAATGTATTATTATATATCACAATGCTTATGCAGTGTACACTATAAATATATTTACATGTGCAACACTTAACTTAAACTAAATTACAGAAATGTTGAAGACTGTAATACTACGTACATTCATTATACCAAATTGCAGACGCTTGAGAGACTATAATGGTAGTATTACAAATGTTAATCCCAATAACACATACGCAAAGTATAACATGAAAAGATTGGAAATGATTGAACATCATTTCTACTGAAAATGTCATTTTTTATTAGAGGTGGTCTTTTTCTTTTATCAAGCATCTTATTTCTTCTATGTTTACGTATAATGTTGAAAATCGTTATATCACTTTAAACTGATAGACGGGTTTCGATATGATAGAGTTCATCGATCACAAGGAAATACAGCATTTTCTTGCAATTTATCAGCATATAATTTATATTAGTTTATAGCATCGTGTGTTACAATTTTACAATCAAGATGAGAAATACTTAAATTTGAAAACATGAAACTATGCTGAATCAAGAATACTTGTTGCAGTTGTTGTTTTTTCTCAAGCACTGGAGATGTCACTGACACGATATTCTACGCTGACAATTTTATACATTTCTTAAACATGTTGAACCACATTTTAGCCACTTAAACCTACACAATGATTACATATGTGTACGTGTTATTGACCAATAATGGATTTAAGTGAGGCAATTTTGTTATCTGTTTGTTTAATGCACTGGAACTATATCGTTTTTCATTCAGAGGTTTCGGTAAAATATGCTTACATAGCATACCAATATTCCTACCATTTCCGTTATTGTTTTGCCACCAATGACAATGTTCCTATAAAAAAAACACTGGAATTTATTCAAGGTTGAAATGGTTTAGTTTAAAATGGATTCATCGACATCAATGCATTTTTACAGTGTTGCTAAATAACAGATAAAATCTTTGCAGATTGTCTTCTTATATTCACTATGTAACATTTTGCAACGTATCACTAAAACAAATTGCTTGACTAGTTTGTTAAGAAAACGCATTAGCTATTACGACAATATGTAAAAGGGCCATTCATCTAAGTGTTTTGCAACGTGTCACTAAAAACAAACTGCTTGACAAGTTTGTTAAAGAAATAATTATCTATTACGGCAACATGAGAAAGGGACTTTTTGATTGTTTTGCAACGTGTTACTAAAAACAAATTGTTTGACAATTTCGTTAACTAAAACATTAGCTATTACGGCACTATGTACAAGAGCCTTTTATCAAAGTGTTTTGGTATACTCACTATCCATACATTATGCAATTCTACTAACAAAGATATGTGTTTTGAGTTTATTTAAGTGATTAACAGCTTCTTTTGTTATTTACACCGAGGTAGAAACCGAAATATTGCTGTGCTATCAGTAAGATAAGCGAGGTTTTGGTTTATATGTATATATTACGGAATGAGTCTGAGGTATATATAATTGGGTTCAAAGGTTTGAATGACCGCTCATATTTTTCTTAAATCGTAAATGAGACATAATAACTTTTTTTCAAATAAACTGGTAATTTAAAATATGAATGTCTGTTAGTTTGTATGTCACTGCATTTTCGATTTATCAATTTATTAACACGTTAGTTCCGTTCTCTATGTATACACATTCTTTGAAAGAGTTTGATCTGTCCGCTTGTCTGAAGATAATATTTTAGGTTTCGAGGAAACGAAACTATCGGCATATAAAGGTACAGTCTTCAGAAAAACGTTTATTCCATCTTTCGCTAATATTATATGGTTTTATGGGATAAAAACATATTCGCATCGACTTGAGTAGTATGGTTATGATATCAGCTTATATTTTAACCTGGCAATCGTACGTGATAGCCTTACTTTGAGGCGTAAAAAAAGAATTGGAGCTGATGGCTGTTTGTACATTAAAAAGACAGTGAAACCAATGATGCCTATGGAATGGGAAAACTTCAAAAGGTAATGTTTATACTATTTTGAAGACCTGATTATTATGTAAAATAGCCGAATTTTGAAAGATAAGCTATTTCCAGTTTCATGACAATTTCTTAGTCACTGAAGGATTATTATTTTCATTTGCTTTGGGATGTTGTACAAGTTTATAACACAACACATCTGTTTGCTGGATAGTCTACGTGCAAAATAAGCTATAAACTATATCAATTAAACATCCTTCAATTACGGGATGTATTGCATTAGGACTCACGCACTGGATGTGTATAATCTTTGAAAACTCACTAGCAGTTCAAACCGTTAAAGTTACTATAAATCAGATTTGCATGCGTTGTAGTTGCACAAAAACGTTTGACAATTTTTTAAATATTAATCAGAGTAAAATTTGTAATCAACTTATCCGAGCATGCAGACAAGGACCTACAAATGCTGGTACAAGACAGCTGGCAACCTTAATATAGTTTAAACAGAGGGCATTCAGTATTTTAATAGGAATGTTTGAAGCTTGGTACGTTCTGGTCCTTGTAAAATTAATTACATAATATAACCGTTTTTAATTTCATATATTAGTGTTCAATCCACGCTTATTGCTAGCTGTGATTTATAAAACGCAACTGATGCAGGATTTATGTGTGAATATCACGAAATATGTGAGGGTCATATAGAGTAATAGGGTATATATTTTTGGCACTGTAATAATGTATACATGCTATCACGCACTAGCTTCAATTCTGTGCCATTGGAGTACAATAAGTGGATCTTACTTGAACCAACAATCCAACATTGTCTGACTTGATTGTTTGCCTTGTTCACTCACACGTTATATCTCAGTTAACATGGTCAATAGTGTAGGATCGTTCGCAAACATATGCATAACAAGCCTTAAATCCATTTTCAGTATCAAGCTTCTCAAAGGAATATACCTCTGTATTCAGCTGGGAAAGACTTTTAGAAAAGTATTGAAGTTTCTAAAGTGAATCGTATTTAGTTTACATGCCATCATATATTAATCTATCAACATATAGGCAAATATTTATCCATAAACAGTGGGTTCATACGTTTTTCAAAATCTCACAGTAGTCACATATATCAATTTATGTTTAGTAACACATGTGAATTCCAACATACATTGGATGATAATGTCTGGCATAAGACTATAAGACAATAGTCTTGATATGAGGTCGAAGACATTTATTAGCAGCTTCACATACCCTTGAGCATTTATAACGCAGTGAGTCACTTTTTAGAAACGATACATGCCAACAGAGTCATGCATCTCCAGGTCGTGTTTAGTGAAATTATTTCGATGAGTGTATTAATACAGACATAACAAAGGGAACTTTGTTTTATCGTTTTTAAATGTTCATATATATCGACAGTTTCCTGTCAGATATTTATATTTCGAGGTAGATCAAGTGATGTGTTCATTTGTATCCTTAAGCTCAAATCCATAGAATTACAGATGATTTCCCGATATAAAGTTACAAGTACGCATGTCAGTAACTGTCAAGTACTGGCTTATATTTATACAACATACTATTCTGTAGACAAGCTGCAATGTATATTTTAACGTTCTTTATGTGTTTGATCTTTTTACGTCATTTATATGAAAATATATAATGCTTGCATGACGTTTGACATTTTAGTTCAGTTTACTGATATTTTGTTAACATTGTCCAGTTTTGTTAACACACTTAGACGGTTGCAGAAAAGACATTTCCATCCACGTCCTGGTCACTGTACCACATCGCAGAATTGTACATACAGTTGAAATAGACCAGTATTTAATTCTTACTTTAAGTTCATTCTGACGAATCAATGACGTTTGTTTATATATTAGTTGAGAAGAATAGTTTATATTAAAGTTAAATAATACAAAATGCTCACTGATTATCATTTGAACGTACAACACCATTTTGGAATAATTATAAATTCATTCGAAAACATTTCAGTACTTTCTGATACATTAAGACTGATGGCATTGCAACTTATTGGTAAATAAGAACATTCAATTAACGGAATTCCTTCACAAAATGCTTTATTTAACAACAAGTGAATTAACATTTGGGATTATTTGGCATTTACTTCACAATACTGTATGCACGTTTTACTTTTCACTTTCAAACAAAGGAATATTATCATTTTATTAAACCAGCTGACCACTCTTCTTTTTGTAACAATGTGTAAACCAGTATAGACGTAACAATTTTGGTGACCTTGTTTTAAATCTGAATTTAACATATTGGTATATTAAAAGTATCTACACTATTTAAATTTGCTTCGTTGACAATGTAAACAATAATAATGTGACATATCTGAGAAATATGGTATAAACTCAGCAAGAGTTAAAAATGTCACGTATAGTGGCGAACCTATAAATCTTAATAAAAATGGATTAGTCTTTTTGAAGAATTACGATTTAAGTTTCTTTCAGATTATCATCTCTCTCAAACAAGATCATTTTACCTAAGGTAGACATAATTCTTATTTTGGTTATTAAAACAAAACTATTTGGATTCCAGCATTTTAGGTCTATTATTAAATCTGTAATTGCTTCTGTACCAAGCTTAAACGAATTACAGTAGAAAATATAGATCAAAAGAAAGTTTTAAAAACGACAGATTCAAACGAAGGAGAGGAAAATCGAAATGCAGAATGAAACGAAAGAAAATGGTGACAGAAAATACAAATGCAGAGTGATAGAGAAAAAATAAGAATATAAATAAACAAGCAATATAGTAAAGACGTAACGGAAATATACATTTAGCGCCCACTTGAAATCTGAATATTTATATTACTACATTATTACTACTGAAATGACACAGACAGCGTAATAGTTTATTAAAAGAAAGTGTTGTCATTTGCGAAGCTCCTGAAATGTTAACTTTAAATTGCTAGTTATGATGGCTTATTTACAAAGTAGCACGGATGTCCTTAAATAAACTGGATAATCCGTGTTAACATGTCTATGTACATGAACTATCTGATATGAGGTGTTCATCCAAAAAGGGTGTTATAAATTTCGATACTAATTTCGATAATTATTCCGATTGCTCACCATATACTTAGAAGACCAGTATTCATAGTGATATATTGTCGAAATATATAAAAGGGAAAGGAAACATAGGTTCAGTATTATGAGCTAAATTATTGATTCAGAAATGAGACAAAGATCACCATACATATTGAATCATAATGAAATAACATCAATGCATAAAGACCTACCAATATGTGTTGTTAATCAACGATACACACACACAACCACGATCAGAGTGTTTAACATGAACGTGATGTCAATTGTACTGTATGGAACAGTTATCTGGAGAACCAGCAAAAGTCGACCGTAATGAAAGTTCACACCTTCATCAACAGCTGCCTATGAAGAGAAGCTGGGGGATGGAAATGACATACCATACGTAAGCCGCATCCCATCCCTATCAGAAGCGCATTGGTGTGGAACCGTCAAAGCAAGCGATTAATGGGTCGACCAAAGAACACCTGGTGTCGTGACTTGTAAGTGGACATCACTAAGCTGTATCGTATCGGCAAACAGATCGCGGTGATGACATAGAACAAAAGTATCTGCCGAAGCAAAACTGACCTGGAAACAAAAGAAGCAACGATATGTTTTGTAAATTGATAGATGTCTTAGCATGAGTCTCGTAAAATTAGATTCACGTTTAAATTTAGTAAAGCATACACCGGCAGCATATATTATTGGCGATAGATAGATCAGTGAAAAGTAGAATATAAATAGAGAAAAAAGGTTAAGTAGGCTTCGTATGTATAAATGAATCTCTTTAAATCGTGTCTTTGCTCTATATCATCCCGCCTGTTGCAAGACATAAATGGTATCTACAGCCAAACATAATTTAAAAATCAAGCACTACTCACTCTTCTGTTGGATCACCATATAAGAAACCTTATAACGCTGTAAACACAAAGTTTATTTGTTTAAAATGTATTTTTTTTAATTATCTTCTTAAACCTTTGTAGATTTAAGAACATGCGTAGCCCACAAATTGTTATATTCATTAATGACTCGAATGAATCATTCAGGTCATATAAATATGGTCTGCTCTTTAAAATTACAAAACCGCATCTATTGTGAGATATGCTGATCAAAGGAACAATAACACCGACAAAATCAGTAATAACCAGAAACAAAGAGAAATGAAAAGACAAGAACGATGAATATTTTGCATTAATGAAATCAATATATTACTTAAAATTAAAATAAAAATCAATACGTTACTTATAATTGAAATAATTAAGCTAATACAAATAGCGGGCAAAACTGATGCCAAGGGCCATTTCCAATGAATAAACGTTAAATATATTCTTTAAACCCTTTGATAAACATATGACGATGATGTGCAATGATCATATGATGTTTCTGGTTTGGACTGGACAATATCTTTATAACATGTATCTTCTAACACGCACGCACGCACACACACATATATATATATATATATATATATATATATATATATATATATATATATATATATATATATATATATATATATATATATATATATATATATATATATATACTACATCTCAGTCAATTATGCGTAAACTTGCGTGAAGTATTTCCTCACGGGTCATTTTGGTTGTAAAATATTAAAAATAATCGATCGTACAGTAATTAAGCAAAGTGATATTCATATTGTGTACACTAATTCCCACATATCGACTCCACATGAATATGATTTTGTGATGTCATTATACAGGCCGACTCTGTGACCTTCATGAATCTGTAACCAAGAAAATCGTATTTACTATGTAACTTATAGAATCCTATAAGTAATAAATTACATAAAAGATGGAAATGCATATGTTAAACAATTGTGGATACTAATTCAAGACGTTGTTCCATACTTACATATTTGTCTTACACCTAACCTAATTATTTGCCAATAGATCGCACTCACAAGATATTACCCTGCGTATAGTATATTTCTAAATTTGTAAATAACTTTCACCTCATGAGCAAGACCTCATCAACACATTACATTATATTCCAATTACGTTTCTTATCTACATAATAACTTAATTTTTTTTTCTTCTCTCAAAACAACGTTCAACGTTACTAGTATATTTACATGATCTGTATGCTTAATTTGTCTTGACAATATTGGTATTGTTACGTTGAATTTTGTAAAACTTTCTTAAACACCTAAAATACTTACTCGAATTAACTGCTGTCGGAAACAGACTAAAGTAATGCAAGTCATTGAAATCACCCAGTGGATAAATATTACATGTCAATGTTGTAGGCAGAATAGGCCGTAGTATTCCAAGGATCCAAAAAATTATAATATTTTCAACAGAATGGTGAAAATTGCTTCGCTTAAAAAGTCATTGCATTGTTTTATTTGCATTGCATATAAGTAAATCCTTCAGTATGCACATATTTGGTTTCATTTATGGATACTTTCTACTTGCATATTTGCATCAACGTCACAGTTTATTTTAGATAACTCTGAAAGTGAACCCAATGCAATAATGAATATGGAAAAATATTACTCACACATTATGAACGGTTTATTCAATAATCCCATAGACATATATACATGTTTCTGTGATGTATATTTTTAATCTTTTGCCTAAATCGAGTAGAATTAAAATACAATCGAGCTTGATCAAGCTCAACCAAATCAATTTCTCTGTGATAGTAATTTGTTCCAAAATTATTAGATCAAAGTAACGTGAAATTTTTCTTTGGAATTTTATCCTTTCAGTAGACATCATCCGTTGTAACATGTTTTGTGTTATGTTTGATGAGAAATGGGATCATATCTTCGTTTACCGTCTGCACAGATGAACAGTGATATAATGACATGAAACCTTTCAGAAGGATTTGAAATGATATACATTTTTTATACACTCCAACGAGGGATAAGTAGCCTATACTATCTATAAACATTATCTCTGTTCTATTCATAGGCAGACCAACTGTACGAAGTAATAGATAATCCTGATGTACAAATCTATGTCAGGTTACGCACACTCATTATTTTCCACGTACAAATTCGAGTATCTCCACGTCTTTAAGTGCATCTGGTATGGTGTACATTTGAAGATGAACACCCAGCTCAAGTCAAATATTGCATTGCAAAATTTAAATAGTAAAATAAGCAATAGCGTGATGAGCGGTTATTCATTCACCGCGTGATTGTATTCGCCTTTTTGTCTTTGATAGGGTCTTCTTCTTTTTCTGAGACTAGTTGATAAATTTTTTTTCGTATTCGGGAACCCTATAACCGTTTATGTTGGCCCACATTCTTTCTAAATGTCATTGTGCGTATCCTTCCGTTTCAATTAGGGCTTATACATCTACGCTACTGGTTTTTTTAGGGCGCCACAAATTCCTTTCATAAACATTCCTCCAGCGAATGGGCTAAGCGAAACGAAATGTTAGAGCATTCAGAAGATTGTCTTTGCACACACCTCTACCCAGATCAAACTCCCGAAAAAATGCAAAAAGTATCCATCACGTTCAGACCAAAGTGATGGGAGGTGTACTGGGCTGGCGCCTTCACGTTTTACAAACAAACCTCTATTAAGCAGCCGTTGAAAATATGCCTGTTACGAGATTCGAACCTATCATCCCGAGTACCAGAGTCGGACGCGTTAGCAACACGCTTTCGTTCTAATCGATAGATATATATATATATATATATATATATATATATATATATATATATATATATATATATATATATATATATACAGTTAATGTCGTTAATTAAAAGATAATCCTCAATCAATCCGTTGAAACATTCAAAAATATTCCACGACAAAGAATTCATATTTGTCCAGCAGTAAATCTGAGATAACCAGCATTATTGACAGTGCACACTGGTTTTTTCAACCGATAGTTTCTGATTATATCATCACGAGATGCTTTATATTTCTTGATCGTAGAATGCTATACATGCTATACATGTTCATGGCTCATTATGTATACTTATTTAAAATAAAGTATGGATGAGATAGAGAGATTATCGTAAATCAAGCCTTGTACAACTTAATTTAATCTCGATATAATCTTTCTTAAAAAAACATGTAAAACATTTTTTAAATTAGTTCATACGTTGTTCTTAATGTTTTTGTTATTGCTCGCTACCCAAATCTCCAACAGTCACAAACAGGATACTACATATTTTATATTTCCATTTAGATAATTTTAAGACTTAGATCGATTTATTACGATGACGTAAATGAAACATCCTTTCCTTTCAACTACGTTTTCTATGATGAGAAAAACAATTTTTATTAGTTTCCCTTAGAAGAATGAAACAAATAATTGGATATCCAAGCGTAATGCCGTACATTTGTTGGAAATTAAAATCGTTGATCACGCACATTTAAAATTCGAAACTTTTCTGCCTTTTTATGAATTTCATCAATACATTGAGGTTCGATTAATTAGGAACAATTACCAAACTTACGACTCATGATAAAATAATTGGAGTTGATAAACACAATGCCGAGTGTCAGATGGCTTCGTTTGATGGGAACACAGCTTTTCCAAACTGAACCTAACACTATCTTATGATGCTCATAATTTACAAGTGTTTGCAATAGCCACTGCTTTGATCATGCCGAACATCCACTGAAGTTAAATCTTTGTTAGAGAGAAGCCATTTAAATATGGGTGTGGGCAAAGACAGGAGTTTCTTGCTCAGACAGCCTTTCTTATATAAAGGACACTGTGCCATTCCCATTGTTTTGCTTTAAATAATTCGCGTCAGCTATACTATGACATCTCTGATTTCGAAACAAGGCAAAATCCAGTCCTTATAAAACAGGCGAAATGTGGCATTTCACAGAAGATGTTCAGCCACCGAAAACAAAGCAAACCTTCAATGAGAATGATGAGGAATGATTCTTATGATAGGAAAAAGCTTAATAAAAAATGTCAGAAGAAATGGCAAAAAACAGGGAATTGCTGAATTATGACGAGGACAGGAACCTTATATAATGGTATTTAATGGTTGTGTTTTTTTCTCTCCTAATTCATTGTCCCTCCACTACCGTGAACATAAATCTGCCATCCCATAAGCTAAAAATGGCGAGTACATTGTTTGCCCCTTGTGTTATAAGGCTACTTGCACAAAGTATATAATATAGTAATAATAATTATCTAATAATGCAAGCAAATTTCCTTTATCAATTACATCACCTCTGTATTCCTCTCTTATCGCATCAGGCGTACGTTGTGTTCATCTAATTTTTTTTTTGTCTTTCTTGTTTCAGTCTCATTTTGGGTTTTTCAATACCTTCTTATATCAGCTGTTTGAAAAAAAAGGATTCATTACAGCGAAGTATTCTCAATGTCTAGCTACACTGAAAAACAATAATTAGTAATTTTAAATTTTTATTTGTTAAACACTGTTATCGGCTCCAAAAGAGTAAGGCAGATGCCTGCCACATAGAACATTGGGATTTGATTCCCATCATAGGAACATTTAATTTTACACTTCTGTTATTGCTATATGTTTACTTTCAGTGCAAACGTTATTACAGTTTTAATGTTTCAATAAAAAGCAATTCTAACTTGACTTGGAAGCTAAATTTAAATCTGAGGCAGATGCAAATTTCATACCTTTTAGAACCAAGCAATCGAATGTGGGATAAATTCCTTGCACATAACTTATCATAAATTCAGTAAACTTCTTATTGGACTGATGACCAAATCTGAAGTATAAAAAGGCCAATTAATTCTAACATTTGTAGTCTAATTGTATTACCCATTCTTACATGCACATGAACATTAATATTAGATTGGGTGTATCAATATATTAGTGTATCCATGAATAAACAATAGATTTTCCTGATGTCTTGATTATCCTTGTTTATTTTTCATGTCTTTATTGGAAAGTATTCAAATATGGAAAATGTATATGTGGATTCTGAAATTCCTAGAACTTTCAACACACACACAACAAGCTGTGCTTTCAAAAAGCAAAGTATAAAAGTACAAAAGTGTAGTGTGGTAATCAGGTATAATGTACTGCTTGACGCTTTACATTCGTTTTGAAATAGATGAATACATAATAGATGTCATGATGATGAAATTCAATATTTCTTCTGATATGCTTCTTCCACTCCGGAAGCCTGTCTGTCCTTCAGCAATTTTTTCTTCTAATTGTTGTTTCAGTCTCTTCAAGTTAATTTACAGCATCACCTTGCTTGCATTGCTGATCCAACTGATAGTGTTGTAATTTTGGCACACCTGAAAACAGCTTTCTTCTTGGAGTGTTATAATCAGTGATTGAATCCACTGTGTCGGCTATTCACATGGTTGCCGGATCTTGCTGCTATTGTTTTATTAGGTTTATCACTGATTCCTTTACCCCAATTCTTGATACGTTGAGGTGAGATATTGTCTAAACCAACTGCCTGTCCATTCTTTAATGTTCTTATTACACACTATTTTATAACATAAAATCTCCATTTCTCTTATATGGTTCATGCAACTAAAATATAGTGCCTGTCGTTTTACAGTTCTGTCTTTCCAAATGTAGCCATAATAAAGATATTTTTTTTAACGTGTCATTGAACTATATTATAAATCACTTAGTGTACTCGAAATATACTGTGAGCAAATGGTTTTATTAGGAATACGTTGCTATGGTAGGTGTTATGGTGCAATGGATATTCTGCAGAAGATCAGACGCATGGAGTGGACAATGGTCAGTTAGCATTGGAACTTCAAGTATTATTCTACTTTACCATCCATATACCACGCACTTTACACTTTGGAAAAAGTTGTTATTGCTTTAACTGCTACGGTTTGTAGCTTTTGTACTGTTGCATTCATTACCCTTTTGTACATCCTCTTTTCCTAACATATACTTTTAAGCAAATAGCGTTTGACGTTAAAATAGTCATTTAAACACCAACGCACATAGGTTAATATACACTTTATTGTTCATATAAAATAATATTTTTTTTCATAACGGGGGCAAGTCCTATCACAGCACACTGCACTAGCTCAGCTCTGAAATTTTTCTTCTTAAATAGGTATGCCTCAGGAGCTTGTGGAAGTTAGAGGGTAGCGAAGTGTGTCCGACACCTGTATGTAGAGCCTAAAGGGCTTATACGAGGTATATAGGGATCTGATAACCGAAACTGGACAAGTCTCATCCTGAGGACACCATGACAACAAACATTAACCTTTACTCCATATATGCACCTTAGGAAGCTGTATGATGTATATATTGGCATTATAGTTGAGTATATATAAGTACGGACACAAATTGGGGTAAAGAAGCTAAGTTGTGAAATGCATGAAACCTGGCAGAGGCCCTCAGGAAGAGAGACGTTTGGGAGTTAGAGGGTTGTGCAGAGTGTCCGACACTTGTATATGGAGACTAAAGGGCTGATACGAGGTGTATGGGGACATAAAACCGAACCTCGACAAGTCTGATCCCAAGGATTGCCCTGGTAACAAGCATGAGCCATTACCACATGCATGTTGGTTATACAAGTACAGATAAATTGGTTCAAGCAAAGTTGAATGCATGAACATGGGCAATGTGCAATAGAACAGAGCTGGAGCAGTCTGCAATGAAAAAAATGCACCAAACAAAGCAACATGGTGGGTGGAGGGGAGGCTATTATTTATGTTCACAGATAATTTAGTGTATAATTAGCACTGGAAAGCACATCTTTGTTGCATCCAAGCCGCTGTATCACTGTCTCAAACCAGCTGACGAATGTTAGATCACATGTTCTAATTCCATCATCTGATTGATTCAACATGACAACATATCTAAAATTAGTAACTGACCTCATGTTTGGCAGAACCACAACAGACAAAGAGCGGAAAAAACAAGGGGTTAGGTTAGAATGCACTGTGTGTTCTTCCATACTATATTTAACCAATTAAATTAAAACTTAGGTGGAAGTATTGATTGCTCCAGTATGATACAATGAAGATTTTCCTAGAAACGTCTAACAATTTGGTATGCCACTGCATTTATGACAGGTATTAGAACGTTCATATCACATTCATTTATTGGGTAGGAATTTCATGGACACGAAAGGCCCGTACCTATTTGTTCTCCTATCATAATTTTGTGAGCATTAAGTGTGCTCGAAACATGGTCCTATTAGTTTGAAACGTTTCCTGTATCAATTTTAGGAGTTATTCATAATTATATTTGCGTAAAAAAGTCGAACATTGCTACCATATATATGTATAAATTAATATATTATATGTATGTATAAATCTTATATATTATATATGTATGTATAAATTATATATATTATATATGTATGTATAAATTTGTAGATATATATATTTTTTTCTTTCTATCTATATAGATGTATGTATACACACACACACATATATATATATATATATATATATATATATATATATATATATATATATATATATATATATATATATATTGGTGGCCGTATGGGTGGGGGGAAATGCATCCGTGTTTACATTCCAACCTAAATGTACAGAAAATAAGAATTTATCTACAAACTGGCACAAAAGTTAGAGAAAAATCACAATGGTTCAATTTAAACTGGATTGATGATGGCATATACAGAACTGGAAAAGTAACGAATATTAACGACAGAGGACAAAAGATTTAAAGAAAAAATGGAATTCATAATGAAGGCATAAAAACATTTTGTCAGAAGCAGAATACTTTATATGCCTAGGGTGGGATATATTTTCAAATATAACAGGGATAAGTGGAATGGGATTGACAAATTTTTGGAGACACTATTGGAAAGTAATAGATATATAAAAGCAGGAAATATCAGCTATATACATTTCGGATCATACACTAATATAACTTGAAAGAGGATAAAGAAATATAAAATGGTGAAAAGGACAAGTGAAGATAAATTATAACATTTTAGAATACATAGATTGGGGGTGGGGGGGGGAAATTAAATAAAATATATTAAAATTCTTAACAGATGAAATTTTGACATAATTAAAAATGGATATACTTGAAAACGGAGAACAAAAGAGCAACTTAATTCAAAACTAAGGATATAAAAAAGAGCAGAGAGAAAGAGGCAATATGAAACTTAATAAAACATGTAAAACAGAGCATAAAAAACACTACAGGAAACTTTAAATAACATTAATTGGTATGAACATAAAGGAAGGGAAATTAAGGCAGGTAAATTTACTAAATTGTACAAAAACGCAGAGTAGCTATATAAAAGAGAAGAACTAAGCGGGGGTGTGAGAGAGAAAATCTTGGACTCGTTGAATATTGAAGGGGAGGGAGCAACAAAAGATATAAACAAAATACTAAAACACATACTCGACTATTACGAAGAACTCTACACATCGCAATCAAATTGACGAATATTTACAAGAAACAACATGCGCGACGATATCCACAGAAAAGAAAAATGTATGTGAGGATATCGTCATGCACGAAGAAATTATAGGAACAATAGAGAACTTAGGAAAAAGCAAATCTCTTCCTGGGCTTTACGCACTATTCTGTATAAATTAAGTGGAGAGCTGTCGCCAGTATTTGAATGGTTCTATTATAATACTGCACTAGGCAATAACAAAATGACAATAAACATGAGATAAGGGATTATAACTCTAATATACAAAAGTAAAGGAGATAGGGAGGAAATTTTAAAAAGCTGGAGGCCCCTCTAACTCCTTAATATGGATTATACAATCATTAGAAAAATAATAGCAAAGATGATAAAACAAACGGATTAGATTGGATAATAAACATAAAAGAGACAAGTGGGACAAAAGGTTGGAACATACAACATAACATATTAAGCTGTATAACGATTGTATAACATAAACAAAGAACTGGCCAGAGGAGTACCATGGTACTATTTGACCAGGAGAAAGCTTTCGACAGATTAGAACAAAACTATTTATACAAAACTTTAGAAAATTTCGGATATGCAAAACACAATGTCCAAAATTGCACTAAAATGCTGTACAGACACATAAAGTCGTACATACAGGTAAATGGGGCTAGTACAGAAAAAGTGATATAAAGAGATATGTGAAGCAAGGGTGTCCACTATCTATGTTCTTATTTGCAATAGCGATATGAACTATATGTATATAAATCAGACTCAACAAATAAATAAAGATATTAAAGTTCCAAATATAAGAGAAGATATTAAAATGCGACAACACGCAGATAGTTGCATAAATGTTGTACAAGATTAAAATTTCTATATGAAACTCATACAGTAATTTGAAAGATTTGGAAAGGTATCGGAGTAAAAAATAAACACCGTGTAAACTGAGGTATTAGTACTAGGAAACTTGAGAGGTAAACTACATGGTTACCACTCCCAGTAAATAAAGACAAAGTTAAGACCATGGGGTCTTTATTTGGTAAAGATGAGGAAAGAGAAAGCCGAACATTATTCAGTAAACAATTAAATAAAACTTTAAAATATGGGCACTGACGCCAATTTGAATATTGAAACGGGCACAAGCAGCCAAAAATTAGATATGTGTGCACTTAAACTACATTCCAAAAGCGCTAGACACTAAATATTAACATTTTTAAATAATAGATAACGAAAGTATACCGTACCTATATATGTTTAAGAGAAAAAGGAACACTATATAACCAAAAATATATTATACAAATACGGAATGAGGGTGGAGTAGGCCTCGCCCTCCCAAATCCTGTCCTTATTAAATACACCAAGATTCTAAACAGATTTAAGGGAAAAAATGCAGAGCCATAATACCTTGGTATGGACTCTATATATTGTATTTTGGATTAGATATGAAGCAGAGAAAAGACATATATACAAATGACAAAATAACAAAATTGATAGAAGTGGCACGAACATTAAGATCAATAGAGGAACTGCTAAACAAATAAAAAGAGAGCAACGAACTATGGAAAGAGACACAAACACAACATACATATGGATAACAAATAACACGGTAAATAGGCCAAAAGCAAAGTAGAACATGAAACCATAAATATTAAATGGGTTAGGGCATTAGGACACTGGATCAAGTTAGGGTCGCTTAAGCCTCATATTTAAATGCATAAATAATGCGTGGTTGACGGGAGAGGTTGCAGCGATACGGCATATGATCAGAGTATTGCCAAAATGTCCACTGTAATAATAAAAAAAAGTTTGCAAAGGATGAGTAGCAGAGAGGGGGAATCGGAAATCTCTTAATGGGTTAGATTTCAAGCAAACAATTTTAGAGCTCTGTCAAAGTAAGGCATAACAATTTTAGAGCTATGTTTATCAAATTAAGGCTTTCTCAAAACCCAAATAAACAAAATATTCAAAAACAGGAATAAAGCTTGTTACGAAACCGAAACACAGACGCAATTTTGTTGATGTGGTTTCGTTATTTGTTATGACTAAAATCAAATAATATAACAATATTGGTAGGAGAATCGCTAACAGCTAGACTATTTCGAGAGCAGTTAGAAGCATTACAGAGATTTATCATTGCTAGAGATTCTGTCAAACAAAAACTTCAACAGCGACAGGATGCTCAAGTCAATTTTGCAATACTTGCTGAACAATTATTCAAACCTGTTACTATGGCTACTGAGAAGGCTTTATTGGGAGATATTAAAGATTAAGAACGAGGAAAACCGGCTATTCTTCCGAAAATATTGAACTAATAGCGAGATTTAAAAAAGGTGTTATTGAACAGCTCAGAAATTTGGGGAAGATGATTTACCCGTGCAACACGAGCAGGTTTGGTACTAAAAGAAAAATGTTTAGAACCAAAATAAGCTACCATAAACGATGATAATTCTATTAAATGCAAATATCGTGTATATTACAACAAAAAAGCAATCCAGAAATGATGATCACACATTCGCTAATTTTATAAGTGAAAATGTAAGTCTTGATAAGGAATATCGCTCACAACCTCATCGAAAACCGCCACCGTATTTACCGCCTGAGCAACTAAAAAATGGTGATATTTTAGCAAGTTTAGAATTTGGACCTGAAGAAGAATTTTATTATGTGCAAGGCTCAATTGGTGTTACCGGTGAGATATTTTCTCATTATGGAACCCAAGGCAGTGGTCATGTTCCTAATAATAATCTCTCTGGCATAGCACGATTATAAATTCACTTCTGGGATAAGCGAGCTGGAAATAACTCACCGGAAATAATTGATGAAGCTGCTGATATCTGCCTATAACTATTTGAAGGTGGTATCATGGATATCGGTGTATATTGAGAATGTATCGATGAACTCGTTGATGATTATCAAACGTGATTGATTGTCCATGACGCCAGATTAGATAAATACTACTTAGATAAGATGATCATACACTAGAACTACAACAAACCAACCATGACCTATGTAGTAAATTCACGATTACAACATTATAAGATGCATTATGGAGATGGTCTCTGTGATGTTTTTAAAGGTTTTTGTGCCGGGATGGCTCCAAAAATAGCACCAATCACAAAACAATTATCGATGAAAGTTATTGCTGTTATTCGTGATTAGGGTATTAGCGCTGTTGGTGATGTTTTCCGGTAAAGCAATTTCCGCGGCCAAGGAAAAACTTATCACGTTGATTCGAGAAAACTAAAATCTACGGAGATTATGCCTGCGAGTGTTAGTAAACTAATAAATAAAGCGGTGGATCAAACAATAACACAACGAATAAATGAAGGAATTTTTGCTCAGGGGAATATTATTGCAATATGACAGCGGGAAACGGTTTGAATTCCGCACCTAGATCGCGATTTAGCTAGAAAAATATATAATAAAATGTTCAAATCTTCGCCCGATACAGCATTGGATATGGATGTCCCAGTGCGCGAAGATGATTCTTTAAAATATTATCAGTTTTATGAGTATACAGCAATACAACCAAATGAACGAGGGGGAATTGAACTTCAACTTCACGATACGAGTAAATATTATCTACCCATTGAAGCATTTATTGAAGTAGAAGGAGAACGTCTAACCAATGTTGATACTAATACGCCATATCACCCAAATGTCCCAGTTGGTTTTGTCAATAGCGTTTGTATGGCATTATTTAGTATCGCTACATATATGAATGATAATAGAGAGATTACATATGATCAAAAAGATGTTGATATCGCCACAACAGTAGTGAGATTAGAGAGATATTCTGATTATTATACAAAGCTCGGCTGGACTATCTATGATGTTCACTAAGGTTGTTAATGATTACGCTAAACATATTCAATATGCTAGTCTAAATGCAGCACGGAAAACTGAATCTGATTCAGAGACGACCGGACAAGTGAGTCCACCTGGTGAGTGTGATGTCACATATATTAATCCCAATTACAACTTAGGTTTGCAACACGTACGATCATGTTGAAGGGACCGAGTAGATTATTTTCATACGTGATTCCAGTGCATCATATATCTGGGTTTCGCTAAAATGTTAGAAAAGTTATCTTTGGAGCTAAACGCACAGTTGTGCTCGTCCGAAAATGTGATGATAGTGATGCAATCTGGCGACATGTTGGTGTTCCTGATGCTAAAGTAAATATAAAAAACTCTCATTATGGATGCCAGTAATGACTCCATGAATCGTCACAAATAAAAAAATTACTATCATTTATGGTGGTGATTGCAGAGCAATTGCCGTCATACTCAGTGACAAATCAATGATGCTCGAAGGTGTTGGTGGACGAATGAGTATAGTTGATACGCCATTAGAAAACATGCAGTGTTTTCCAAAAACATGAAGACAATTAGATCACGTTAGTGTTACTCTGACTCCTGGTCATATTACAAAGTTGCAATCTGATTCAGCTAAAATATGTGGAACTACGATAGCGTTAAAACACAATCAGATGTCTGGTGGTCAGTATAAACTATCACTGACAGCACGTCAGATTAATCATTTCATTGATGCTAGTAAAGATTAAAAAGGTGTTTAGGTTACTCTCTCTGCGGCCGCGATCAAAGACATGATAAAATCAGGTGGTATATATATTTCCACTTCTCGCTGCGTTAACATCGCTAATTGCCGTCGTCGCCCCTACTGGAATGGCACTAAAGAAAGCGTCTGGACAGGTATATAAAACCAGAGACGATCCGTAGAAGGAAAGGGTCTAAAACTACCAGGAACTCCGTATTCTTGTTACAACGACGGAAAAGGCTTGCAGGTACCAGGGACGGTTTACTAGCATCATTGTCAAATTTTGATTCACTCAATGATGCTAAAGAGTTAGGAATAAAAAACGTTACTGGTGCTTTTATGCAGATCAATTACCACAACAACCAAACAGCGCTGAACCGGTCTCATTAATCTCGACAACAACACCACACCTGGAACTCACTGGGTTGCATACGCAATTATCCTCGTGAGATTGTTTTTTTTATTCTTACGAGTTAGCACCACCTAAAGAATTTATGCGTTATATACATCAATTAAACACTCCGATCTGGTACTCAACGCTAACGACAGAGAAATTGACCGACCCACCAATATGCGTCCAAGAAGTAATAAATGTACTTTGCGCTATATCAACATCAGCTAAACCGCCCCATAAAAGAGAGATCTTAGAGTGTAATGGTTCATATTCACGGAAGAGCTCTCTTAAGCCTGAAAAATACCTACCAGGAAAATATCTGCAACCAAAGATGAAAAAATAATATTCGAAGATGAAATGTCCGGGAAAGTAAACCTCGCAAGTGTGGATCCAAACGAAATAGTCGTATTTCAAGACAAACAAGGGAAATCGAAAACGAGTAATCTTTCCTTGAATGATATTCTAGTTCAAATTATTGGATTAACCTAGCGGTGTTTGATTCCACCGGTAAGTTTAAACCAGTGGGTTTTCTTTCCAACTGTGATATATAGTATTAACAATTGAGTTAAAACATCCAGTGACAAAATGATAGTAGTTCTCGACATGAACTCGAATAAAATAACCGCCCTAGTTAATCCAACATTGGACACTGATGATGTGACAAAAAATATGTAGATGTGTTAGACAATCAACTAACGACGCTATATGGCGAGCACAAAACCACAACTCTGCGAGCCGAGTATGATATTCATATAGGCGCGTTTGCAAACCTCAGTAGGAAGTTTAGAAAATCGGATGAAACCATAGATACTGTCTTTGGTACTTCGATAACTATCTCAATGAAACTTTCTGTTATTAAAACTACTATTGATACGATTAAACAAACACAGGACAATATCATTTGTTGATTATCCTGCTATTGCGACCCGGCTTGATAAAATTAAACAAACACAGGGCAATATCATTGCTGATTTTCCTGCTATCGCGACTAGGCTTGATAAAATCAGAGTACAACATAAACAAAATATCAATACCGTGTACTCGATAAATTATGAGTCTTTCATCTGGACGCCTCAAATGAACACCACTGGAGTGTTTGCAGATGCTAAAGTTATCTATAGATTATCTCTGGTTACGCCGTTACAGTTTATTGTGTCATAGAATATATCTACTACAGTTAATACTGCAAATGCAATAATAGAAAACGAAAAAGCTGAATTATTTACAATACCCCCCTCTCAGTGGTAATTTGGCATCAGCGTCAATCACATACTACGTAGAATTTGTAATTCATTTAAGTTAATAGTATCTCATGAATGTTTAAATATATCGAAATGATCAGGTTCGTGGGTTTCAAACTAAACTAAAAACTAATACTGACTAATATACAACGAAGATTAAAGAAAATACCGCAGGCGAATTGCCAGTGTTGTCATTATTGTGTATTCGGTTTCAAGTGCAATAGCTGGAACGGGTGTATTGTTATCATCCGTAGCAGCGCTGGCGCCTGTTATTGTCACAATTTGTGTGTCATCGGCGACGACAATTACAAGGATTCTTCGCATCATTAAAAACAAATATCCAGATGCAGTCACAATAAACTAAACGAATATATAAGTAAGTTACATATTGCATCAGCAGCGTTTTCCCAATTGTCATCACTGATATCATCTAGTCTAAATGACACAACACTATCAGATAACGAATTCGTTCCGATGATGAACATCTACCACACAGCAACATCAAAATTAGAAAAACAATACAATAGTAACAACAACAATGACATCAACATCAACAACGGAATAACTTCAGCGAATAGCCACAAACACATCTCTGCAAAAGACAACTATGATCGCGATAAGATCATCAAGCTCTTAATTAAATGTCAATGTTCCCACTGAGTTGTCAGTATTCGAAATCGCGCCAGCAAAATTATGAGTATACCACAATTGGCCGACTATTAGATCAAAATCATTCGGTGGTCAGCAACCGAATAATTCGTTGGTGTTTGCGAGTTAAAAAAAAATCACGAAACTCCAGATTGGAATATTGCTATCTGGGACTAACCAAATCGAACAGATCAATAATGAATTCCAATGCAGAAAAAATCCATTACAGGAAAAGAATCGAAAATCTCTATAACAGTTCATGAACCAGCACTATCAGCCGTATCGTATATATATATACTGTGCTAGGATAGCCTGAAATCCCTCCTCGGACACCTTCACAAATACCTGATCCAGTGAAACCTGATTATACCAAAAACGTGAAAAATGTTATAACACAACCAGAGTACAGAGAAACACTTTCCGGTGTTTAATTTATATCTGATAATGGTAATTCGATAAGATTTGTTTATAAATTATTCGAGTATAACCAAGATGGTTTTCTTTTCCCAGTGGGTTGTCTTACATTTCTTTCAGACACAATTACTCCTAAACTCACAAGCACATTTGATAAATTAAGAAAGTTATTTTCGAAAATCACACAGCATTTTTATGATGACCTAAAAAAGCAGATCATCGAAGCCATTGAGCATTTCAATCAGATCAAATACGATATTGAGTATATTAATGGAGAAATTCGAAACACAGTAATCAATGAAAAGTATTGCAAACGCTACAAATCAAGAGAATTATCGCATTATACATTTCTCAGTTATTTCAAAATAACCGAACAACAATTACTAACATTTTTGATACCCCAACTTGCAACCGAACAACGAAAGAAGCCACACAGTGATCTTATTAAAGAAAACTTTCCTAAATGACTTGCCACACAGAAAAATAAAACACCACAGACAATTATCCTCAAACATAATAATAACCCAGACAATGGTGGGCGGCATATTGCCCCTCAAAACATTAATATGTATATATATATTTATATATATAAACTGAATATTTTGCAAAAAATCTCTTTGAAAGCGCGTATTTTTGTATTTTCTCTGCTACACGTCGTACCGTACCGTATTATTTATTGAGAATCTAGCAATATAGTCCTCGGGTGTTCTTATGACGTTATCACTGAAAGAGTCAGTGTTAGAGTCTTTGACTCGTTTATCATAATAGCGCTTAAGCTCCATGCATTACTTACCACCACATTGGAGGCACAGCTGTGTGTTTACTCGTACTCCAACACCACATTGTATACAATGTAACGGACCTATGCTTCCTCGTCGGACACACTATGAATATTATCCACAAAATTCGTTTCTGCACGATTTGTTACGAAAGGCACTGATCCTATCATAAGCCATTTACAGTGATTCATTATATATAAATTCTTTATTTAAATACTTGTTTTAATTTTAGCATGAAGGATTTTGATGGATTATTCAAATTATTAACCTGGAAAAATGCTAAATTCAAGCTCGATAGAGTCTCTTTTGATGCACCAAATAGGGGTCTAAAAAGTGATAGGAGAATGATAGGTAAATTTAATGAAGTCTTTAACGAATTTGAGAACGATGGTGCATCTCATTGTTGGTCAACATTTCGAATAGATGATACTGTTGATGCTACCATGAACGACAGCTACGCAGCAAGAATAATATCGCATCTTGACCATCGAAGGTAGTTTTTCAGAGTGAAATTCATTATATAATAAGAAACAGGTACTTGGATTATGCGTGATAAATTCAATCTTATCTTGAAAAACAAAAGAAAACTCTGTCACCTTGAGTCAGGATTCGAAACCAGAAGCGCTGACTGGAAGTGACAAACCGTATTACGAGAGAGCTTATCCTGTAACCGCGGTTGTTTATAGGATTTGTCCGATAAATGAAAGACCGAGTGTTGAGAAATTGAAACCTATGAAATTGTCCAGAATCAATTGTGTTGCCGAACGAGTAATATAGCATTTTGCAAATGCATTGCGTGGAAACAAGTTGACAGATCAAAACGTAAAAAAATAAACGAATGATCGCTAACAGTCAGGGATTTTGGGGCCCAAAATTCAAAATGTATCTGAGATACAAACATCATTAAGGTTCCCAATAATCGTAGCGACATTAACAGCAGAAGTATTATACGAATCGAAATAATTCAAAAGGAACACCAATCAAGATCATTGATAATAATGCACGCGCGTGGACTAACGCAGTAATAATATTTCCACGGAATTTAACCATAAAATACTACTCGGGGAATTTGTTTGATTTAAGTCCCGTGGAGAGAAAGAACGATCCTGTGTCAGTGTAGTTATTTCAGTGCTTTGAAGACAAAGAGTGTAAATTTGACCAATTTGTAAGACCAAACGATGAAATATCCCATACTGAATCTCTTCACGAGACGATGAGGAACTAGCTCGGAATTTTTCAATGGATAATATAGAGCAATTACTAACAAACTGTTTTACAATCCTGTCAGTTGCAGCTCATTTCGCGAGAAAGAAAAAGCTGTGAAAACCAACACGCGCTGAATTTCGCTCAGATGTTAAAGCCAGTTGGATAGAATACTGACACGGGGGATTATAGAATATAAAATATGATCCAAAAATGTTTTTCTCGGTTGATATGGTTGCGTATTATCCAACAAGTTATGGAGAGAGTGCTCAGTATTTTCAAAAATTGGGACTTCCAACCCACTCGATGACACGAGTTGCGATTAATGGACCACTACCCGATTTTGATCTAGCCGGCTTCTTTCGTGTGGTATCATTAGAGTTTGCAAAAAGGACTTCATCCGTGCTGTTATGTTTGGTTTGGTAGATATATATCTGAAAAACACTGGGTATCAACAGTGTTATTACGGTATATGATTAGTGGTAAAATAATGCTGATCTCGCTGACAGTCTCTGAGGTAATTACTTGGTTAAACGCGTAGACTGAAGTTTGGTTACCACAGCCTCATAGTCTTCACAGTATAATTAGCGATTACAAAGAAACATTTCCTGGGCTCGACGAAGAATATATTATTGAAACATCCAAAATGATCTTTGAAATCAGGAAAATAAATGCAAAAGATCTCGGAAGAAGAATAATTGGAAAATTCACACAGGGTGGAGCATATGATCACAAGCGAAATTATTCACGTTTAATTCTAGACGATGCTGAATACGATTTTATAATCGCGGATGCAAGAGCTATAGATATTTATGTCAATCGTGAAAATGCCAACATGACCGACAGAACAAAATTCGTTACAATTCTTAGCTACATTGATGGAAATTCTCCCCAATACGTACCTCTAAGAATATCTATAATGGCTTATGCTTCTATCGATTTACTATCGATGATAAATATATTTCCTGAATTTGCAGTCAGATTCGCAAAATATTCATTTTATATAGATATCAAATATAAGGAAGCAGTGGCTGAATGTACCGATTCCAATTAATGGTTTGGATCATGGAGAATAAAACAATAAAGGTTACATGAGTATTCTCAATCAGCAGATGTTAATAATCAATTTTCAGAACTATCGTTAGCACTTTCATAACCTGTTCCAATATGTAGATGTAAAACAGTTTACTTAAATGGATGTGGTGGATCAGGAAAGACGACTCGTGTTATCGAATTATTTTGGGAGAAGTCAGACATGATTGTGCTAACACCAACACACAGACTTGCAAGAGAGATGAAACAGCGAGGAGTTAATTCCTATATATTTCACAGTTTCTTACGATGGCAAGATGACGCATGGACTCCTGATCAAATGGGTGAAACATATATTCCTGAAATAATTTTTTGGGATGAGATATGCACAGTATCGTCGTATATATTAAATTATTTATTGATTAGTTGTTACTGAATGTTACTGAAT
Organism: Unio delphinus; assembly: GCA_029339505.1. NCBI lineage: Eukaryota > Metazoa > Mollusca > Bivalvia > Unionida > Unionidae > Unio > Unio delphinus. Next base: position 9,247,543 of record JAQISU010000092.1, read on the forward strand.
AATACAGCTGTGATAATGTGTGGCGATCATAGTCATCCATTTGTTGGTTTGTCACCACATAATTGGCTAAAGAATATTGTAGATTATTATAAACAAGTTCATACTGATCATTGAGCACTTGATCCAGAATTGACTGAGTTCAAGAGATTAATCAGATTACAAGAGGATAAAATCCAGTGTGAAATTGCGCGTGAAGTAATTTCAGAAACCCCATTAAACGATTTTTGGAAAGCATGGAGAACAAACAATTTGATAGTAGCAGGGAGAAAGACGGTCAGAGACACACTTCAAGCGCTGTTGTTTCAAACAAATAAAGAAAAATGTTTAACACTTTCACTGCCATTGTGTTATAGACCAGCTGATTCACGAGGACAGAATATCGAAGTTGACAGTCCTGGACAGATTGAAAAACAAACTCTCGTATTAAATGATATTGTGTTGGTTGTTATCAATGTTGTCGAAAATGCATTGTGTGCTGATAAATCTCCGTGGACGTTAGGATACGCAATAACGATACATTCATCTCAGGGTTAAACCACCTTTGATACAATTGTTAGGATCGCAGATGATCGCATCGAGTGATCGAATTTAGTTTATCTCGCAGCGTCACGAGTACAAAGAAGAAATCAACTTCAATCAGTGATATTGTCAGCGATAATATAATAAGAATCAAACTTAATGGTTATAAACAGCTAGATAAGAAAAATCAACGATAATTTGATAGTGATGTTGTATTTAGAATAACTCTGAAACAACAACAGAATAATCATTGAGCGAGCTGTAATTGTATAATGCGTTGGCAGTATTCGGATAAAGATCCTCACCAGTTAACCATAGATAGAAAGGATAATAGTCATGGTCGTACCAGAGATAATGTAAACATTGACCTGTCTAGAGTGTAATCGAAATAAGCGCTAATTATGACCCTGGGCAGTATTTGTATATCCTCGGGTATCACTTGTAGCTGTTATTGTGTAAATCCACGCTGAGGAACAGTTCAATCTAATTTATAGATTGCTGGTCTACCCATGGATCTTGTTATGTTAGATATTTTATGCGACGTGACACTCCAAATAAAATCAGTAGCTCTATTTTTAAAACCTTCAAGCTCTCCTGGTTAATATAAATATCTCACAGTGACACTGTCGTGTATTCGCTGTTTTGAAAAATCATTTCGCGTTTGTACGGGTATATACATTTTTTGATCGCGATAGCAGGTTTCATATTACTTGCTCGAGTAATTTCATTGTTGCGTGCGGTAATTACATCTAGTCATTTTTTGACCCATTCTCGTGATCGTTTATCTTCGCTAAATTCCTTCGCGTATTGATAATGAAACAATCGCTCAGAAAATGTTCGAATAAATCGTTCAACAATTGCCTGATCGCGGTGTATTGCAGTATGTCCTCGTTGTTTTTTGACAGGATGATGCTTCGATGCTGATAACACTACACCCTGAAATTCCCTGCCAGGATCAACCTGTAATAGATTTGGCAGTTGCAAAGGACTTCGTCGATGAATCCTTCCAAATGAAGAAGCTACTTCAGTTCATGACTTGGTCAACATTGTTTCAGCTTCCTTGATCTACTCGCAATATCAACTACGGTTAGCGCATACTTGTATGTCCGTTTATTATCGGTTTCATGCGACATAAATAATATACCAGCCTTTTGAACTTCATTGGGGGCGCTGACAACAAAATGTGTGAAGTTAATTTGTTTAGGCGTGGGTAGATAAATTTGCCATATCTCCTGTTTAGATAAACAATCTGCCGCTGTAGTATTTTTTTTACTTTTGCCGCTTTAGCGAGTTTAGAGATTGCTGATTTACCCCGCCAGTATCCTGTTGGGGAATAATAAATATATTCCATGATATTAATTACCAGCACCCAGCATTAATTTACTTTTCATCGCTCATTTTAACAACCAGGAAGCTATTTTTTCTTTCAAGAATTGATCAGAGATATAATTCAACGCATGAATCAATTGCACATCTGCGATACGTCTATGTTGCATATTGCTACTTTTATAAGTAGCATCATTAGCATCACACGCCTTATCAATAGCGTTTATCGGATATTCGCTGGGTCGGGGATGGTCTTCGCTATCAAGTTGGATATCGCGTCTGCTTTCAGTGCCAAAATAACTATACTCCGGAAGGTGTTTTTGCTCCTGGATATCTGCCCATGGAGTCCCGGGAAGATTTGTCAATTTTGATGCAATATCACACTCTCGTTTTTTTGTTTTTTTTTAAATCATTACACAATTCCACAGAAACAAATCTGAATAACCTTGTATCACATTGTACACACCTGCCAGCAAGTGCTGATATATTATTGCTTCTTGTAATTGTTGTCAAGTATTTTGTGCTAGTACGAATCTTACATTTAACACAATATAGATCCATACTTATTTAAAATAACATTAATGTCATTGTTTTTCGGCGACAAAAAGACATGAACCCGTTAAGCATCATGCAGCGCTACCAAATTCTATTCGCATGATTGTAATTGGACCATCTGGAAGTGGCAAGACTCAGTTCTTACTTAATCTAATAATGAGGTCGTTAAAATGGAACAACTTGCATTTGGTAGCCCCGAGCGTAGATGATCAGCGATGTTACGATTAGTGTTGATTAACATATCACGTCATAGCAAAGCAGTAAGACACCCGTTTAAGAATAACACAGTTTATCGAATTATGTCACTTTCGTTTGAATCAGAAACTAATCAGTCTGGTGTCTTATAACCTTTAAAATATCAAATTTGACTAACGTTGTATTTAGAAATGTGTGAGAATCGGCCAAGCTTGAATTCAGAAAGGGATTGAAATAAACAATTAACATCCAATAATTGAAACGGTCGAGCTTGAAGTCAAATAGGGAATGAAGTAAATAAAATCAACATCCAATCAGAAAGCATGTTACTAACTTTAACAACAAATCATTGATAGCTTTGTACATTGGTGTGAAAACTCGACCTAGCTTGAAACAAAAAAACGATTGAAAGTAAAAAAATATGAACACAAAGTTTAACAACCAATCAGGACTAGTCTTGTATCCTGTGTCTTCACACTTTCCCGCTTGAAACGCCGGGGACTTGAAATATTTTCGATCCAGTTATACAAGTAGATATCAAATAACCAAAAGGTTGTTCATGTATGCGTCCCGTTGGTGCAGATTATATTCAATTACCATTTCTCTTCATTGTATTACTATATCTTATATTAACAATAATCATAATTTTCTCATTTTAGTGAGTGTTCTTCTGAATTTTCTAACTATTAGAATCAATTATGGCACTTTGGCAAATATTTGATTTCCAGATATATTAGTGGCCCTGAAATAGGCCGTTGTTATGTTGTATCGTGCACAATTTTGTTTAGCTATTGCTGCTAGTAAACTTGATTACAGCTTTCGTTACCTCGTTAACGACGTGTATGACGAGTTCTCCAAGTAGAATCAGATGAACATAGCTCTGTATTTCTCTGCTGGTGATGGTATATCTTTTGATGTAGTGGGCTAGTCTAGATGCAGCTGCGGCTATTTTTATAATTTTTTAATTACGTCGTTCAGGAAACTGTTCATTATAGAAATAACCTTACTTGAGATGCCAGTGTCTGGATACACCTAATTCAAAACTTTGTACGATTCACTTCGTCTTTTCTTGCGCTTTTTATCCCCTGATCGTGGTGATGGCACCTTTGCTATCCGATCTGGTATCTTTTATACCCTTCAAAACAATCAAAAAGCAGACGAGCGCACACGTGATGGAACATACGGCATACATTAAACCTACCTTGCATTACTCAACTATTTTGCAGTTTTTAAAATTTATTTATATTTAAACCTGAACATAGTTTCCAGATTGTGTGAATAATGGGAGAACGTGTTATAGCTTGGCCTGTTATAAGTACCTAAGTAAGCTAATAAGAATTAAATCAAAATTGTTAACGTCTGATCAGATCGCGTGTTTATTACTGTGGTTAAATTTCGAAAGGCACAGCTGTGCATTCAACAATCTTTCAGAACTGGCATCGACTCTTATATTTCCACAATTTCGTCTTGAACCGCCAGGGCCTATTGAAACAATCTCGATTCAGTTGTGCTGCTGGGTAGAAAGTAACCAATACTGTGTTCGCCACCTGTACAATTCAGTCAAATCCTGTATAGTCCTTCATTTTTCCCATCTCCTAACCATTCAAATATGTATATTTCATAGTGTACATAATTTTAGGTCTCTATCAATTTCATTTTCACTAACATGTCTAAGCGACATGAATGTGTTTATTCGCTATTAGGTAATACAGTAATATTAGATATAAAAAGATTTAATACATGACTGAGTCAGGTTTAGTGTTGATTAACACATCACGACACGGCAAAGCAGTATTGATACGTTCAAGATAAACATTTTATCAAATTATGTCACTTTGGTTTCAATAAAAAGCTAATCAGCTTGGTGTCTTATATCCCCTTAAGTGAGGTAATAATGATCCGTTACGTTATTTAAATATAAAATATGGTTCACGTTGTATCGTAGACATGTATGAGAATCGGCCGAGCTTGATGTCATAAAGGGATTGAAACAAAAAAATTCAACATCAATTTGGAATGCATGTTACTAAATTTAATAACCAATCAGGGCTAGCCTTGTACAAAAGGTATTAATAATTGGCTGAGATTGAAGCAAAAAATGGAATGAAATAAACTATTTCAACATCCAATCAGAAAGCATTGTTCTAAATTTAACAATCAATTAGGGCTAGCCTTGTACAAATGGTGTGAAAAGTCCGCTGAGTTTGAATCACAAAATGGAGTGAAAAAAAAATATTTTAACATCCAATCAGAAAGTATTTTACGAAATTTAACAACTAATCAGGGTTAGCCTTGTACAAAATGTGTGAAAAAATGGTTCTGTTCAAAGCGAAAATCTGATAGAAATTTTAAAAAAAAAATCAACATCCAATCAGAGCGCGTTTTACTAAGTTTAACAGACAATCAAGGCCCCCCACTTTTCCACTTGAAGGACCTTAAAACAATTTCGATCCAGTGTAACTACAAGATTAAAAATAAATAATATCTAGTTTATGTATGCGTCCTTTTGGGGCAGATTATATTTAAATAACACAAAATATATAAATGTTGTAAAGCGCTTAGAGCTTCTAAAGATGAGGCGCTATACAAAGTCGTTATTATTATTATTATTATTATTATTATTATTATTATTATTATTATTAATATAATTATTATTTTAATTATTATTATTATTAAATTACCATTTCACTTAATTATGTTACGAATTTTTATATTAATAATCGTAATATATATGCTCATTTTGGTGGACGTGTTTTTCTAGGTTTTCTAGCTAGTATTATAAATTGTGTCAATCTGGCAAGTATTTATTTTCCAGATATATTGGTGGACCTTAAAAATGCCGTTTTTATGTTGTATGGTACATAATTATGTTAGCTTTTGCTGCTAGTATACTTGGTTACTGCTTTCAATTCCTCGCTAATAACGTTTTTGGCGAGCCCCCCCCCCCCCTCCCCCCCCCCCGGCAGAATGAGACGAACAGGCGTCTGTATTTCTCTGCTGAAGATTGTATATCTTTTGTTGTAGTGGGCTAGTCTAGACGCCTCTGCGGCTTTTCTTTCGAATATGTCGTTCACGAAAATGTTCATTATAGACATAACCTTACCTGAGATGCCGCTGTATAGATGCAGCTGCTTCAAACCTTTGTAGATGTATATGCCATAAGAGTTCTTCTTGCACTTCTTATCCCCAGATATTGGTGATGACACCTTTGTTCCCGCTTGCCTGTTTAGGTGGCATGATACTGTAGTAAAGGACGCGATCTGGTAGCTTTCATACCCTTCAAAAGGATCCAAATATAGACAGCCGCGGAAGTGATGGAAAACATGGCATACGTTATACCTACCTTGCATTCCTCAACTGTTTTGTTTTCAACTTGTATTTAGCATGAAACCTGAACATATTTTCCTGCTTGTGTGATTCATAGGAGAACGTTTTCCAGCTATCAGTTTGGATTCGTATAACAACCAGAGGAAGTAAAAATCTGTGCTGCAAAATAGTCAAATACCTCTAAAGTTGTACATTTTCACAAGTGCAAAACGTCAGACAGGTTTGAAATCAAAAATGTTAACATCCAATCAGATCGCGTGTTAATTACTGTGGTTAGAGTTCGAAAGGCACAGCTGTGCTGCCAGCAACCTTTCAGAACTGGCACTGAATATACTATCTACACATATTAAGGCTTGAATCGCCAGCGCCTTTTTAAACAATTAATTTAATAATGATCACCAACAACCTGTAGAACCCGGTAACCTCATCGCGGTGCTTAATAATTTATTTGTCGGTGACTATAACACTTGTCTAGGCGCTAACATTTATACTACGCTATATGTAACATGTTTATTTCAGCGAGTTTAATATCAACGATTGCTGGATTTCCGAAAAGGTTCATTATTGTTTATATTAATCTTTCAACAAAAACTCAAGAACATGATTAAATAATTAGAAAAGTCAGTTCTAAATAAGGTCATTCAAAAATTAAATTATTGTAACTGGGAGGTTTTAATCATCCACGTATCTTTTAGTTGCAGCGTCATCGTTTGAGTCTCGTTCTTCAAGATCAGTAATCGTATTAAGCAGCAGAGAGTGTGAACAGACCAACTTTTTAAAAAAATATTTCGTAAGTGTTTCGTTACAAAACCGAAACAAAAAAAAAACAGACCAACTTTTTAAGCAAAATATTTCGTAAGTGTTTCGTTACAAAACCGAAAATAAAAAAAAAACAGACCAAGTTTTCAAGTAAAAATAAGGCTTCTACGGAAACCGAAACTATATCACATAATAGGCTGTTACAGAGTCTCACACAACGGCTGCGACACAGCAACGTCCCAAGGCAACGTCCCGCGGTCGTCGTTAATAATGAAAAAAATAATCTTACAACGATGTTGCTATTTAGTTGGCGTTCACACTCTCTGCTTCTATGCGCTAACAATTTTTTTACGATGAAAATCATTGTTGAAATTCGAAGAATTTTCACGATTTCACAACCAAACTAATTTGCAAAACTTCACCTCGCAGATCAATCAAATTATTAGATTGGTCAGTGAGTTTGAAAATAATTCTCGTTAAAGAATTATTATGACATCGCATATAGACTGGATTAGTTGGGTCTTCAATAAATAGAAATCCTAGAGGAGCCGTAGGTGCAAAGGAATATAAAATATATCCCTGCTGAGCTTGATCCGATTTCTCAAGATTTATTTGATAGCTTCCTTCGATAACGTCACATACTAAATTCAATGATATCATCGAGGATATATTTACGTTGTTCGGAGCGATATGTCTACCACCGCCTTCTGGGTCGTTATTAAATGTCAGAATATTTGTTTGTTGTCGTGATAATTTCCTCCAATCGTCGTGGATTTTCTTAAACCCAATATCAATGGCATAACTGAGATATTTTTTTAATTCGTCGGGTTTATACCCCGGAATTTTAAATGTTTGAATATCCTCTACGCGGATATTGTATGATTCCCTAAATATCCCCTTATGACTTTCGTTTATTAATACTTCTTGAATAATTTGCGTATGAAATGTTTCCATATCGTTGATGATTTTGTTACCTGTTTTTACTACACTAATAAACTCATCTTTGGTGAGAGAGCTGGATTTAAGGGATATTAACAATAATAAAAAATCATTATTCATCGCTGTTAAATTTTCTTTGATTAAACCAACGCGAATAATGTAATTAGAGATGGGAGAATAATCTTGATAACTTTTCAATGGATTATCAGGTTTTATCACGTTGGAGACATAATCAGATTTTACAGGTTTTGGTATATCAACTGTTTCTCGTCGTGGTGGTAGTTCAGGCCATCCTAATACTGATCTTATAGAACTCTGATAAATATCTACAACATACCCAGGGGAATTAATCTCAATCGCAGATGATAACTTCGGCTCGTGAACCGTTATAGCGATTTTTGATTCTTTTCCAGTGATGGATTTAATTCTTCGTTGTAATTCGTTATTGATGTTCGATTTGATATGACCCTGTTGGTAACGAGACAACGTTCCAGTCTGGGGTTCCATCTTCACGATTTTTCCACGCGAACACCAAGGAATTATTTGGTTGTTGACCACCAAATGCTACCGATCTGATATTGGGCCAGCTATGATACACTCGTAGTTTTGCTAGCGCGATCTCGCTCACGGGAACGGGAATCGGAAAATTCACACTGAATTCAGGACGTGTTGAGGTTACTGATAGCATGCTTGTTTTCACCGGTGTTGTATTTGTTACTATTTGTTGAAGTAGTTCTTGCGACGACATTATTATTATTATTATTATTCTGCTCTAATTTTAGCATTGTCTGTTTATACAATTGAGCCATCGTTGAGAATTCGCTATATGATATTGTTGTGTCATCGAGTGACGATGATATCAACGAGGATAATTGCGAGTAACCGGCAGATGCAATGTGAAATTTAATTACATAATCGTGTAGTTTACTCTGGCTACACGATGATAGTTTTTTTGTGATCCCGGCTAATATACCCGCAATTGTAGCCACCGCAGAAATAGCGATTGGAACTACGACCGGAGCAATCATTGTAACCGAAGATAGTATTATCCCAGCAGCAGTGATTACTCCCGACACCGAGTATACGGTGATATCAACTGCGGTTATTCTTCGTTGGTATTTTTTGATTTTTATTTCATACTCCTCACAGCGCGAGCTGAAATTAGTTTGAAATTCTCTGACCTGATCATAGCGATACTGATACACTGAAGGGATCGTCATATTATTTTAAAAACACTAGCGTTTTCAATTATGATTTCCCTTAAAAACGCTAGCGTTTTCAGTTTAATTGTTTACTTAAATCCACTACGAATTCTACGTACCACGTTACTGAAACCCTGGCTAGATTTCTATCTGTGGTCGTTATCGTGAATTGTTCAGATAAATCCTTATCGATGATCGTTAATACCGTATTATTGACTCCAGATGAACTCGACGATGATCTATTGAATTGAGTCGGTGATACTATTGTTAATCGATAAATACCCTTGACTGCTGCGGTTACGTTTAAAATTTTGTTTGTGGGAGTCCACGCAAATGAACCGTGTTGAATCGTGTATACTACGTTGATAGTTTTATCATGAGGAATTTTTGTTTTTTTAATGACGCTTATCATCCTCGTTGCATCCGTTACGATGTTATTAGTGGTCGTTTTAAGCTCATCGATGGCTTTTTTAATATCAGGAAGGTTATTTCAATTTTATCAAATGGGGTTCCGATAAACTTATCAATGATGTTTTTACGAAGCGTTTAAAACTGTCTCACGCGTTTTTCATATTCGGATTGAAGAGATGCTAGTTCCAATATAGAATCTTTTATCGAGGTGAGTTTTGGTATGGTCACTGGTGGATTTCCAAAACATTCTAGCAGGGGTTATCAATTTTGTCAATTATATTTCTTTGTAATTCACTAAACTGATCAAATACAACTATATGATCGTCATATTTATCATTGAGCGATTTCAATGAATTCGCCGTGTTATCGAATGTTGCTAATTTATCCGTAATTATTGAAACAAGTACACCTGGTTTGAATTTACCCTGATCGGAAAATAACGCGATAGTATCCTCTGCTGCATCTCGTCGTTTAACTAAAATATCATCAAGAGAGACATTACTAGTTTTCAATTTACCCTGACGATCTTGAAATACAACTATTTCACCAGGATCAACACTTGCTAGGTTTAACGTTTCGGATATTTCATCTTCGATTAGTTTTTTAACATCCTTGATTTTATCAAGGGTTTCAACTCCACCAGTATCCGGTTTCTTCAGCGTTGATAAAGGTCGTTCCCAAATATCAATCATTGTTATCATAAAAATCTTTTCTCTGTCTAAATTCAACGGATTTTCAATCTAAAAGATTTTCAATCCAATGGATTTCCAATTAAATATTTTCAATCCAACGACCGCTAGTATACTCATTCACTACTACATGGGGTGGTTTTGATTCTCGTGAAATATCATCAAGTACGTTTAATACTTCATTGCCACATATGGGTGAGTCAAGCATTGTTTGTGTTGGTAACGTGGAATACCAACGGGGTATTTTTAGTTTACTTACATAGCGGTTAAATTCTTTCGGCGGCGCTAATCCATATGAGTCAAAATAAATAATCCCGCGTGGATCAATCGCGTATGCAACCCAGTGAGTTCCAGGTCCATCGCTGTTATCTAGATTAATAATACCGGTTTCAACGTGATTTGGTTGTGCCGGTAACTGATCTTTCATAAAAACACCTCTGAAGTTTTTAATCGCGAGTATTTTAGCGGCATCAATTAAATCAAAATTGGACATGGGAACCATAGGTTCCTCAATCGAAGATTCCCGAGTTAGTAAACCGGTCCTAGTCTCAGGCCGCTTCCGCTGTACCATGAATACGGGGTTCCTGGTAGTCTTAGACCCTTTCCTTTTTTTTTACCAGCGCGGACGGATCCACCTGCTGCTTTCTTTAGTGCCATTCCTGCCGCGGTACCAACGGCTCCTAACGCTGCCGCTTTAGCCACCGCTGGGGCCGCTGCGGCAATCAACCCTGGAATCAACCCTAACAACGGGAATATACCACCAGTCTTTTCCATGTTTTTAATCGCGCTTGCAGAAAGAGTAACCTGAACTCCCTTTTTTCTTTAAACGCTTTATTAAAATGATTAATCTGAGTTTTCGTCAGCGATAGTTTATTCCCCCCTCCATTCATTTGATTAGGTTTCAGCGTTATTGTGGTTCCACATTGCTTAGTTGATTTGGATTGTAATTTTGTTTAGCTGACCAGGTGTCAACGTGATATTGATATTACTATACGACATTATACAAAACAGATTGATTCTAAATCGCTTGCGATTCAATGGTGAAATTGCACAGCAATTTTCAATCAAAAATTCGTAGGTGAAATCGCACAGCAATTTCCAATCAAAGATTTTCCACTGGTGCATCTACCAGTCTCATTCGTCAACCAACACCCTCGAGTAGCATTGATTTATCACTGAGAATGACAGCAACCGCTCTATAATTCGGGATAAGGAGAAGAAGTATCCCACCAACTGGTGCACCAGTCGGACGGGTTACACGAGCTATGAAGTGTATATCTATGTATGATTGTCTCATCAACTCAAGATGTTCCAACGAAAAGTAATAGATCGGATACAGACTTTTAAAATCCAACTGTGATAATTGTAGACCAGTATCGACATTTTGATCGCGCCCCATATACGACTGAAACCGATGATAAACTCGTGCAACGTGGTTGTTTTCATAGTTAAGTTGTATATCCTCTGATGGTTCTTGATGTCCGTTTATTCTCAGCGAGACTTCACTACACCTAATTTGATCAAATATCATATGGGAACGTTCTTGATTATCTAATCGCGCAGTATTCTGTAGCGCAATAAATATATGACGTGCAGCTGAAATACCCTGTTTTGATGCTAGATGCCATGTAAGTGTACCATCAATATTAGAATCCATGGTATCTGTGGACGTTGACAACCAACTTAATAATCTCTTCCCCCCTTGATCCATAAATGATAGTAACCGTGGTTCTGTTGACAACGACGGAGTCAACACTGGCATCCACAGTGTTAGTTTTGATAAAACGACCTTACCGGCGGGAGCGCCAGCACTGCGCTAGATTGCATAATTATCAGTACCCCTTCTCATTAGCGTTATAGTATGCTTTACTCCAAAGATAACTTTTCTGACGTTTCTACAAAATCCAAATATGTGATGGAGCGGAATCGCACATGAAAACCGTCGATGCTGTCCCTGTAACGTTAATACTCGTGTTGCAAATCATAGGTTGTAACTGGTAATATTATTTATGACATCAAAGGCAGCAGCTGGTCTTATATATCCGGCTGGTGCTGGATCAACTGCACTAGCTAGTGTTGCTTTTACTCTAGAATACTGGATGTGTTCGGCGTTATCAGTAATATCCTTCGCGAAAATCATAGACGGACCCGCTGATCTAGTATAGTCATCAGAGTATCTCGCTAACCCGATTATTCCCGTAGCAATATCAACTTCGCGTTCAATAGATGCGATTTCTCTTCCATCAATGAGATAACTAGCACTTTCAAATAACGCCATGATGCCATTGTTAATAAAACTAACTCGGATAGTTGGGTCATCTGCATATGGTGTATTAGCTGCAACATCTGTTACGAGTTCACCTTCGACTTCAATAAGGGCTTCAGCGGGTAAAAAGTATTTACTGGTATCATGAACTTGAAGTTCGATTCTCCCCCGAAGATCAGGTTGTACTGCGTGATAGGCAAAAAATTGATAATCGCGTATAAATCGCATATAATCACGAAGCGGGACCGACAAACACATAACAATAGATTATAGCTGATTATGGTATTTACAATGACAATGACGACGGTAGAACAATAGATTATAGGTAACACAATGAATGAATTGATTTCAATGACAATGGTATATACAATGAATTGATTTCAATGACAATGCGGTACAACAATAGATTATAGGTGACACAATGAATGAATTGATTTCAATGACAATGGATGACGCGGGCTATTCTACATCTAAGTATAAAAACAAAACCTGAAATCGAAACCTGGTTTGAATGTCAATAATAACGTTCACCCCACGTGACAGTGTGGGTTTTCTTTTTATACTTGAATTTCGGCTAAATGCCCAAACATAACATAGACAGATTTGTATATAACCACTCATTACAACAAAGTGACATAAAGAGGTGTGGTGCTTGTAATTGTTTGTTGTGTTTATTAGAGATCACTGATAACGTTGAAAACACGCATAATACTTGAAACAGACACTATAAAAAAGAATTAAGTACGACGTGGTTATAAAACAGTTATGTTAATACTTAAAAAAAGACGAAATTGATTATATTCTGTTCAGATTCATAATAGCGAAACTAACCAATCAAAATAAATGACTGTGTTTAAGATCCGTAACTGTGTCATTGGTGATTTGTCGCACGCGAGTTACCTAACGGAGTTATTCCCCGTGAAATTGCAAAGTAATTTCCAATGCAAGTTTACGTATTATACATAATAAAACTGAATTTTGTTTTTAAAACACTTTGAAAAAGCGGTCTTGGTTTTATTCTTTGCTACTTTTTGCACCGAGGGGGGAGGGGGGGGGGGGGGCAAATATCGAAATACCTACCAGCTGCGTTTATAGACTGAAATATTATCTCTGTGTTATTTTCAGTATTAAACGATCTTACGGGTCTAGCATTGTTCGAGTGTTTCCCAGTCCCACCTCGTTTGGTGTTTTCACGTTGTGAAATAGCTTGTAGATTAAATAAAGAATTATTAGTCTTAATGCGATCAATCTGATCAATAACAATGCAATCCTTGATCAATCCGTTAAATACTTCATATATGAATCTATGACAATAATAATTCTTCCCTCCAGTTCTAAACATCAAATATCCCATATTATTACCCCACCCAACATATTTCTTATGTTTACAATGTCTGACAATACCATCACGAGAAGCTTCGTAATTTTCAATAACAGGATGTCTTTGAAATTCTTGGCTCATTTATATACTAATACTTCTATTTGTCTAATTCGTTAATTGGCTGAATTATAACATTGGCAAATCTGCCTATGAAGTCCTGAGCAGTTTTTTATGATTTTGCCGTTGGCGTTGTCATTGACGTTGTCAGGAGTTTTGATTCTTCGCTTGTCATAATAACGCTTCAACTCTCTATAACGCTTACCCCCGCAATTAACGCATAACTGCGACTTGCCTCTTACACCTACCCCGCAATGGAGACACGGAAGAGGACCATTGCTCCCCCGACGAAAACTTTGCATATGATACCCACAGAATTCATTTCTGCATGATTTGTTACACGGAGTCTTTGATCCAATCATAAGCCATTTGCAATGATTCATTATATAAAAAACTTTTTATTTAAATACTTGTTTTAATTATAATATGAAGAAATTCAAGAGATTATCGAAAATTACGCCTTGGAAAAATGCTAGATTTAATCTCGATAGAATCTCTGATATACCAAAAAGTCTAATAGATGACAAAACCCTGTTGAGTAAAATCAGCGACTGTTTTAATGAATTTTTAAGCGCGATGGAGCATCTCATACGTGGTCGACATTTCGAATTATCCACAACATCGAAGATATCGGTGTCAATGTACCCGTAATTAATGCTACTATGAACGATACAAGAGCAGCTGAGATACTTTCACACCTTGGCGGGAAATCCAAGGGTGGAAATCCAAAGGTGGAAATCCAAAGGATTTCAAGCAAAGCAATTCTCAAGCAAAGCAATTCTCCAAGGAGGTATTTTTTTTTAGAATAAAATTCATTATCGAAGACGAAGGTGAATAGATTATCAGAGATAAATTTGAACCAATCCTCAAGGATAAAAATTTGTTATTGTGAGTAGAGATTCCAAACCAGGAATTCTAACTGGAATTGACAAACCATACTATGAGAGATCTTACCCTGTAACAGCAGTTCTTTACGGAATATATCAGCTAAATTATAAACCCGATATTGCAAAACTAGCACCTATGAAAACATCGTCGACGTTGAATTGTGTAGCAACACGGGTAATGGGACACTTCACAAATGCATCCCGGGGGAATAAACTAACTGAACAACGACGAAAAAAATAACCGAATGGGAACTGACAGTGAAACAGCGCGGGGTAAAGATTTCTGATATATCTAAATTAGAAGCATTATTAAAATGTCCAATATCGGTAGCGACGATAACCGGAGAAGTATTATACGAACCGAAATATCAATCGCGAGGAGCTGCAATTGAAATTATTGATCATAACAAACACGCGTGGACACCTGCGGTAAATATATTTCCACGAGAACGAATCGTGAGATATATCCCCGGGGAATTTCTCAAGGATGTGTTCTATGAAGAAAAATTATTTGATGCTATTGTTGCGTTGTGTAAAAATGATCCCGTGTCGGTGTGGTTACTTAGCAGCGCTGGTTCCGAATCAGGATTTGATCAGTTTGTAAGAACAAATGGAGAATTATATCGCATTGAAGAATTAGATAACAGAATGAGAAAAATCGCTAATGAATTTTCACCGGAGAGTTTCCATGAAAAACTACTCACGGATAGTTTTACTATTCCATCAGTGGGAGCTCACTTCGCAAGAGAAAAGAACTCATGGCGTCCAACACGAAGTGATTTTCTCGAGGATATCAAATTGAGTTGCTTCGAATTTGGTCATGGAGGATTGTGGAATACGAAATACTCACGTGATGGTATGATTTCAATTGATATATCTGCGTGTTATCCTGGAAGTTTTCTCGGGTATGGAGAATGTAGTAACTATTTTAAATGATTTGGACACCCCACACATGAAATGACTCGTGTTGCGATTGATGGTTATTTGCCTGATTTTGATTTAACCGGATTCGCTCGTGTGATATCATTTGAACTCGCTGCAGTGTTACATCCGTGTAGTTATGTTTGGCTTGGTAGACATATGTCTGAAAAACACTGGATGCCAATAGTGTTACTACGATATATGATCGATTGTGGTATGCTAATATCGTTAATTGTCAGTGAAGCGATTATATGCTATCACGCGCAGAAGGATGTTTGGTTACCAAAACCTGATCTAGATCGTATAATTGATGAAATACGAAAAGAGTTTCCTGATGGAAATTCTTCGAATTTTAGTGAGGAAGAAATCATGAAACTATCTAGGCAGTTATTTGAAATTAAAAACAAAGAAGCCAAAAATTTCGGACGAAAAATAATTGGTAAATTCACTCAAGGTGGAAGATTTGACAATGCAAAATACTCTTCGAGGTTGATCATAGACGTCGCTGAATACGATTTTATCATAGCGGATTTAACGAAACAAGGAAAACTTGTAATCCATAGGGATGCTTTTCTATCCAATGGTGAGAAATTAGGTACGGTTGTTACCTACTGTGATGGATATAGTTGTCAGTATACACATTTGAGAAGTTCTATGCTCGGTTATTCTATTATTAATTTTTTTTCGATGATAAATAGATTTCCAGATACCGCGGTTAGAGTAGCTACTGATTCGATGTATATCCACAACAAATACAAATCAGCTGTAGCGGCATTCACAGATCCCGAGGAAGCGTGGGTACGTTGGCGATTTAAAAAAGAAACGCTAAATGAGTATTGTGAATCGGCAGACGTTGCCAACGACGATAAATACTTGAAAAGCATCCATAATCTCTCAAAGATTCAATCAGAATTATCTAATGCACCACCTGTATCTGATCCCGTATGTAGATACAAGACAGTTTATTTAAACGGCTGTGGTGGGTCATGAAAGACAACTCGTGCAATTGAATTATTTCGTCGGTCAACCATGATTGTGTTAACACCAACTCACAGACTCGCCAGAGAGATGATAGCGCGGGGGGTAAAAGCCTGTACTTATCACAGCTTCTTTCGATGGAAAGGCGATGAAAGGACTCCTGAACGTATGGGTGATAGATTCATTCCTGAAATCATAATTTGGGATGAAATATGCACAGTATCGTTGACAATATTACAAACATTTCTTGAGTGGTTGTTATTGAAAACTACAAAAGTCGTCATGTGCGGGGATCACGGCCAACCACAGCCATTTGTTGGTGGATCTCCACATGAATGGCTAAAGGGCTTTGTAGATTATTATGAAGAGATTAATACCGACCATAGATCACTTGATGAACAATTACGAGAATTCAAAGCGCTAATTAGATTACAACCGGATAAAATCCAATGTGAAATAGCGCGTGAAATATTTTCAGAAACTCCCATGAATGATTTTTGGGAAAAATGGAGACCAAATGATTTAATCATCGCGAGTAGAAAAATAGTCAGAGACGCGCTTCAGATGAAGTTTTTTGAATTGCATAAATGTAAATTTGCAACACTTCCAGTACCACTCTGTTATAGACCTTCGAATACACGAAAGCAGAATATCGACGTTGACATTCCTGGACAACAACAAAAGCAGAATTTAGTATTAAATGATATTGTGCTGGTTGATATCAGCGTCGTCGAAGATTCATTGCGTGCTGATAAATCCCCATGGACGTTAGGTTACGCAGCAACAATACACTCTTCACAGGGATTAACTATCACAGACACAATTGTTTGGATAGTAGATAATCGCATTGAGTGGTCAAATTGAGTTTATCTCGCAGTGTCCAGAGTACGGCGAATAAACCAACTTCGAAGAATTGTTTTCGATGATGAAATCATTGGTGGCGATATTGTCAGCGCCAATGATATCACTGGTGATATAATCAGAAAAATACTCTCTGGTTATAAACAACAGGATAAAAAAATAATAGAAAATTTGACATTGATGCTGAATTAATAATTACGCTAAAGCAACAACAGAATAATCACTGCGCGAGTTGTAATTGTATAATGCGTTGGCAGTATTCGGATAAAGATCCTCGCCAATTTACCGTAAACAGAAAAAATTGTAGCGTAGGTTCTACCAACGATAACGTTATGCTGAGTTGTCTTGAGTGCAATAGACGCCGGGGTGCTAATTAAGACCACGCGGTGGCAATTGAGTATCCTCGGGGATCACTTGCAGTTGTTGTCGAGTAAATCCTCGCTGAGGAGCAGTTGAATCCAGTCTATAGATTGCTGGTCTAGAAACGCTAGCGTTTCCACCAGTTGATCGTGTTATACCGGATATCTTATGCGTCGTGACGCTCCAAATAGGATCAGTAGCTCTTTTTCTACCACCCTCAAGCTCTCCTGGTTCGTATAAGTACCTTACAATGACATTACTACCAAGATTTGGTTCGGAAACACCAGCGTTTATAGAGAAATCTTTTTGTGGTTGTACGGGTATATACTTCTTTTTAATAGCGTTCACAGGTTTCATGCTAATTGTTCTTGTAATCTCATTATTGATTGCGGTAACTACACCTGGTAATCTCTTGACCCATTCACGGGATCGTTTATCCTGGATGAATTTTTTCGCGTATTGATATCCAAATAACCGCTCAGCCAGTGTCCGATTAAATCGTTCAACAATTGCCTGATCGCGATGTAACGCAGTATGCCCTCGTCTGATAGCGACATTATGATGTTTCATCGTTGTTAAAACAGCGCCTTGAAATTCCTTGCCAGGATCAACTTGTAACAGATTTGGCCAGCGCAGAGGACATCGTCGATAATTTTTTTCAAATGCAGAAGCTACTTCAGTAGATGATTTTGTCCTTAGCGGTTCTGCTTGTTTGTATCGACTCGCAACATCAACTAACGTTAACGCGTATTTGTAACCGTTGTCATGCGGCAGAAATAGTATATCAGCTTGATGAACTTCATTAGGTGTTGTAACATCAAAATGCGAGAAGTTAATTCGTTTAGGCGCTGGTAGATAAATTTGCCATATAGCTTGTTTAGATAACCAGTTTGCCGCTGTAGTTTTTTTTCACCGCTGCAGCGCTAGCGAGTTTACTTATTGCTGCGTAACCTCTCCAGTATCCTCTCGGAGAATAAAAAAAGATTCCATATGTTTAATTACCAGCACCTAACATCAATTTACCCTTCATAGCAGATTTTACCAACCACGAAGCCAATTTTTCTTTGAAGGATTTATCAGGAATAGCATTTAACGCATGAATTAATTTCACATCCGCAAGATGTCTGTGTTGAAGATTGCTGCTTTTATAAGCAACATCATGAGCATGACACGCCTTATCAATAGCGTTTATTGGATACTCGCCGGGTCGGGGCTGTTTTTGATCATCAAGTCTGATATCTAATCGTGTTCCCGGTCCACTGTAGCTATATCCTGGAAGGTGCTTTTCTCCTGGATACTTTGCCCACGGTGTTCCTGGGAGTTTTGCTAACTTGGCTGCAATATCACCTCCTCGTTTTTTTTTAAAGATTTCGTGGAAGTAAATCTAAATTTCTTTGTACTACATTGTACGCACTTACCAGAAAGCGCTGATCGATTATTTTTCGTTGTAATCGTCGTCAAGTCATTTGTGCCAGTACGTGTTTTACACTTCACACAATATAGATCCATAATTTATATATAACGGCATGAATGTAATTGATTATTCAGCTACGAGACGACGAGAACCTATGAAACACCATGCAATGTTACCAAATTATATTCGCGCGATTATCATCGGACCATCTGGAAGTGGTAAAACACAATTGCTACTTAATTTGATAACGAGATGGATGAAGTGGGATAAGTTGTATATGATTGCTCCGAGTGTAGATGATCAGCGACGTTATGAAGTGTTAAAGGATTTTAACGAATCCGCGCGTGAAATTAACGGCGATGGTGTTATCGAGTTTATAACCGATATCGAAGAGGCACCTAGCATTGATGATATTGATGGAAGTATTAACAATTTAGTCGTATATGATGATATCATGTTAGACAATCAAAAGAATCCTGCTAGAATATTTTCCAGAGGCAGACATAAAAACACCGACGTGATATATATAACTCAACGTTATACTCAAATACCAAAAGTGATCAGAGATAACTGCAATATGCTGTGTGTATTTAACGGAGTTGATACTCATACTCTTAGAAATATTTGGCAAACTTGGTGCGGTGGTGATATGGATCATAATCAATTTAAAAATTTCTTTAGCCGCGCTCAGACAATCCCACACGGATTTGTAACGATACATTTATCAGATTCTCGGACACGATATCGTGTCGGACTTGATCAAATATTTAGTTAGTAAAGAAATTGGTAGCGCATAGCAGCAGAGAGTGTGAACGCCAACTAAATAGCAACATCGTTGTAAGATTATTTTTTTCATTATTAACGACGACCGCGGGACGTTGCCTTGGGACGTTGCAGTGTCGCAGCCGTTGTGTGAGACTCTGTAACAGCCTATTATGTGAAATAGTTTCGGTTTCCGTAGAAGCCTTATTTTTACTTGAAAACTTGGTCTGTTATTTTTTTTATTATCGGTTTTGTAACGAAACACTTACGAAATATTTTGCTTAAAAAGTTGGTCTGTTCACACTCTCTGCTGCTTATTATTAGCCATGCTGCGAATTCCAGTCATTATATCACCGTGTTTATGTACTTGAGCCCTAATATTATCTTATGTCATTGACATAAGAACAACGCTTTTACTTTTTCCGTTTGTATCAAACACGGCTATGCTGTTTTCGGTTACATCATTAATAATGACGATAATATCTTGCAATGAAATATTCTTTGTTTTCATTTTCATTGGTTATAATGATATGTAACTACTTCGTTTGGATAAACATTTGCAAGATTTCGTTATTTGGATATTTCATCGGCATTGATTTGCTTGTACATTTTCGTACGATATTCATTCAGTTATTAGTTTTTTGTTTAGAGGAAGATCTGTAACATGTACAATTTTATTATAAAGTATATTTTTAACTATAGCGATTTATCGTGTATTCTTGTAAAACTTTATGGGGTGGATTGGTTTATTTAACATAGTTTTAGCTGCGCTAACATACTTGATAAATTCCTTTGACGGAGCTAACCCGTACGAATAAAAAAAAACAATTCCTCGTGGATTAATCAGGTATTAGATACAATCAGTTCCAGAAAAAGCGCCTTCGTGAAGGTTAATGATACGGGTTTCAATTATATCCTGCGTTTTAGGTAATTTATACTGAATAAAAACACTCATAAAGTTTTTAGTTTTTAAGTTTTCATCAGCAATAATTAATTCAAATTTGAAACTGGTGAAAACCTTAAAGAATTGTCTCTGGACGTCTCAGACCATTTTCGTACAATGACTGCGGAGTTCCTGGTAGTCTTAGACCCTTTCTGTTTTGTAAGGCCATTAATTTTAGACGACCAGGTTTATACTTATTGTTCTCTTTTGGACGTCATCCTGGGGTTTGTTGGCTTGTTCCCTTGTTTAAGATGTTTGAGTGTAACATTCCCTTTCCATTTTTTGTTTTAGTGCCATTGCCAAAGCTGTTCCAACAGACTCCAAAGCCGCAGCTTTTACGACAGCTGGCCAGCAGAGGCTATTAACACTGGTATAGCTGCAAGATATGGAAATATAGCCCCTGATTAAGTTATATCGGAAATAGCACCCACGGATAGAGTAATTATTATTCCAGTCTTGTCTTGTTTGTCATTATTAAACGTTTTACGCTGACGTTCTGTCAGTGACAGCTTATTTTCCCAGCTTGGAACTTGATTGTTTTCTTAACGTTATTGTGGTTCCAGAATGTTTCACTGACGCGGTTCGTAGTTAATACCATTACAATTTATACTAGCACTGAAGTGTATTTGAACGACAGTCTTCCAGGATAAAACAAGATGTCCCAATGAAAAGTATTAGATCGGATATCCATTTTTTAAATCTAGTTTTGATATTTGCAAACCAGTATATATTTATTCTGATTACGTCGCATAATGTCATCAAACGATGATGCGCACATACTATATGATTTGTTCGAAATTAAGTAAAATATCTGCAGATGTTCTTGTTGGCCATTTATCAGTAACGAAACTTCAGTAACACAGTTTCTCAAATATCATATGACTTTGCTCTTGAGAATTTAGTCAATTAACAGTTTTAAAGGCAATGAAAATATATCACGGTGCTGCAATCCTTGTTGTGATGCTATATACCACCTAAATAACCCTATAATTGTGCTATGACACTAAATGTGAACACTTTTAACCATGATAACACTAGTTTACCACCTTGAATCATACATGACAATAATTTCTGTTCTTCAGTGAGCAATGGAGTGATTGCCGGCAGATGTGAACATATTACTCTACCAACATCGCCTACAAATCGCCCTATTACACCATTGTCATGAGCTTTTCTTACAACCACTATTGTATGCTTGGTTCCACACCAAACAAAACTTTCATTCATTTCTACCAAATCCGAAAATGTGAGATAGAACATGAAAAAATCTTCTATTATCACATTTTAAGATTGATCGGCGAATAAATAATCTTAAGCTAAAATCATGATTCGTCGATATTACTGTGTGGCTTTCTGGAGCTCCTAAAGCATATCTTACATTATCAATAGTGATGTTTCTATTGTCTGGATTATTAGAAGAATCTTTATAAAACAGCGTTGATGGCACAAAGATTCTTTAAAAGTCATCAGAATATCTTGCATGGTTTATTTTCGTTGTCGCAACATCAAGCTCTATTTGAACTATGTCAATATATATATATATATATATATATATATATATATATATATATATATATATATATATATATATTGGACTGGAGTCTGTCATTGAAACATTGCACAGAGAACACATTTTGTATTTGATTCTGTATCGAATCGATAGCCATTGTAGGGTACAGAGCTGTGGTGAGGTGTAATCTGATCGATGTTCTCTATAAATGATCCGTGCAGCTGTGTTTTGAACTTTTTGAAGTTTCTGGAGTAAATATTGTGACGAACCAAACAGAATTGAGTTACAATAGTCCAGTCTTGAAAGTACTAATGAGCACACAAGTGTTTTAGTGTCATCAACTGAAAGTTATTTACGAATGGAAATGATGCGTCTCAATTTAAGATAGGCAGCTTTGAATATGTAGCAGCAGAGAGGGTGAATCAGACAACCTTTACAGGCGTCGATTTGGTAATCTAAGGCTTCTTCGTAAATCGTAAAAAAAGGCGTCGATTCGATAAATTGAGACCTCCTCGATGAATTCGTCAATGACGCCATTGTTGTTGTCATTCACCCTCTCTGCTGCTACAGGTTAACCAAATATTTGATCGAGTCCGATACGATATCGTGTCTGAGGATCATGTAAATTTATTGTTATAAATCCATGCGGGGTCGACTGAGCGTTACTAAAGAAATTTTTAAATTCATTGAAGTCCATATCAGAGCACCATGTCTGCCAAATATTTCGTAGCGTATGTGTATCAATGCCGTTTAATACAGCAAGAATATTACAGTTATCTCTGATCACTTTTGGAATCTGAGTGTAGCGTTGAGTGACATATATCACATCAGTGTTTTTGTGCCTGCCTCGAGAAAATATTCTAGCTGGGTTTTTTTGTTTATCTAACATGACATCATCGTATACAACTATACTTCCATTGAGGTCTTCTACTGATGGTGCCTCGTCAATATCGGTTATAAATTCAATAATACACTCGCCAGCAATCTCTGAAGCGTTTTCATTAAAATCTTATAGCACTTCATAGCATCGTTGATCATCTACGCTAGGAGCAACTTAATACAATTTATCCCACTTCATCCATCTCATTATTAAATTGAGCAGCAATTGCGTCTTGCCGGATCCAGATGGCCCGATTATAATTGCGCGGATAGAGTTTGGTAGCGCTGCATGATGCTTAACTGGTTCTCTTGTTTTAGTCGCTGAAAAATCAATTATATCCATATCTCTATACATAAATTATGGATCTATATTGTGTGAAGTGTAAAACGCGTACTAGCACAAATGATGTGACGACGATTACAACTAAAAAAACAGATCTGCACTTAATGGTAGATGTGCAACATGTGGTACCAAAAAAATTAGATTTATTTCTATGAAATCCGGAAATGTTTTTAAAAAAAACGAGGAGGTGATATCGCAGCCAAATTAGCAAAGCTCCCTGGAACCCCATGGGAAAAGTACCCCGGAGAATAGCACCTTCCAGGATATAGCTACTGTGGCCCCGGAACACGATTAGATATCAGACTTGATGATCAAAATCTGCCCCGACCCGGCGAGTATCCGATAAACGCTATTGATAAGGCGTGTCATGCTCATGATGCTGCTTATAAAAGCAGCAATCTGCAAAATAGACATCTCGCGGATGTGATATTAATTCATGCGTTAAATGCTATTCCTGATAAATCTTTGAAAGAAAAATTGGCTTCTTGGTTGGTAAAATCGGCTATGAAAGGCAAATTGATGTTAGGTGCCGGTAATTAATAACAACATGGAATCTATTTATTATTCTCCAAAAGGATACTGGCGGGGAAAAGCAGCAATCAGTAAACTCGCCAGCGCCGCAAAAGTGAAAAAGGCCACTGCGGCTAATTGGTTATCCAAACAGGCTATATGGCAAATTTATCTACCGCGCCCTAAACAAATCAATTTCTCGCATTTTGATGTTACCGGACCCAATGAAGTTCATCAAGCTGATATATTGTTTTTACCAAATGACAACGGTTACAAATACGCGCTAACCGTAGTTGACGTTGCGAGTCGATACAAACAAGCAGAACCGCTAAAAACTAAATCATCACTTGGAGTTGCTTCTGCATTTGAAAAGATTTATCGACGAGGCCAACTACGCTGGCTAAATCTGTTACAAGTTGATCCTGGCAAGGAATTTCAAGGCGCTGTTTTATCAGCGATGAAACATCACAATGTCACCATCAGACGAGGGCATATTGCGCTACATCGCGATCAGGCAATTGTTGAACGATTTAATCGGACTCTTGCTGAACGGTTATTTGGATATCAATACGCGAAGGAGTTTATTCAGGATAAAAGATCCTGTGAATGGGTTAAGAGATTACCAGCTGTGATTACCGCGCTCAATAACGAGATTACTAGATCAATTAACATGAAACCTGTCAACACGATTAAGAAAGCGTCTATACCAAAAATGGAAATCCAAGGAATTTCACAAAAAGATTTCAAAGAACCAATTCTTGGTAGTAATGTCACCGTTAGGTATTTATACGAACCAGGAGAGCTTGAGGGTGGTAAAAAAAGAGCTACCGATCATATTTGCAGCGTCACTACGCATAAGATATCCGGTATAACACGATCTACTGGTAGAGCTCCAATCTATAAACTGGATTCAACTGCTCCTCAGCGAGGATTTACTCGACAACAACTACAGGTAATTCCCGAGGATACTCAATTACCACCGCGTGGTCTTAACTAGCACCCCTTCGTCTGTTGCACTCAAGACAAGTCAGCATAACGTTATCTCTGATATGACCAATGCTGCTATTCTTTCTGTCTACGGTAAATTGGCTTCAGCGTAATTAATAATTCAGCATCAATGTCAAATTCTCGTTGTTTTTTTTTTGTCTTGTTGTTTGTAACCGGAGAGTTTTTTATAAATAATTTTAACATCAACGATGCTAGCATCATCCATTGTAGTGCCATTATCATCCAGGACAACTCTTCGAAGTTGATTTATTCTTCGTACTCTGGATACTGCAAGATAGACTAAATTCGACCATTCGATGTGATTATCCACCATGAAAACAATTGTATCTGATATAGTCAATCCCTGTGAAGAGTGTATTGTCGCTGCGTAACCTAACGTCCATGGGGATTTATCAGCACGCAATGCATCTTCGACGACGCTGATATCAACCAGCACAATATCATTTAACACGAGAATCTGCTTTTCACTTTTCACTGGAATATCAACTTCAATATTCTGCTTTCGTGTATCCGAAGGCTTATAGCACAACGGTACTGGAAGTGTTGCAAATTGTTTTTTAATGGTTTCAAATAACTTCATCTGAAGTGTGTCTCTGACTATTTTTCTACTTGCTACTATCAAATCATTTGGTCTCCACGTTTCCCAAAAATTATTCATGGGAGTTTCTGAAATTATTTCACTCGCTATTTCACATTGGATTTTATCCGGTTGTAATCTAATTAGCGCTTTGAATTCTCGTAATTGTTCATCAAGTGATCTATGGTCAGTATTAATTTCATCATAATACTCTACAAAACCCTTTAGCCATTCATGTGGGGATGCACCGATAAATGGTGGTGGTTGGCCGTGATCACCGCACATGACGACCTTTGTGTTTTTGTTTAACAACCACTCGAGAAATGTTTGTAATACATCTAATGACACTGTGCATATTTCATCCCATATTATGATTTCAGGAATGAATTTATCACCCATTCGATCAGGAGTCCATTTGTCACCCTTCCATCGAAAAAAACTGTGATAGGTACGAGCATTTACCAATCGTTGTTTCATCTCTCTGGCGAGTCTGTGAGTTGGTTTTAACACAATCATGGTTGACCGACGATATAATTCAATTGCACGAGTTGTCTTTCCTGACCCACCACAACCGTTTAAATAAACTGTCTTGTATCTATATATTGGATCAGATACCGGTGGTGCATTAGAAAATTCTGATTGAATCTCATCACACTTTAAGTACCTTTCATCCATGGTAATATCTGCCGATTCACAATACTCATGTAGCGTTTCCTTTTTAAATCTCCAACATCCCCAATTTGCCTCCGGATCTGTGAATTTAGCTACATCTGATTTGTATTTATTGTGTATATACATCGAATCAGTGGCTACTCTAATTGCGGTATTAGGAAATCTATTTATCATCGAAAATAAATTGATAGAAGCATAAGCTAGCATAGAACTTCTCAAATGCGTATATTGTTTAATATATCCATCACAATAGGTAACAATTGTACCTAATCGTCTTCTATCGGATAGAAAAGCATCCTTACGGGTTACAAGTTTTCCCAGTTTCGTTAAATCCGTTACAATAAAATCGTATTCAGCGATGTCTATGATCAACCGCTAAGAATATTTTGCATTGTCGTATCTTCCATCTTGGGTAAATTTACCGATTATTCTTCGTCCAAAATCTTTTGCTTGTTCTTTTTTAATTTCAAATAACTTATTAGACCATTTCATGATTTGTTCTTCATTGAAATCTGGAAACTGTTTTCGCTGTTCGCTTATTATGCGATCTAGATCGGTTTGTGGTAGCCAAACTTCTTTCTGAGCTCGATAGCATATAATAGCTTCGGAAACAATCAACGATATTAGCATACCACAATCAATTATGTATCGTAGTAACACTATTGGCATCCAGGCCTTTTCAGATATATCTCTACCAAGCCAAACATAACTACACGGATGTAACCCTGTAGCGAGTTCAAATGATATCACACGAGCGAATCCGGTTAAATCAAAATCAGGTAATGGCCCATTAATCGCAACACGAGTCATTTCATGTGTGGGGTTTCCAAATCGTTTAAAATAGTTACTACATTCTCCATACCCGATAAAACATCCAGGATAACACGCGGTTATATCAATTGAAATCATACCGCTACGATGGTATTTCGTATTCCACAGTCCTCCATGACTAAATTCGACGCAACTCAATTTAACGTCCTCGAGAAAATCACTTTGTGTTGGACGCCATGAGTTTTTTTCTCTTGCGAAGTGAGCTACCACTGATGGAATTGTGCAGCTATCCGTTAATAGTTTTTCATGGAAAACTCTCTGGTGAAAAATCACTAGCGATTTTTCTCATTATGTTATCGAATTCTTCAACGCGATATAATTCACCATTTGGTCTTACAAATTGATCAAATCTTATTTCGGGATCTTCATCACTTCTAAGTAACCACACTGACACAGGATCATCCTTACACAGCGTGTGAATAGCATCGAATAATTTCTCATTATAAAAAACATCCCCGACGAACTCCTTAGGGATATATCTCACGGTTCTATCTCGTGGAAATATTGTTACTGCAGGTGTCCACGCGTGTTTGTTATGATCAATAATTTGTATTGGCGCTCCTTGTGATTGATATTTCGGTTCGTATAATACTTCTCCGGTTATTGTCGTTACTGATATTGGGAATCTTAATGATGTTTCTAATTTAGCTATATCAGAAATCTTTGCACCGTGCTGTTTCACTGTCAGTTCCCATTCGGTTATTTTCCTACGTCGCAGATCAGTTAGTTTATTTCCTCGGGATGCATTTGTGAAGTGTTCTATTACCCGTGTTGCTACACAATTCAGTGAACTAGAATATTTCATAGGAGCTAGTTTTGCAATATCGGGTTTATCATTTAACGGATATATCCCATAAACAATTGCTATTACTGGATAAGATATTTCGTAGTATGGTTTGTCAATTCCAGTTAGAATTCCTGGTTTGGAATCTCTACTCACAATGACAGTTTTTTTTTATCCTTGAGGATTGGTTCAAATTTATCCCTGATAATCCATTTGCCTTCGACTTCGATAATGAATTTTATTCTGAAAAAATATTTATGTTGGGAATTGCTTTGCAATTTACACTTGAATTTCCAGCTCCTTGGCGGGCCAAGGTGTGAAAATATCTCAGCTGCTCTTTCATCGTTCATAGTAGCATCGATGTTGGGTACACTAACATCTTTGTAAATAATTCGAAATGTCGACCAACAGTATGCTGCACCGTCTCGGTAGAATTCATGAAAACACTCCCTGATTTTACTTAGTATAGTTCTATCACCGATTAGACGTTTTGGTGTATCAGAGACTCTATCGATATTGAATTTAGCATTTTTCCAGGGCTTAATTTTCGATAATCTCTTGAACTCCTTATCGAGATTGAATTTATTATTTTTCCAGGGCTTAATTTTCGATAATCTCTTGAACTCTTTATCGAAATTGAATTTAGCATTTGTCCAGGGATTAATTTTCGATAATCTTTGGAATTCTTTGATGGTATAATCAATGAATTTAGGATTTTTCCAAGACTTAATTTTCGATAATCTCTTGAATTCCTTCATAGTATAATTAAAACAAGTATTTAAATAGAAAAATATAGTATAATGAATCACTGCAAGTGGCTAATGATTGGATTAACAACCCCGTGCAACAAATCATGCAGAAGCGAATTCTGTGGGTATCATTTACAAAGCGTTCGCAACGGTTCTTTCGGTCCTCTCCCATGCCTCCAATGTGGGGCTGGGGTAAGGGGAAAATCGCAGTTGTGTCTTGCTTGTGGGAGTAAACGATACAGGGAACTAAAACGCTATTATGACAAACGAATAAAAAATACCGTCATTGACCATAACGATGACAAAATCATAAAAAAACCTCAAGATTATATCAAGAGATTTATAATTAAGGCAGATATAAATTAGATAAGTAGTATTATTATACAAATAAGCCAAGATTTCAGACCCCATCCAGTGCTTGTTAATTACGAAGCCTCCAGTGATGGTGTTGTTAGAAATTGCAGACTAAAATGGCCTGTTGGATGGGTAAATAATATAGGATACTTGATGTTTACAGCCAGGGGGAAGAAGTATCTCTGTCACAGAGCCATCTATGAAGCATTTTACGGATTAATTAAAGATGGCTTTGTGATTGATCACATAAATGGCGTGAAGACTGATAATTGTCTTGAGAATCTTCAATCCATCTCGCAGCGCGATAACCTTTTAAAAAGCAACGCTGATAGGCACTCAAAACGCCATAAGGGGGTCAAATCGTTTGATTTAGAAACTAAAGAGGAGAAAATATTTCAATCAATAAATAAAGCTAGTAGATACTTTGACATTTGTAGGTCTTCAATACGATTTGTTGCAGAAAAAAAATTAAAACTGCTGTGTCTAAAAAAAATGGTCATAAAATAAAATTCGTATACACCTGAAACTATTCAAGGGAGATAAATCCTTTATGGATAAATCCGCCTCAATTCACACTCTACATACTAAGTTTCCTTGTATATGACGTCAAAGGAATTTGTCGTCTGCTATTACCTGTATACATTGACTAGGCGCGCCGCATACGTGACTGTAATGAAGTATAACATAGTTTCGGTAGAATTTTATTTTTTTACAATTTCTAAAACGTTTTATTGTCGCTTTGCTAAAACCGCATCACATTTAAACAGTTGTATTTATTTAGACCATCTATTAATACACTTTCAGTACAGACCGTTCTTTATAATCCAGCGCAATACCTATGCGCTCAGCCGGAACAGTGTTTCCCATTCATTGAAGTAGGTATCGCAATAAACCATCTTTAGGACTGGTACAGACCTTTTTCGCGCGTTCAATTAAATGGGCTTGGTTAAAATTCCTCTGTATACAGCTCTTTGTGATTTAATCGATAATGCATTTTGTTTAGAGAATTAAAGCAGGGAAATATACGCTGTTATTTAACAACTGTATTATTGTTTTATTTAAAATATTTCTCATTTAAATGTTGCAGCATTAATAAGTAATTCAAGGAAATATACCACCCTTAATTAAGTATATATAAATTGTTTCCCACCCTGTATGATCAGTCACTGACGCAGGCATGCGTGACTGATATTTACATTATATTTTAAACAACACAGTTAAATTATTATTCGTTTTGTGTGTACTTAGTATTTTATTTCCTAAATACGATGGATACAGTAAAATTGTCTATTTTAAAAATCTCTTATTGTTAAGTATAATCAGAAAATATATATATATATATTAAAAAATCTCTATTTTGTATGACGGTTCAGTAGTCTAAACGGTAGCGTGTTTGTCTTGTAAACACAGATCCATCAACTACTACGTGTTCGGTCCCCATAGCAGATACATTATTTGATGGCGAAACGGAAGATGTTTTTCTATTAATTGGGGGAGAGGGGCTGACCCCCTCAGCTAAACCAACATTGTAACTCATGCTATCGCATTCTCGGTAGCGTGGGTTGGTGTTTTTTCCAACTCATGCAACCATGAATTTGATTTCATGTTGGTTTGGTTTACCACGCCTACGCCACAATAACATCAATCAAACATATACCTTCTGAGGGATCTAATTCAGTGTTTGCTGAGTTAGACCCCTCGCCGGAGATTATGTGTTTGTCAAAGTAATTGGGTGTAAAATAAATGGTATAAATTGATGCAAAAAGCTCTACATTCACATGAGGAACCCCATAGGGTAGCACAGAATGGGCTACCGGCTAATAGATACACAAAAGAGAGCATCTAGAATGGATAGCCAAAAGAAAAGACCCTAACAAAGACACAAAGGCCTGAATTGATTTATACCATTTATTTTGCATTTTTTTAAAATTATTTAGCGTTTAATTAAAGATAAAATATATTATATAAATAATGGATTTTAAAGATGTAAATGTTATAATTGCTGAAATTTTAATTTTAAAAAATAGAGGGATAATATTATCTAAAGATCTCGACTGTGGCAGGATTGCCTCGGAATATGAAGACATTGAGTATGAGTCTAGTAAGGATCGTTATGCTAAACCTAAGATGTACAGACTCGTGAAAGGAATTGTTTGCACGTGAGCGTTACTATAAAAATTGGCTTTCAGTAAATTTTAATAAAATTTTTTTTTTTTTAGCGTTTTTTGTAACACTCACATGGGATTTTCTCCTGAATGGATACTCAGCAGTTTGGGCTTGCTCATGCAGTTATGTGCGTACTGGACGATCTGGTCGTAGTAGCAAGTAATCACCGCGACGCCTCCATTTTCACGTAGTTGTTGTGGTTGCCGCGTCGTTAACACAAATCGTTCATCGCCGTTCTCAGATATTACAATTCTGAAACCCCCAGCGATGCTATTTCTGAAACACTCGCGGATAGCGTCGAACAGTTTAACCGTGTCCGAGATGGATACGTTAGCTTGATGGTACATTATTTAATAACTCAGCTTTTAATTGTTATAGTTTCACATTTGAAAACTCAGTTCACAAACACTATATGGTAGATGAATCGCTTACAACTAGATTAGCCCCGGTAACTAAGGCGACCAAAGATGTGAAAACAGCAACTGAACGAGCAATATTTGGAGATATTCTTGAAGAAGGCAAGCGACGAGAAGTGCCAGTTCTTGGTGTGCTTGAAAAACTTGCAGCAGAGACCGAACAAACAAAAAAGTCTTTAGAAACACTTCCAGTAGATATAGTAACTACTTCACGGCAACAACAAAAAAAAAGAGCAAGTACTAAAAGAACTAGGTGCTATTGCAAGAAAACAAGAAGAAGGGGGAGAAAAAGCTACTACTATAGAAAAAATGTATTCACCGCAAAGTATATTTACATACAGTGCATACGAAAAAAAAATATTTAAAAATAATGATTTAATTGACTTTACCGTGCAGAATTTTTCACTCGATCAAAGAGAAAGAGTTGTAAACAAAGGGTATAAAAGGTATATAAAAGACGACGAGAATTGGATAAAAAAGTATACCTGGCAACCCGTGATAGATTTAGAATCACAGACACTAACCGCAATGATTTTGAGAGTTTTAAAGACAAAGTATTGAGTAGAATAGATAAAATGGATCAAGTAGTAGTTGAAGAGGATTCAACTGAAGATGAATATTCAGGTAGCGGCATAGTTGAAAACACTAGCGTTACTTGTCCTGGTAATATTCTCAGTGATATATCACGGTAAGAAGTTCACATCGGAGGGAAACGAGCCGGAAATAACTCGTCGGAAATAATTAATGAGGCCGCTGATATCTGTAGACGATTATTTGCCAGTTGTATCATGGACATTAATGTATTTCGAGAACTCATTGCTGAATTAGTTGAAAATCACAAAGATGGCCATGGTTATTACAGCGATTGATCAATAATTAAAAAGTTACTAGTTTTATAACAAGATGATTATACACTACAACCATGATAAACCAGTAAGCGTCTACGTGGTGAACTCACGATTGACTGTTTATAAAGCATATTACGGAGATGGTTTCGGCAATACCATTGCGGGGTTATTTACAAGAATGGCCCCAAAAGTGGCGCCGTTAGCTAAACAATTATCAATGAAAGCCATTGATATTATTCGTGATAAGGGAATCAGCGCTGTTGGAAATCTTGCAGGAAAGGCATTTTCTGCCGCGAAAGATAAAATAGCATCATTGGTGCGAAAGAAACCAGGAATGACTTCGTCATTAGTGCTGCCATCAACTACAGTGATGCCTGCAAAAATCAGCAAAGCAATTAATAGCGCAGTGGAAGAAAAACTAGCGTCGTTGGCTGCTTCGGTGACTCCGTCGCCATTGACAGCTTCACCGGTAACAGATAGCGCTATCATGAACGCGATAGCAGTTAGTGGTTTGAAACGAAAACAAAAACGACGATGATTACAAAGAGTTTCACAATTGAAAACACTAGTATGCTAATAAAATGTTTAAACAACAGGCTGATCCCGCTCTTGATATAGAAGCCCCAGTACCCAAGGACAATTAAGTCCGCGATTATCAATTTTATTCCTATCATGCAATACAACCCGACCTACGATCGCGAATTGAACTTCAAGTTCAAGATACCAGTAAATACTTTTTGCCATGTGAAGCATTTATTGAAATCGAGGGAAAACTCGTAACAAACGATGCTGCTCATAATGATCCACCATATGCAAATGATCCAAATATCGGAGTTGGTTTTGCTAATAACGGCATAATGGCGTTATCTGACAGTGCAAAATATCTAATTGATGAAAAAGAAATTGAATCAATAGACCGTGATGTTGATGTTGCAACAACAATAATCGGACTAGCAAGATACTTCGATGATAATACAAGGTCGGCTGGTCCGTCTATGATGTTTGCAAAGGATATTAATGATCACGCTGATCACATTAATCATACTAGGGTAAAAGCAGCACGAGATACCGCAGTTTATCCAGCACCGGCCGGATATACTAGACCGGCTGGTACCTTTGATGTCGTAGATATTAATCTCAATTTCAATTTAGGGTTTGCAACACGTGTAGCGATGTTACAAGGAAAACAACAATATTTTCATGTGCAATTCCACTCCATCACATATTTGGATTCTGCAGAAATGTCAGAAAAGTCATCTATGGAGCCAAACACACAATCGCGTTAGTGCGAAAAGGCAATGACAATGATGCAATTTGGCGTACTGGTGCCGCTGATGGTAAAGTTGTTTTGAGTAAAATAGTATTGTGGATGCCAGTAATGACCCCATCAATTACCAGAGAAGAACGGCTACTTTCATTTATGGAAACAGGCGGTAAATCATTGCTAAGTTGGCTAACAACAACAACTGATGCCAAAGATGATAATGTCGCTGGTACATTTACATGGCATTGGCATCAAAACAAGGGGTTTCAGCTCCACGCAACATATTTGTAGCTCTTCGGAATACGGATCGATTAGGTTCCCAAGAACGCAGTCATTTGATATTCGATCAATTAGGAGTAAATGAGGTTTCGCTGAGAATAAACGGACAACAAGAACCATCTGAGGATATACAGCTTAATTACGGAAACAACCAAATAGCACGTGTGTATCATCGGATGCTGTCATTTATGGCCCGTGATCAAAATGTTGATACTGGTTCCAAATATCGCAACTCGATTTTAAGAAATTGTATCCGATTTATTACTTTTCGCTGGCGCATCTTGATTTAACAAGACAATCCGTCGTTGACATACATTTTAGGGCTCGTATAGATCCTGGTGGTGTTAATTATAGAGCGGTTGCTGTTATTCTCAGCGACACATCAATGTTGTTAGAAGGAGCTGGCGGACGAATGAGAATCGTTGATGCACCAGTGGAAAATATGTAAATGAAACTTGAAGAGTTTCCAATTAGATCAATTGAAAGCATAAATATCTTTTACAATAAA
Organism: Unio delphinus; assembly: GCA_029339505.1. NCBI lineage: Eukaryota > Metazoa > Mollusca > Bivalvia > Unionida > Unionidae > Unio > Unio delphinus. Next base: position 9,281,993 of record JAQISU010000092.1, read on the forward strand.
ATGAAATATAGTGTTGTTAGTGTCAAGCTGACTGATGGTCAGGTCAAGAAATTGCGATCAAAATCCGCTAAAGAATGTGGAACCGCAATAACGTTAAAACCAGCGCAGATGTCCGGCGGTACACATAAAATATCACTGACGGATCGTCAAATAAAACATTTCAATGATGCGCTAAAGAAACGGCGAGGGGTTCAAATTGTAGTTTCAAAGGCAGCAATAGCGAACATGATAAAATCAGGTGGTATATTTCCATTGTTAGCTGCAATACCAGCATTGATTGCAGCGGTTGCCCCAGCAGTGGCGAAAGCGGCAGCGTTGGGAGCCGTTGGGACCGCGGCAGGGATGGCGTTGAAAAAGGCAACTGGGAAAGGATATAAAAAAAAAAAAGGGTCTAAGACTACCAGGAACCCCGTATTCATGTTACAGCGGAAAGGGTCTGAGAATATCAGGAATGGTTTATTAGTTAAAAGCCCAATTCTCCATATGTCCAATTTTGATTTAATTGATGCTGCTAAAAAACTAGTGATAAAAAACTTCAGAGGGGTTTTATGAGAGATCAATTACCGAGAAAACCTAAACGCGTTGAAACCGGTATTATCAATCTTGATAACAGCAGCGGATCAGGAACTCACTGGGTTGCATACGCGATCGATCCGCGTGGGATTGTCTATTTCGATTCATATGGTTTAGCTCCGCCAAGCGACTTTATGCGGTATATAAATTCTTCGATGAAACTCAAAGAGTTTCCGATTTTTTATTCCACGCTGCCAACACAACAATTAAATGATCCACCGATGTGCGGCCGTGAAGTATTAAATGTCCTCGCGGAGATTTCATCGTCACAGAAAGCACCTCATCTGGTTGTAAATAAATACACGAGTGGGAAATTACAAGGTAATTTTAGAGAATCAATAAATTGAAAATACTAGAGTCTTTACAATAATGATTAATATTTGGGGACGATCTCTGTCAATGTCGAAACCCACCGCGAAAACATCTGCGGATCCTATCAAGTATGTAAAAAAAATAATTGAAGATGAAATCGCTGAGACGTTAAATTTAGTAAGTGTTGACCCGAACGAAATAGTTGTATTTCAAGATCGCCAGGGTAAATTGAAAAGCAGTGATATATCCGCGAATTACATTTTGATACGGCAGCGCGACTCCGCTGAAAACTCTATTGCGCTGTATTCCAAAGATGGACAACTTAAACCAGGCGCACTTGTGTCTACGATCACCGACGCGATTGACGCCCACGACAGCATGATTGCCACCCGCAGCCGTGAGCTGGATGATCATATACGAGGTTATAACAATTTTCGCAAAAATGTCGTACATAAATTCTTTGGGACCCCGCTTGTGGTTGGCATGACTCTAGCTGAAATTAAAAAACTTTCTATCGCTATTCTTTTTTAACAAGAACGCGGGGAGGATGATGAATGAAAATGAAATCAAGGCAAATTATCTCGATATTTACACAGATATTTCTAAACTAATAGAAAATCTTGAAAAGGTACAAAAACCCACTAACGACGTCATTGTTAAGTTTTTTGGAACTCGCTTGTGGCTGGCATGACTCTCGCTAAAATTAGCGAGTTTATCGGCAAGCATACTCACAATGCCTACATCGCTAATAGTTTCTTTGGTGTCCTAGCTACATCTACGATAACTCTCAAAGATATTAATATGTTTATGGTGAAACAAACAACACTTAATACCATCGTTGATACATTTTTAGGGAGAACACCTGTTTCTGAAACCACATCGTTGACAGGCCCGACTCTCGCTGAGTTAATAAAGCTATTGACGAACAAAAGCTCACCAGCGAAATTGTTAATAAGTTCTTTCAGGGCAGTAAACCCCAAGATATCACGACGAATTTTTCTAACATCGACTCGCATATTAAAGAACAAACACGGCTTGGAATCAACGGCCTTCTTGCTTCATTCTTTTCTAACAAGGAGGGGAGTAGGATAATGAGTTCTGGCGAAATCAAGGCAAATTATCTCGATATTTACACGATATTTCTAAACTAAAAGAAGAATTTGAAAGGGTAGGGATTCCGCATCTAGACGTAAACGTTAAAAATGTCGTGTATGCGACCAATCATGGAACCATTGATTGGATAAGAGACGTTGATACTACATTGTCCATCGGTATCCCGGGGGGAAGAATCGTGTTTCTCCCCGAGCCAGAGTGAATCCATGGTATCTACAGGCTAACGTGGATCTCTATCGATCAATTTAATATGATCTCGGACGGTAAAACCTACTATGGTGGGACTGCGACGTTAATTTTGAAGGATAGCGGACAAAAAATTAATTTCGTCGGGGTTGATAGCTCCACCATTAGATCAGAAATTACTTGGTGTTTAGAATTTGTAGTTGATTTTTCCGGCTAAAGCTACCATACCTACGACATCTCAACCCATTAACGATGGCGAATAATTAAAAACACTAGCGGGTTTAAAATAACAATGACATCGATGAAATCAATTGAACCGATAATTGTCCCAGAGGTATCACAATCGCATCGATATCGATATGATACCTTGAAAGAGTTTTCCGCAAACTTGAAATCACTTTCTGAGCGCTATCGTGAAAAAATAAAAAAATACCGACGCAGCGTAGCAATCATCGACATCACCGTGTACTCGGTATCCGGTGTGATGGCCAGCGACGGGGTTATTTTGTCAACGGTGACCATGATGGCTCCGATTGCAGTTCCAATTGCTATCTCCGCGGCAACAACAATTGCGGCAGTCGCCACCGAGATAACTAAAAAGTTATCATCGTGTTCTCAGGAAAAACTCAGTGATTATACAGCTCGGTATCGGGTAGTATTTGACGCATACTCGAAATTATCCGAGTTGATCTCACTGTCGATAGATAATTCGTTCATATCCGATGTTGAATTTTCCACGATGACCCAGTTGTATAACTCCGCGATGTTGAAATTAGAAATTGAAGACAGCGTTAACAATAATGTCACTCGAACTGCTTCAACGAATCGCGGAGAATACCACTCCGATACGATCAAGCATGATATCAATAACATCAACAAACCCCAAATTTAGTGTGAACTTCCCTTCTCCGATTCCAGTGCGTGAGATCGCGCTGGCAAAATTAAGAGTATATCATAGCTGGCCTAATATCAGATCTGTTGCATTTGGCGGTCAGCAACCCAATAACACACTGGTGTTCTCGTATAAGAATAACCCCGATGGTACTCCAGCGTGGGAAACTGTTTCGTTACCAACTGGGTCGTACCAAATTGAGCAAATTGATGCTGAAATTCAGCGTATAATAAAATCAATCACTGAAAAAGAATCAAAAATAGCTATTAAACTTCATGAACCGACGCTCTCGTCGTCGATCGAAATAAGCACAGAGGGATACATTGTATATATCTATAACAGCTCGTTAAGAACAGTGTTAGGATGGCATGAAAAACCACCGGAGATATCCACCGCCGACTTAACTACGGACGTACAATCATATCATGAAATCAATCCCAGTTATCGAGATAATTTATCTGATATAAGAAAAGGAAGAATCTCCGATAGATTTATATTTACCAACAAAGACACATTGAAATGGGATTTTATCATTAAAAGAACAGCCGACTCATCTGTTACTATTTCATTTACGCTAACTGACGTCCGTGGTTATTTTAATGAAATTAAACAATTATATGACACACAACTAGAACAACTACGGAAAACAAGATCGCAAAAGCACGTTGAAATAATAAATCAACTTATATCTGACATGGAATATATCTATGAACTAATTATTCAAACAATAATTAATGACAACAGCGACAATAAACAACGATTCCTAACCGATTACAATATCACAGAAGACAATCTGCGTAATTTCAAGTTTCCCAAATACAACGCTGATGAACTAGCAAGAATTGTTAGAACCGATATCAAGGCGCTAAAAAAATTAGATTCAACTGTCCTCCTCAAATATAAAAATGATCCAGATGGTGGCGGTAGGCATATTGATCCGCATAATGTAAATATTTCAACGGTGATTGCGCTCAATTTAGTATGTGATGCAATCGAAGGAAGTTATCAAATTAATCTAGAGCAATCAAATCAAGCTCAGCAAGGATATATTCTTTATTCATTTGCACCAACAGCTCCTCCAGGATTCCTAATTTTTGAAAACCCAATTAATCCTATTTACATGCGATGCCATAATAATTCGTTAACGAGAATTAATTTCCGACTCACTGACCAGTCAAATAATTTAATTGATCTACAAGATGAGGTGCTAGCGATTAGTTTGTTTGTAAAATCCTAAAGACTCGATCAAATATTTGGTTAACCTGTCGCAGCAGAGAGGGTGAATGACAACGACAATGGCGTCATTGACGAATTCATGGAGGAGGCCTCAATTTATCGAATCGACGCCTTTTTTTACGATTACGAAGAAGCCTTAGATTACTGAATCGACGCCTGTAAAGGTTGTCTGATTCACCCTCTCTGCTGCTTATGTTTATGAAATGTTGGTGCAATGTGAGAGTACTGTCTATATAACCCTCCTGAGTAAAATATTTAGTTTTTAATTCTGATTTAGAGAGATCCTCGACGATAGTTTTAACGAATTGATTTTCATGCCGTTGTTTTGTCGATGCTTTGTTTTGGTAGTGTTTCAATAATTTAAAGTGTCACGCTGGGTTTTGGTTGAAAGACTGATATAATATATCTCAGTATCAGGTAGGTCATGACCAAGAGTAAGTATCAGGGAGGGTAAATTCGCGCGTGTATAATATTTAAAAAATCCCAAGACAAATAAAAACCAACGTCTCTCGTGGATAGATACTCTTGGTTACTTAGAAGCTTTTGTTTGGCATTATTGGCGTAATATTTCCGATTTCGTAAGAAGCTTAAATTTAGCAAATGGATTAGTGGCTGGTTCGCCCTCCCTGCTGCCCAGGTTTTACAATTTAGAATCAGTAATTTATTTTACCAGCTTCATTACTAATTCAGTTGAGTAGGTGATTATTCGAAAAGAAACCCACTTGGTCTTTACATTTTGGACATCAACTCTGAAAGAAATAACTGCGTAATCTTATTTTGTAGTTTTATTGCCTTTTCATTTGAAACATGTTTTAAACAAAAATCTCTGTTTGCAATCCTTCTGAAAATAATTTGTTGTAAGGAATATATTTGCTAATTATGTACTAAGCGTGTATAATTGCACCGGATGTCTCTGATGTGAGATGTCTGTGGTCACATAGGGTCACCGTCATAATTGTTACATCCTGTAAAGTCAATAGGCTCATTCAGCTTTCTCACTCAATGCTCTTTATTAAAATGAATTGAAAATTTGAAAAATTGAAAATGTATGTATGTATGTATGTATGTATGTATGTATGTGTGTATGTGTGTGTGTGTGTGTGTGTGTGTGTGTGTGTGTGTGTGTGTGTGTATGTATGTATGTATGTATGTATGTATGTATGTATGTATGTATGTATCCATGTATGTATGTATGTATGTATGTATGTATGTATGTATGTATGTATCGGTTTTCAGAATACACAATAACGGGATAACGGTTTGAAAGATTTGCAAAAACGACATATGGAGGATTATACGGATACTAGGGTAATGATGGCGGAAACAGATGGCTATATACCATATATTTATGTTGTCGTGAAACTGGGACTTTTATCAAATTAAAGGCTAGCGGATGTCATTAAGCAAGAGTATTTGAGTGATGCGAAGATCGGAATATCCGATTAAGAAATAATAATAATAATAATAATAATAATAATAATAATAATAATAATAATAATCATAATAATACTAATCATAGTGTTTGTTTGTTTCATTCGAATTTTTAACGTAGCCTTAATAATTTTTCAGTCATATCGCTACAATGTCTGCATTGAGGCAGTTAATAGTGATGTCTACACTGGGGTATCACGCGTCAGACATTTAGCCTAATGTCCCACACAGTCACATTATAACTCCGTCATCGCCGGTCACAAGCCCGGGTGTAAAAGGAAGAAGGCTAGTCGTGGGACTAGCAACCCGACCCTGTAAAACCCAACTTGCTACAAAAACGCAGACAGAAGAAAAAACAGAAGAAAAAATAGAAACTGACAGCCTTAGGGAGGAAGGGTCTTCTACTCGTAGAATTATGACGATATGTGATGAAAGCAGCGAGCACGCGGAAGCCATAAAGGGGATCATCATTCTATCAAACAAGAATATTAACATCGCAACATGGAAAGTGAGGACAATTATGAGGCAGGAAAAGCAGCACATGTAGCATGAGAAACTAAAACATATCCCTGCTTGGCATCAGCGAGACGAGATGGATTCAATCTGGACAAAGAAGACTGATGACAGAAGAGACGCACAGTATGTAGAACATTTTGAAAAAAATGCGCCTCATACACAAGAGGTATGTCTCAGTATGGCTCATGCTGTCGAGGCAAGTATATAATGCTCTGATGTGATAGGAACCACATGGGCCCAGAATACTCACTGCAACGCTTAGGTCCAAGAAGGAGACAATAAAGATGAACGTCAAACAGTGTTATGCGCTAATAAATTATGGCGAAGGTAAAGAAAAGAACCAGGTTTAAAACAGACAACAGAACATACTAACAAATTTCCCAGACAAAGTCATCTACATCTACATGGGTGACTTCAATGTCAAAGTTGGCTTAGACAACAGAGGGTATAAACACATCATGGGGATCCATGGCCTAGGGGATATGAACGATAATGGAGATAGATTCTCAGACATTTGTGCACTTAACGACCTGGTCATCTAGGGTACCATTTTTCCCCACATGAAAATCCACAAGAACAAATGGATATCACCAGACCATGTAACATAAAATAATATTGACCACATCTGCATCTTCAAGACGTTCAGAAGATCCCTGAAAGATGTGAGGGTGAAGAAGGGATCATATGTGACATCTGACCACCACATAGTTGTTGCAAGGCTGAAGTGTAAGTTGAAGAAGACCTGAATGTGTGCAAATTAGAAGAAAAAAGGTATAACATCAGCCTGTTGAAAGATGCAAATACTAAAGAAGAATACCGACTTACTTTTAACAAGTACCACTACCACATGATAAAATAGCTGCTTGAATACGAGGTAAACGGCGTTAACAACAGATGGTAGAAGGTTAAGGAGGCTGTAAAAGCAACATGCCAAGAAGTACTAGACCCCATGAAGCACCAGTAGAAAGAATGAATTTCAGCCAAAACAGAAAGACCCGTAAATTACAAGCAAGGAAAGACCATACCAAGTACAGGACACCAAATAGATAGGCGGAACATTTTGAAGAACTGATGAAAAGATCAGCACCACTAAATCCCCCAGAAATCCACATAGCCAACGCAGAATTCCCCATAAGATGTGACAATCCCACCAGAGACGATATCATGAAAGCCATCATCCAGCTGAATAACGGCGAGGCTGCTGGACCTCATGACATTCCAGCATAAGTCATCAGTGCAGACCTAGAGACTTAATGAAAATGCTATACCCTCTCTTTGTGAAGATCTGGGAGGAAGAAGAAATACCAACTGACTGGAAGGATGGACACCTCATCATGATCCCAAAGAAATGCGACCTCATCAACTACTAGAGGAATCACTCTTTGTCAGTACCATGACAAGTCTTCAACCAGGTCCTCTTGGTAATGATGAAGAAGGTCGTCGACATTTTACAGTGTGGACCGAGAGACACTCTGGAAACTTCTTAGCGACTATGACATTCCACCTAAGCTGGTGAACCTGATCAAGAACATTCACAACGGAATGTCTTGCAGTAGTTTTTGTCGATTTGTAGTCGTTTTTGACTGATTTTGGTGTTTTTTGTGATTTTTTTAATGATTTTTTACTCAAACTCATTCTTAAGTGAAAAAGTCAACGAGAATTAACATAGAAAATCGACCATTTGACCGTAAAATTTCTTTAAAATTTTCAACTGAAACCGCTTAAAATCAGTCCAAAAATTGCCAAAATCAGTAAAAAAAATGGCCAAAATCAGTCAAAAACTACTAAAAATAAAATATTTTACTCTGAAATTTTTTTTCAGTAATAAAAAAAATATTTTACTATGAAATTTTTTTTCAGTAATAAAAAAATATTTTACTATGAAAATTTATTTCAGTAATAAAAAATATTTTACTACGAAATTTTACAATTTCGTTGTTGTAAAACCGTCCATGGTTTGTAGTAAGAATTTTACTAACAATTATCCGAAAGGGGTTTTTCATTTTGTTCAATTAACAATCTTATATTTCTGATTTTTGAATTAATCGTCCCTGTTATTTTGTATTCTTTTCCTAATTCCTTTCTTATTTTTTCTACGATAGTAAATAACGGGACAAACTTAATGACGTCGTCACAGCATAACAGGAAATCGCGAATTGAATTCTGAAATCGTTTTATCAGTACATATTGTTTGGGTAGTACATATTTGTTATTGTTGGCGCCGTATTCAATATTCTGGAAGTCGGACATAATTTGATCGCAGTTTAAATTATTCGATGTGTAAATCCCCTGAGATTTCAAAACTAAAATTTCGGTTATAACCTCATTGATATTTTGAGAATTCATATTACTGATAATTATATATTTCTAATCAGAAAAATTGACGTCATGCATAAACGAATTGCATTTTTTGTCCGGTCTTTTTTGAAATTGCAGATCGATAAATTCCCTCTGAAAGATATTAAACAGAAGGTGGAAAAATATCGAAATATCTACCGGCGCTAGCTATTGATTGAAAAACTATTTCCTGGCTATTTGTTGTATTAAAATATATTACAGGTCTCGCTGTTTTCCAGTATTGTCCAGTTTTTCCTCGTTTCAAATTTTCACTTTGAGTAACAGCCTGCATATTTGATAAAGAATTGTTCTTAACATTGGAATCAATGTGATCGATAACAAAACCATCATTTATCAATCAACGGAAACATTCATACACGAAACGATGGCAGTAATATGTCTTCTTCTCAGCGCCAAACATCAAATACCGCTGATTATTCACAGCACCAACTGGCTTCTTCAATCAACAGATTCTGACAATACCATCACTGGATGCTTCATAGTTTGCAATCAAGGGATGCTGTCTGAATTCTCGGTTATATTAATACTATTTGTCTAATTAATTGTTTGGTCTAATGATTACATGTGGAAATGTTTCGATGTAGTCTTGTGGAGTTTTTATGACTTTGTCTTTGACTTTGTCAGTGTCAGCGTCCTTGACTCCGTCAAGGTCGTTGATGGAGTTTTTGATGGAGTTTTTAACTCTATTATCATAATAATGCTTCAACTCTCTGAATCGCTTACCACCACAATTCAGACACAACTGTGATTTTCCTTTAACCCCAACCCCACATCGTATGCAGGGTAGCGGACCAAGGCTTCCACGTCAAAAGCTTTGCATATGATATCCAGAGAACTCCTTTCTGCATGATTTGTTACACGTAGTTGTTGATCTAATCATAAGTCATTTGCAATGATTCATTATATCAAATCCTTCTATTTAAATACTTGTTTTAATTATAGCATGAAGGAGTTCGTGAAATTAACAAAAATCACGCATTGGAAAAATGCTGAATTCAATCTCGATAGAGTCTCTGATACACCAAAGGGTAAACTTCATGATAGAACCATGTTGTGTAAAATTCGTGATTGTTTCAATGAATTCAAACACGATGGAGCATCTCACTGAAGGTCGACCTTTCGAATCAATGGTGAAGTTGATGCTACCATGAACAATAAAAACGCAGCAGTGATAATATCAAATCTTCGAAAAAGGATTTTTTTAGAATAAAATTAATTATTCGTTCAGACACAGGAGATTGGATTATTCGTGACAAATTTGAACCCATCTTGAAGGATAATAAAACTGTCACTGTTAGTCGAGATTCCAAACCATGAATTTTGACTGGAATTGACAAACCATACTACGAAAGATCTTATCCTGTAACAGCAGTTGTTTACGAGGTATATCCGTTAAATGATAAACCGAGTATTAAAAAACTAAAACCCATGAAACTGTCATTAATGACTTCGTCATCGACTTTGTCATCGTTGAATCGTGTAGCAGAACGAATAATAGATCACTTCACAAATGCATCTCGGGGGAACAAATTGACTGATCTAATCGAGTGGGAATTAACAGTTAGGACAAACGGAGCATCTATTCAGGATATAGCTGAATTAGAAACATCATTATATAAATCAAATGGTGCTCCAATCAAAAGTATTGATCATAAAGAACACGCATGGACATCTGCGGTAACAATATTCCCGCGGGAACGAACAATAAAATATATACCCGAAGAATTTTCCACTCCAAAATTATCTGAGAAAAAGTTGTTCGATTCTTTTTATCAGTCGAGTAAAAACGATCCTGTATCAGTGTGGTTACTTCACAGTGCTGAAAACCCCGAGGGCGGATTCGATCAGTTTGCAAGACCCACTGGACAATTATACCGCACTGAAGCCCTCCAACAGGCATTGAAAAAACTAGCTAGTAGTTTCTCGGAGAGTTTCAACGACGAACAATTACTAACAAACTGTTTTACAATTCCGTCAGTTGCAGCTCATTTTGCCAGAAAGAGAAACTCGTGGAAACCAAAACGAGCTGAGTTTCTATCAGATGTCAGATCAAGCTGCATCGAATACAACCACGGTGGATTATGGAATACAAAATACGACCGTGAAAGTATTTTTACAATTGATATAATCGCGTGTTATCCGGCGAATATTTTCAGGTACGGAGAATGCGCTGATCATTTCAAGCGATTTGGACATTCTACACACGAGATGGCCGTGTTGCTATTAACGGACCACTGCCTGATTTTGATTTAATCGGATTCGCTCGTGTGGTATCATTTGAATTGGCTACAGGGTTACATCCGTGTTGTTATGTTTGGATTGGTAGACATATATCTGAAAAACACTGGATGCCAATAGTGCTGTTACGGTATATGATTGATTGTAGCATGCTGATATCGCTGATTGTCAGTGAAGCGATTATATCCTATCAAGCTCAGACTGAAGTCTGGTTACCACAACCTGATCTAGATAGTATAATCAGCGAACAACGAAAACAGTTTCCCGATCTTGACGAAGAATATATCGTGAAATGGTCCAAACAGCTATTTGAAATCAGAAAAAAGATCTCGGTAGAACAATAATTGGTAAATTTACTCAGGGTTGAAAATATGATAATAATGAGATATTCTTCACGATTTTTTATAGATAACGTCGAATACGATTTTATAATTACGGATATAAGGGTATTTATGTCGATCATAAAGACGATTTCTTGTCCGAATGACCAAAATTTGGTACAATTGTTACTTACGCAGACGGAGAAAATCTTCAGTATACACATTTGAGAGCATCTATGCTGGCTTATGCTTCTATCAATTTATTTTCGATGAGAAATAGATTTCCTGACACTGCGGTTAGAGTCGCCACTGATTCATTTAACACAGACATGAAACACAGGGAAGAAGTGGCCCAATTCACTAATTCTGACGAGGGTTGGGATGTTGGAGAATTAAACGGGAAATACCGTGTGATTATTCCGAAGCAGCAGATGTTACGATTGAAAACAATTACTTGAACAATAAGCAGATATCAGAACTATCTAATGCACCGCATATATCTGATCAAATATGTAGATATACAACAGTTTTTTTAAACGGCTGTGGCGGGTCAGGACTCACGCGATTGAATTATTTCGTGGGAAATCAAATATGATTGTACTAACACCAACACACATACTTGCCAGAGAGATGAAACAACGAGGAATTAATGCTTGCACTTATCATAGTTTCTTTCGATGGAAAGGAGACGAATGGACTCCTGATTGAATGGGTGAGAAATTCATCCCTGAAGCCCTAATTTGGGATGAGATATGCACGGTGTCATTAGATGTATTACAAACATTTCTTGATTGGTTATTGGACGCGAACCCAAAAGTCGTCATGTGCGGAGATCATGGCCAACCACCACCATTTGTCGGTTTATCGCCACATGATTGGCTAAAAAAATTTGTAGACTATTATGAAGAAATTAACACCGATCATAGTGCACTTGATGAACAATTACGCGAGTTTAAAAAACTGATCAGATTACAACCTGACAGCATTCAATGTGAAATAGCGCCTGAAATAATTTCGGAAACTACCAAGAATGATTTCTGGGAAGCGTGGAGACCAAACGATTTGATAATCGGAAGTAGAAAAATAGAGACACACTTCAGATGAATTTATTTCAAACGCATAAATGTAAATTTGCAACACTTCCAGTGCCGTTGTGTTATGGACCCAACGATACACGGCGAAAAAAATATCAAAGTTGATATTCGAGGACAGCGTGAAAAGCAGAATTTAGTGTTAAAAAATATGGTGCTGGTTGATATCAGCGTCGTCGAAGATGCATTACGCGCTGATAAATCCCCGTGGGCGCAAGGTTACGCAATGACGCTACATTTTTCACAGGGATTAACAATCACAGACACAATTGTTTGGATAATGGATAATCACATTGAATGGTCGAATTTAGTTTATCTCGCAGTATTCAGAGTACGAAGAATAAATCAGCTTCGAAGAGTTGTCCTGACAGAGTCAGGTGATGATAACAACACTACAATCAGCATTGACTCTGTCAAGAACATAATCAGAAAAAAACTATCTGGTTATAAACAGCAGGATAAAAAAAATAATAGAGAATTTTATATTGATGCTGAATTAATAATCACGTTGAAGCAACAACAGAATAATCACTGCGCGAGTCGCAATTGTATAATGAGTTGGTGTTGGTCGGATAAAGACTCTCGACAATTTACCGTAGATAGAAAGAATAGCAATATTGGCAAAACTAGGGATAATGTGATGCTGACTTGTCTTGAATGCAACAGACGAAGAGGTGCTAGTTAAGACCACGTGGCGGTAATTGAGTAACCTCGGGTATCACTTGTACTTGTTTACGAATAAATATTCGCTGAGGAGCAGTTGAATCCAATCTGTAGATTGCTGGTCTACCCGTGGATCGTGTTATGCCGGATATTTTATACTCGGTAACGCTCCAAATAGGATCAGTAGCCTTTTTTTTGCCCCCTTCGGGCTCTCTTGGCTCGTATAAATACCTAACAGTGACATTGCCGAGTATTGGTTGTTTTGAAAAAATCTTTTTTGCGGTTGTACGGGTATATACTTCTTTTTAATCGCGTTGTTAGGTTTCATGTTGATTGTTCGAGTAATCTCGTTGTTCAGCGCGGTAAACACAGATGGTAATATCTGGACCCATTCACGAGAATGTTTGTCCTGGATGAATTCTTTCGCGTATTGATATCCGAAAAACCGCTCAGCAAGTGTACGATTAAATCGTTCAACAATTGCCTGATCGCGATGTAGTGCAGTATGTCCTCGTCTGATGGTGACATTGTGATGTTTCATTGTAGATGCAACCACACCCTGAAATTCCTTGCCAGGATCAACTTGTAATAAATTTGGCCAACGCAGAGGACCTCGTCGATAAATCCTTTCAAACGCAGAGCTACTTCAAGTGATGATTTTGTTTTTAACGGCTCTGCTTGTTTGTATCGACTCGCAACATCAACTACGGTTAACGCGTATTTATAGCCGTTGTCATGCGGCAGAAATAATAAATCAGCTTGATGAACTTAATTGAGTACAGTAACATAAAAATGCGAGAAATCGATTTGTTTAGGACGCGGTAAATAAATTTGCCATATAACCTGTTTGGATAACCAATTAGCCGCAGTGGCCTTTTTCACTTTTGCGGCGTTGGCGAGTTTACAGATTGTTGCTTTACCCCGCCAGTATCATTTTGGAGAATAGTAAATATATTCCATGTTGTTATTAATTACCAGCGCCTAACATTAATTTACCTTTCATTGCCGATTTTACTAGCCATGAAGCCAATTTTTCTTTGAAGGATTTATCAGTGATAGAATTCAATGCATGAATAAATTTCACATTTGCGATATGTCTGTGTTGCAGATTACTGCATTTATAATCAACATCATGGCCATGACACGCCTTATCAATGGCGTTTATTGGTTCTTCACCGTGTCGAGGTTGGTTTTGATCATCGAGTCGGATATAGAGTCTGGTTATGGGTCCACAGTAACTATATCCTGGAAGGTGTTTTTCTCCTGGATACCTCGCCCATGGTGTCCCTGGAAGTTTAGTTATCTTGGCTGGAATATCACCTCCTCGTTTTTTTTAATCATTAGAAATGCTAGCATTTCCTGTTGATTTCATAGAAACAAATCTAAATTTTTTTTGTACTGCATTGTACGCATATACCAAAAAGTGCTGATCGGTTATATTTAGTTGTAATTGTCAAGTCGTTTGTTCCAGTACGCGCCTTACACTTCACACAATATAGATCCATAATATATTTATAATAACATGAATGTAATTGATTATTCAGCTACCCGACGACGAGAACCTATTAAACACAATGTGATGTTGCCGTATTCAATTAGAATGATTATAATCGGACCACCTTGAAGTGGCAAAACACATATGCTACTTAATTTAATAACGAGATGGATAAAATGGGACAAGTTGTATTTGATAGTTCCTACTGTAGACGATCAGCAATGTTACTATGTGTTAAAAGATTTTAACGACAGCGCGGTAGAAGAATCTGGCGAGGGTATTATTGAGTTTATAACCGATATCGATGACGCACCGAGCATTGATGATATTAATGGTGATATTAACAATTTAGTCGTATACGACGATGTGATGTTAGAAAATTAAAAGAATCCCGCTAGGATATTTTCCAGAGGCAGACATAAAAACACCGACGTGATATATGTCACTCAACGGTACACTCAAATACCAAAAGTGATCAGAGATAACTGCAATTTATTGTGTGTGTTTAACGGAGTTGATACTCATACACTACGAAATATTTGGCAAACTTGGTGCTGCGGTGATATGGATCATAATCGATTTAGAAATTTCTTTAGTCACGCTCAGTCAATCCCACACGGATTTGTGACGATAAATTTATCAGACCCTCGGACGCGATATCGTGTCGGACTTGATAAATTATTCGGTTAATTCATAGCAGCAAAGGTGGCGGCGACGACAAGTTTTTTTAAAGGTTTTGGCACCCTCTTTGGTTCTTCTTAATTTGACAAAAAGGGCCCTAAAATTGTTAAGGCTCCATTTGGCAAATGGAGACTTAAAATGTTTTGCTTAAAATCTACCCCAGTTAGAGAAGTCGGATTCGCCCCTCTGGTTCTTTTTCGCAGAGAGGTTTCGAGAAAGACTTAATTTTGATAAATAGGGGTTTAAAATCGTTAAGGTTCCATTTGGCGAAAGGAGATTTAAAATGTTTTGCTTTAAATCTACCCCAATAAGAGACGTCGGATTCGCCCGCACTTGCTGCTGTTGATCTCGAAGTTATTCGGTACAAAGATAATCTTTCCCATATCAAAGTTTTAAACGATTG
>JAQISU010000092.1:9302500-9350000 GCA_029339505.1 Unio delphinus
GAGAGAGAGAGAGAGAGAGAGAGAGATTGATCTTCACATCAGAGAACGGGAAGGGTAGAGGTGCTAGTTTACTGTACATGACATAACTTTGAAAAGTAGATTTAATGCGCGTTCTTAGGTCTAATTAGACTTTATGCTCATTTTCAAAATCAAAGAAAGGAAACTGAGGCAGATAGCAATGTGCATCATTGTCAAAATTATTGAAAATTATACAATAATATGTTTCAAGTGGTGTGATAGAAAAATACTCTGTTTTCAATGGGGATCCTTTCTTGTCTATATTAACTTGGTGTAGTTTATCATGTTCAAAATTTAAGGCAGTCAGAAAATAAAGTGTTTACACTCCATTAACATGTGTGTTTTATATAGTTCTATCTTTGACAAAATATATGCAAATCAACACATTTAAATTAATTGCAAAACTGTATGTAAAATAATAAATAACCGACCTTCTTCCTGTAAAAAGTCAATGCATTTTAGAATTGTCTATCCAAATACCATCAAGCATATTTCCCGACGACAAATTTGCTTGCAGCCATATCAAAGAATCTTCCTTAAAACAACGGGAAAAATCTTTATCAAGAGCGTCCTCGACACCATATGTTGAATTACTTCAGCAGCAGAGAGGGTGAACCCTACAACCTTTTGAGACAAAACGAGCCTTCCTACGAAATCTCATTTAACCAAAAACAAATAAGTCTCCATTTAGCAAACGGAACCCTACAACGTTTTCAGGCAAAAAATAGATTGAATCCTCAAAAGAAAAAATAGAGCCTTCCAACAAAATCTCATATTTTAACAGAAAAAAAATAAGTCTCCATTTTAGCAAACGGAGACTTTACGATTTTTTAATCAATTTTGGTCGCAACTGCTTGTCATTCACCCTCACTGCTGCTACAGGTTAAAATAATTCTTTTACGATTTTAACCGAATATTTGATCCAGTCCGAAACGATATCGTGTCCGAGGATCATGCAAATTTATTGTTGCGAATCCGTACGGGGTTGACTGAGCATTACTAAAGAAATCTCGAAATTGATTGAAGTCCATATCAGAACACCATGTCTGCCATATATTTCTAACAGTATGAGCATCAACTCCGTTGAATACAGCAAGAATATTGCAGTTATCTCTGTTGACTTTTGGAACCTGAGTGTAGCGTTGAGTGACATAATTCACATCAGTGTTTTTATGCCTGCCTCTTGAAAAGATCCTAGCAGGATTTTTTTGTTTATCTAACATTATATCGTCGTATACGACTAAATTGTTAATATCTCCATCAATATCATCAATGCTCGGTGCTTCATCGATATCGGTTATAAATTCAATAATACCCTCACCGGCAATCTCTGATGCATTCTCGTTAAAATCTTTTAGCACTTCAGAACATCGTTGATCATCTACGCTAGGGGCAATTCAATACAACTTATCCCACTTCATCCATCTCATTATTAAACTGAGCAACAATTGCGTTTTACCGGATCCAGATGGCCCGATTATAATCATCCGGATAGAGTTTGGTAGCGCTGCATGATGCTTAACTGGTTCTCTTGTTTTAGTCGCTGAAAAATCAATTATATCCATATTTCTATACATAAATTATGGATCTATATTGTATGAAGTGTAAAACGCGTACTGGCACAGATGACTTGACGACGATTACAACAAAAAATAACCGATCAGCGCTTTCTGGTAAATGCGTTCAATGTGGTACAAAGAAATTTAGATTTGTGTCTATGAGATCTGATTTAAAAAAAAACGAGGGGGTGATATCGCAGCCAAATTGGCAAAGCTCCCTGGAACCCCATGGGCAAAATACCCCGGAGAAAAGCACCTTCCAGGATATAGCTACTGTGGACCGGGAACCAGACTTGATATCAGACTCAATGATCAAAATCAGTCCCGACCCGGTGAAGAAGCAATAAACGCCATTGATAAGGCCTGTCACCTTCATGATGTTGCTTATAAAAGCAGCAATCTGCAACACAGGCATCTAGCAGATGTGAAATCAATGTATGCGTTAAATGCCATTCCTGATAAATCCTTCAAAGAAAAATTGGCTTCCTTTTTAATAAAATCGGCTATGAAAAGTAAATTGATGTTAGGTGCCGGTAATTAATAATATGGAATCAATTTATTATTCCCCAAGAGGATACTGGAGGGGTAAATCAGCAGTCCATAAACTCGCTAGCGCTGCAAAAGTGAAAAAAAACCACTGCGGCTAATTGGTAATCCAAACAGGCACTATGGCAAATTTATCTACCACCGCCTAATTAAATTCAATTCTCGCATTTTGATGTGACCGCTCCTAATGAAGTTCATCAGGCTGATATATTATTTCTGCCACATGATCGTGGTTACAAATACGCTTTAACCGTAGTTGATATTGCAAGTCGATACAAAGAAGCAGAACCGTTAAAAACAAAATCAGCCACTGAAGTTGCTCCTGCATTTGAGAGGATTTATCGACCAGGTCCTCTGCACTGGCCAAATCTATTGCAGGTTGATCCTGGCAAGGAATTTCAGGGTGCAGTGTTATGTACAATGAAACATCATAATGTCACCATACGACGAGGGCATACTGCGCTACATCGCGATCAGGCCATTGTAGAACGATTTAATCGGACGATTGCTGAGCGGTTATTTGGATATCAACACGCAAAAGAATTCATTCAAGAAAAGCGATCCCGTGAATGGGTCAAAAGGTTACCAGCTGTGATTACCGCACTGAATAATGAGATGAATAGAACAATCAACATGAAACCTAGCAACGCTATTAAAAAGAAGTCTATACCCGTACAACCACAAAAAGATTTCAAAGAACCAATTCTTGGTAGTAATGTCACTGTTAGGTATTTATATGAACCAGGAGAGCAGAAAAAGGGCTACTGATCCTATTTGGAGTGTTACTGCACACAAGATATCTAGTATAACACGATCTACGGTTAGACCTCCAGTGTATAACCTGGATTCAACTGCCCCTCAACGAGGATTTACTCGACAACAACTACAGGTAATTCCCGAGGATACTCAATTGCCACCGCATGGTCTCAACTAGCGCCGTTGCGTCTATTGCACTCAAGACAAGTCAACATCACATTGTTTTTGACATGACCGAGACTGTTATTTTTTCTGTCTACGGTAAATTGGCGAGGATCTTTATCCGAATACTGCCAACGCATTATACAATTGCAACTCGCGCAGTGATTATTCTGTTGTTTCTTCAAAGTGATTATTAATTCAGCATCAATATCAAATTCTCGTTGTTTTTTTTTGTCCTGTTGTTTGTAACCGGAAAGTTTTTTATCAATAATTTTAACATCAATATCATCCATTGTTGTGTCATTATCATCGAAAACACTTCTTCGAAGTTGATTTTTTTTTCGTACTCTGGATACTGCGAGATAGACTAAATTCGACCATTCGATGTGATTATCCACCATCCAAACAATTGTATCCGATATAGTCAATCCCTGTGAAGAATGTATTGTTGCTGCGTATCCTAGCGTCCACGGGGATTTATTAGAACTCAATGCATTTTCGACGACGCTGATATCAACCAGCACAATATCATTTAATACGAGAATTTGTTTTTCACTCTGTCCTGGAATATCAACTTCAATGTTCTGTTTTCGTGTATCCGATGGCCTATAACAAAGGGGTACTGGAAGCGTTGCAAATTTTTCTTTATGCAATTCAAATAACTTCATCTGAAGTGTGTCCCTGACTATTTTTCTACTTGCAATTATCAAATCATTTGGTCTCCATGTTTCCCAGAAATCATTCATTGGAGTTTCTGAAATCACTTCACGCGCTATTTCGCATTGGATTCTATCCGGTTGTAATCTAATTAGCGCTTTGAATTCTCGTAATCGTTCATCAAGTGATCTATAATCAGTGGTAATTTTTTCATAATAGTCTACAAAACCCCTTAGCCATTGATGTGGAGATGCACCGACAAATGGTGGTGGTTGGCTTTGATCACCGCACATGACGACTTTTGTGTTTTTGTTTAACAACCACTCGAGAAATGTTTGTAATACATCTAATGACACTGTGCATATTTCATCCCAGATTATGATTTCAGGAATGAATTTATCACCCATAAGCTCAGGAGTCCATTTGTCACCCTTCCATCGAAAGAAACTATGGTAAGTACAGGCATTTACCCCTCGCTGTATCATCTCTCTGGCGAGTCTGTGAGTCGGTGTTAGGACAATCATGGTTGACCGACGATATAATTCAATTGCACAAGTTGTCTTTCCTGACCCACCACAACCGTTTAAATAAACTGTCTTGTATCTACATATTGGATCAGATACCGGTGGTGCATTAGAAAATTCTGATTGAATTTCAATACGGTTACAACAAAGATATTTATCATCCATGGCAACGTCTGCCGATTCACAATACTCATGTAGCGTTTCCTTTTTAAATCGCCAACACCCCCACGCTTCCTCCGGATCTGTGAATTTAGCTTCAGCTGATTTGTATTTATTGTGTATATACATCGAATCAGTGGTTACTCTAACCGCGGTATTAGGAAATCTATTTATCATCGAAAAAAGATTAATAGAAGCATAGGCTAGCATAGAACTTCTCAAATGTGTGTACTGGGAATTATATCCATCACAGTAGGTAACAACCGTACCCATTTTATCACCATTGGATAGAAAAGCATCCTTACGGGATACAAGTTTTCCCTGTTTCATTAAATCCGTTACAATAAAATCGAATTCAGCGACGTCTATGATCAACCGCGAAGAATATTTTGCATTGTCGTATCGTCCACCCTGGGTAAATTTACCGATTATTCTTCGTCCCAAATCTTTTGCTTGTTCTTTTTTAATTTCAAATAACTTCTTAGAACAATTCATGATTTTTTCTTCATTGAAATCAGGGAATTGTTTTCGCTGTTCGCTGATTATACGATCTAGATCGGGTTGTGGTAGCCAAACATTCTTCTGCGCGTGATAGCATATAATAGCTTCGGAAACAATCAACGATATTAGCATACCACAATCGATCATATATCGTAGTAACACTATTGGCATCCAGTGTTTTTTAGATAGGTGTCTACCAAGCCAAACATAACTACACGGATGTAACCCAGTAGCGAATTCGAATGATATCACACGAGCGAATCCAGTTCAATCAAAATCAGGCAATGGACCATTAATCGCAACACGAGTCATTTCATGCGTGGGGTGTCCAAATCGTTTAAAGTACTCAGCACATTCCCCACATCCGAGAAAACTTCCAGGATAACACGCGGATATATCAATTGAAATCATACCATCACGTGAGTATTTCGTATTCCACAGTCCTCCATGACCAAATTTGACGCAACTCAATTTAACATTTTCGAGAAAATCACTTCGTGTTGGACGCCATGATTTTTTTCTCTTGCGAAGTGAGCTACCACTGATGTAATAGTAAAACTACCCGTGAGTAGTTTTTCATGGAAACTCTCCGGTGAAAAATCACTAGCGATTTTTCTCATTCTGTTATCTAATTCTTCAACGCGATATAATTCACCATTTGGTCTTACAAATTGATCAAATCCTATTTCAGGATCTTCATCACTTCTAAGAAACCACACTGACACAGGATCATCTTTACACAACGCATGAATAGCATCAAATAATTTCTCTTCATATAAAACATCCCCGAAAAACTCCTTAGGGATATATTTCACGGTTCGTTCTCGTGGAAATATTGTTACCGCAGGTGTCCACGCGTGTTTGTTATGATCAATAATTTGTATTGGCGCTCCATTTTTGTTATATTTCGGTTCGTATAAAACTTCTCCGGTTATCGTCATTACTGATATTGGGAATCTTAATGATGTTTCTAATTTAGCTTTATCAGAAATCTTTGCACCGTGCTGTTTCACTGTCAGTTCCCATTCGGTTATTTTCCTACGTCGCAGATCAGTTAGTTTATTTCCTCGGGATGCATTTGTAAAGTGTTCCATTACCCGTGTTGCCACGCAATTCAGTGAACTAGAATATTTTATAGGAGCCAGTTTTGCGATATCGGGTTTATCATTTAAGGGATATATCCCATAAACGATTGCTGTTACAGGATAAGATCTCTCGTAGTATGGTTTGTCGATTCCAGTTAGAATTCCTGGTTTGGAATCTCTACTCACAATGACAGCTTTTTTATTCTTGAGGATTGGTTCAAATTTATCCCTAAAAATCCATTTACCTTCGACTTCGATAATGAATTTTATTCGAAAAAAATACCTTTTTTCCCCAAGACGTGAAATTATCACTGCTGCTTTTTCATCATTCATGGTAGCGTCAACAACACCATCAATTCGAAATGTTGACCAACAATAAGATGCTCCATCACGCTTGAATTCATTAAAACAGTCTCTGATTTTATTAATCATGGCTTTATCAAGAATTGTATTCTTTGGTGTATTAGAAACTATATCAAGATTGAATTGAGCATCTTTCCAGGGTAATCTCTTTGACGTTTTTTTTGGTTTATCGAGATTAAATTTAGGATTAATCTTCAATAATCTCTTAAACTCCTTCATGTTTCCGTCTATCGGACGTTTGAGATTAATTTTTAATAATCTCTTGTTACGTTTTTTGGGTTTATCGAGATTAAATTGAAGATTAATCTTCAATAATCTCTTAAACTCTTTCATATTTGCGTCTATTGGACGTTTTTTGGGTTTATCGAGATTAAATTTAGGATTAATCTTCAATAATCTCTTAAACTCTTTCATATTTCCGTCTATTGGACGTTTTTTGGGTTTATCGAGATTAAATTTAGGATTAATCTTCAATAATCTCTTAAACTCTTTCATATTTCCGTCTATTGGACGTTTTTTGGGTTTATCGAGATTAAATTTAGGATTAATCTTCAATAATCTCTTTAACTTTTTCATATTTCCGTCTATTGGACGTTTTTTGGGTTGATCGAGATTAAATTTAGGATTAATCTTCAATAATCTCTTAAAGTCTTTCATGTTTCCGTCTCTTGGACGTTTTTAGGGTTTATCGAGATTAAATTTAGGATTAATCTTCAATAATCTCTTAAACTCTTTCATGTTTCCGTCTCTTGGACGTTTCTTGGGTTTATCGAGATTAAATTTAGGATTAATCTTCAATAATCTCTTAAACTCTTTCATGTTTCCGTCTATTGGACGTTTTTTGGGTTTATCGAGATTAAATTTAGGATTAATCTTCAATAATCTCTTAAACTCTTTCATATTTCCGTCTATTGGACGTTTTTTGGGTTTATCGAGATCAAATTTAGGATTAATCTTCAATAATCTCTTAAACTCTTTCATGTTTCCGTCTCTTGGACGTTTTTGGGGTTTATCGAGATTAAATTTAGGATTAATCTTCAATAATCTCTTAAACTCTTTCATGTTTCCGTCTCTTGGACGTTTTTTGGGTTTATCGAGATTAAATTTAGGATTAATCTTCAATAATCTCGTAAACTCTTTCATGTTTCCGTCTATTTGACGTTTTTTGGGTTTATCGAGATTAAATTTAGGATTAATGTTCAATAATCTCTTAAATTCCTTATCAGTATTGAATTCAGCATTTTTCGAAGGCATTCTCTTGAACTTCCTCATGCTATAATTAAAACAAGCATTTAAATGAAGGATTTATGTATAATGAATCACTGCAAATGGCTTATGATTGGATCAGTAACCCCGTGTAACAAATCATGCAGAAATGAGTTATGTGGGTGTCATATGCAAAGCTTTCGTCGTGGAAGCCTTGGTCCGTTACCTTGCATACGATGTGGGGTTGGGGTCAGGGGAAAATCTCAGTTATGTTTGAATTGCGGTGGAAAGCGATACAGGGAGTTGAAGCGTTATTATGATAAAAGAATCAAAAATGAAAAATCAATCAGAAATTATGACCCTGACACTGATAAAGTCAGTATCCTTGACAGAGTCAAGGATAAAATCATAAGAACTCCTCAAGACTACATTGAAAGATTCATTATTAAACCAAACAATGAATTAGACAAATAGTATTTAGTATACGAATGAACCAAGAATTCAGACAACACCCTGTGATCACAAATTATGAAGCATCTAATGATGGTGTTGTAAGAAACCGCAGACTGAAGAAACCAGTAGGTTCTGATAATGGTATGGGGTATTTGAAGTTTGGCGCTGGAAAGAAATTTTATCTCAATCATCGTTTCGTATTTGAATGCTTTTATGGATTGATCGAGGATGATTCTGTCATTGATCACATTGATTATAATCCAATGAACAATTCTTTATCAGATCTGCAGGCTGTTACTCAAAGTGAGAATACCAAACGAGGAAAGACTGGCATTTGCTCAAAAAAAGCGAAACCAGTAAAATCTTTGAATACGATAACTAACGAAGAAAAAATATTTCAATCAATAACCAGCGCAGGTAGGCATTTCGATATTTGTTCACCCTCAGTACGATATGTTGCAGAGGAGATTTATCGATCTGCGATTTCAAAAAAGACGGGACAGAAAATTCGATTTAGTTATGTCTAATGCGTCATAATTTTCATTTAGAAATATGTCATTGTTATAGAATATGAATTCTGAAAATATGAATAGCATTATATCCGAGATTTCAAAATTGAAAAGTCGGGATATTGAACTATCAGATGGGTTAAATCCTGATCAAATCATGTCTGATTTTCAGGATATAGAATACGGAGTAAGCACTAACAAGTATATGCTCCCAAAGAAATACGCGCTCATCAAAAGAATTCAGAATTCTATTAAGGACTCTCTTACATTTTCCAGTGACGTAAGTGTGTTTGTTCCGTTATATACTATCGTAGAACGAATACGAAAAGAATTAGGTAACGAATACGAATTGAAAAATGAGGTTAATTCTAAAATTAGAAACCTACGGGTGTTAATTCAAGAAAATGAACAATTTTGATTGACCGACCATTTATCATTCCGTCCCTCATAGAGATTTTGTCATTTTTTGATTGTGACCGACCCTCAGAGAGATTTTCATTTTTTTTAGCATTTTTTGATTGAAAATGTCAAAATCAGTAAATAAAAAATATTTCACACACACTGAATAAAAAATATTTCACACTGAATACAAAATTGGTGGACGGTTCGGATTGATCAAAATAGAATGGCGAAAGTGTCAGTATTATTTTTTTTATATACAATTTGGACACTTTCGCCATCGATGATAGGATGAAATAACACTTCCACGGTGATGTTAAAATCAGTGAATAAAAAATATTTCACACACACTGAATAAAAAAATATTTCAAACTGAATAAAAAATATTTCACACACACTGAATAAAAAATATTTCACACTGAATAAAAAATATTTCACACACACTGAATAAAAAATCGATAGGCCGTTAATGGTTGGTTTAGTCGATATGATGGTTCCGATTAATCAAAATCGAATGGCGAAAGTGTCAGTGTTATTATTTTATATACAAATTGGACACTTTCGCCTTCACTGATAGAGCAATTAAAACAACAGAATAACGCTTCCATGATCGTGTTAAAAATCATCCGACATGTCGAATTAACTGAAAAGTGTTTTCGTCTGTTAGGTCGGGTTCGGGGGAATTGTTTTGCAATTGAAACATTGTTTCTGGTTTCAAATAATGGTCAATGAAGCATTTACGACCCGATTGGCTCGTGAACGACTGGATGCAATCAAGAAATTTATACCAATTCGTGACTCTGTAAGGAATAAACTGCAACAACGACAGAGTCTTCAGACTGATTTTGCTTTGGGGTCAGAAGAATTGTTTAAACCAGTAACCACAGCAACGAAGGGAGTAGAGCGTGCTATACTGGGAGATGTTCCCGAGACGGGGAAATCTGTTATCGGTGAACTCGAAAAAATAGCAGCGAAAACTGAACAAACAAAACAGGCTGTACAAAAAATAGAATCCAAAAAAACAGTAGATGATGTACGCGTGAGATTTAACGAGGAAGGGTTAGCAGAAATTGATAAGACTGATCCAGCAGAAATTCCTGCGCTTGTTGTTACGTCTTATGAAAACAGAAAAAAATGGTTGAAACCAGAACATCATAAATATGTTAGAAATACAACTCACTGGGCTGATATATTCTA
This sequence comes from Unio delphinus, assembly GCA_029339505.1. Classification (NCBI taxonomy): domain Eukaryota; kingdom Metazoa; phylum Mollusca; class Bivalvia; order Unionida; family Unionidae; genus Unio; species Unio delphinus. The sequence goes on from JAQISU010000092.1 coordinate 9,312,595, forward strand.
TAAAATCAAAACTGAAAAAAGTCAGATTAAGACGAATAGTGCATCATACATTGAATATATCAATGCGGTGGGTATAGTGTATAAACAATTTGAAGAACTAAAACAACAACAAAAACCGCAAAAACCGCAAAAGCGACAGCAACCTGCAAAGAAAATATCTTTTTCACCTAAAAAACAACAACAACTACCACCTGATGATGATGATGATGATTATGATCTTCTTGGTTATTTACAACCCACGGATGAAGAAAAACTAGATGAAGCAGCTGGTTATAGCGGAAGTGGATTAATAGATTCCAGTGTTTCATGTCCTGGTAGTGTTCTCAGTGATATATCACGATTAGAAGTTCTCATCGGAGGAAAACGAGCTGGAAATAACTCTCCGGAAACAATTAATGAAGCAGCTGATATCTGTAGACAGTTATTTCAAGGCGGTATCATGGATATCAGCACATATCGAGATTTCATTGGCGAGTTATCAAGTGGATATCACAGCGACTGAAAATCCCTTGGATGTTTCATCACCGGGACTGAATTTACAATTGATAAATTGTTTTACAATTGAAAAATTGTTCCTGATTTCAAATAATGATCATACACTACAACCAAGACAAACCAACCTCCGTATATGTAGTTAATTCACGGTTTCCAGTTTATAGAACGTACTACGGAGATGGTCTCGGTGATACCATATTAGGATTATTTTCAAGAATGGCTCCAAAAGTGATGCCGTTGGCTAAACAATTATCAATGAAAGCAATTGATGTTATTCATGATAAGGGTATTGGTTTCGCTGGAGATCTTACCGGAAAAGCGTTTTCAGCCGCAAAGAATAAATTAACATCATTAGTGAAATCACGGATAAAATCCAAAGGATTTTCAAAACCGTTACCGTCTACAGCGGAAATGCCTGCGAGTGTTAGTAGAATTATAAATAACGCAGTAGATGAAAAATTAGCGTCGATGGCTTTAAACCCCGACCAAAGCAATATTGCAAATATGATAGCAGGAAGTGGCTTTAAAAAACTACGACGATGAAATGGAAAATCGCGATTTAGACTCTGATAAATAGAATAAAATGTTCAAAAGGTCACCTGATCCAGCGTTTGATATAGATGCCCCAGTTCGCAAGGATGATTCTGTACGCGATTATCAATATTACGCCTATCATGCAATAGACCCAAATAGTCGATCGCGAATTAAACTTCAAGTCCATGATACCAGTAAATACTTTTTGCCTTGTGAAGCGTTTATTGAAGTAGAAGGAGAACTTGTAACAGCTGCTGATACTCCTGCTGTACCAGCACCGTATCCAGTTGGTACTCAAGTCGGGTTTGTCAATAATGGTATCATGGCGCTATTTGAGAGTGCTAGATATTTCATTGATGGAAAAGAAATTGAGTCGATAGATCGTGATGTTGATGTGGCTACAACAATAATCGGGTTAGCGAGATATTCTGATGATTATACAAGATCAGCAGGACCTTCTATGATGTTTGCAAAGGATAATAAAAATACCGGTGGAGGAAATCAATTTGTTGTAAGACGACCAAAGAATAATGCTGGTAATGCTAATATTGATGCCGAGGATATGATTATAAACAACGATGTTTATTTCAATCTAGGAGCTGCAACACGTATTTCAATGTTGGAGGGGCGGCGTAAATCATTTTCATGCGCGATTCCACTGCATCATATATTTGGATTCTGTAGAAATGTAGGAAAATTTATTTATGGAGCGAAGCATACAGTAGCACTCGTGCGAAAGGGTGATGATAATGACGCAATCTGGAGGATTCCAGCGGATGCTGCAAATCCAAATGCTGATGCCGGTAAAGTCAATTGAATAAAAATATCATTGTGGATGCCAGTGTTGACTCCATCAATCACTGCAGAAGAACGATTACTATCATTTATGGACCAAGAAGGAAAGTCGTTGTTGAGATGGCTAACCGTGAGTACCGATGTTAAACAATCAAATGTTAATAATGTGTTTACGTGGAATCTAGCATCAAAACAGGGCACTGCTGCACCACGTCATATATTTATTGCGTTACAGGATAACACACGAGTTGGCAATCAACTCTCCAGCCATATGATATTTGATCAATTAGGTGTTAAAGACGTCTCACTGAGAATAAACGGCCAGCAGGAACCATCTGAAGATATACAACTTAATTACACAGAAAATCATATTGCTCGCGTGTATCATCGTCTGTTGTCGTTTATGGCACGTGATCAAAATGTCGATACTGGTCTGCAAATATCACAATACGACTTTAAGAGTTTATATCCTATCTACTACTTCGCACTGGAACATCTCGATTTGATGAGACAATCCGTCGTTGATATACACTTTAGAGCTAATGTGCTTCGTGGTGCTATTGCTAATTACAGAGCGGTTGCTGTCATTCTCAGTGATAAATCAATGCTACTCGAAGGTGTTGGTGGAAGAATGAGAGTGGTAGATGCGCCAGTAGAAAATCTATGAACGATTTTTCATTGAAATTGTAAACGATTTAGAATCAATCTATTATGTATAATGTCGTATAGTAATATCAATGTGTCTTTGACACCCGGTCAATTAAAAAAATTGCAATCCAAATCAGCTAAGCAATGTGGAATCACAATCACGCTGAAACCCAATCAAATGACTGGTGGTCAAAATAAGTTGTCGTTAACAACTCGTCAAAAAAAGGATTTCAATGATGCACTAGTAGCAAAAAAGGGTGTTCAGATTGGTGGCTAAAGCGGCAGCGTTAGGAGCCGTTGGTACTGCAGCAGGAATGGCGGTGAAAAAGGCAACTGGGAAAGGATATAAAAAAAAGGAAAAGGGTCTAAGACTACCAGGAACCCCGTATTCGTGGTACAGCGGAAAGGGTCTAAGACTACCAGGAACGATTTATTAATTCAGAAATCTTCGATTTCCGAACCAATTGTTGAGGAGTCTATGACTCAGGAACCTATGGTTCCCATGTCCAATTTTGATTTAATGGATGCTGCTAAAAAATTGGTGATTAAAAATTTCAGAGGTGTCTTTATGAAAGATCAATTACCACACCAACCAAACAGCGTTGAAACCGGTATTATTAATTTAGATAACAGCACCGGACCTGGAACTCACTGGGTTGCATACGCTATTGATCCACGTGGGATTGTTTATTTCGATTCATATGGATTAGCCCCACCAAAAGAGTTTATGCGTTATATGAAACCCTTCTAATGAAGACTTGGTATTCTACGCTACCAACACAACAAATGAATGACCCACCAATATGTGGCAGCGAAGTATTAAATGTCCTTGACGCTATTTCTAACTCCTTGGGTAACCCAAGGGGAAAACCACCACACATTGTCGTAAATGAATACACTAATAATCGCTGGCGAAAATCGAAGATTTTTCAACGGAGTCGTCAAAACGATTTTAGAGAGAGATGTATAAAATAATATGATTGATATTTGGGGGAGATCTTTGAAACCCAAACCCGATGGCGTTGCACCCCCTGATTCTATCAAGGAATTAAAAAAAATAATTGCAGATGAAATCGCTGAGACGTTAAATTTAGTAAATGTTGACCCGAACGAAATAGTTGTATTTCAAGACAAACAGGGTAAATTGAAAAGCAGTGATGTGTCATTGGATGATATTTTAGTTAAACAAAGAAACGCGATCGAGGATACTATCGTGTTATTTTCCGATCAGGGTAAATTGAAGACTAGTGATGTGTCGTTGGATGATATTTTGGTTAAACAACGAAACGCAATCGAGGATACTATCGCGTTATTTTCCGATCAGGGTAAACTCAAACCAGGTGTACTCGTTTCGACTATTACAGATAGAATAGAAACTTTCAACATTGAGTTGGATAATTCTCTGTTAGAACTAGCAACACTTCAATCTAAAATTGAAGAACACGGAAAACAGTTTTCAGTTTTTCGTAAAAATATCATCGAAAAATTTATTGGAACCCCGTTGGATAAAATTGAAATAAAACTCCCTGATATTAAAAAATCCATCGATGAGACGAAAAACTTCATCGAAGCAATCAAAAATGATTTTTCGAGGATGATAACAATCATTGAAAAAACAAAAATTCCTCATGAGAAAACCAACAACGTAGTATACACAATCCAACACGGATCATTTGCGTGGACACCTACAAACAACAAATTAGATATCACTGCACCCGTTAAAGGTATTTATCGATTAACACTAGTAACACCGACTCAATTTAATATTTCATCGTCGAGTTCATCCGGGGTCAATAATACGATTTCAACAATCGTCGACAAGGATACAACTGAAAAGTTCACTATAACATCTACTGATAAAAATCTGGTTAGGGTTTCAACAACGTGGTATGTGGAATTCGTAGCGGATTTAAGTAAATAACTAAATTGAAAGGAAAATTCTTCGGATTTCACAATTGAAAATGCTAGTGTTTTTACAATAAATATGATTTCATCAACGCAATGTCGCTATTATCAGGTTAGAGAATTTCAGACTAGACTCAAAACCCTCGCCGAGGAGTATCAAATAAAAATAAAAAAATACCGCAGAAGAATCACCGCAATTGATTTTATTATGTACTCGGTGTCAAGCGTTCTCGCTGGCGCCGGAATAATACTTGCATCGGTTATAATGATTGCCCTGGTCGTAGTTCCAATTTGCATTTCTGCGGCGGCTACAATCGCGGGTATATCAACCGGGATAGCAAAAAAGATATCATCATGCAGCCAGAGCAAACTGCAGGATTACTTAATTCAATTTCATATTGTATCAACCGCATACTCGCAATTATCTTCAATGATATCGTCGTCACTCGATAATACAATTATATCAGATAGTGAGTTCTCAGCGATGCTCAGTATTTTTGATTCCGCGATATCAAAATTAGAGCGACAACAACAGTATAGCAACGATGACAACACCGATGGAATTAGAAAACACAAACCCGAAAACCAGAATGATCTCAATAACCTCAACGATATCAGATAGTGAGTTCTCAGTGATGGTCAGTATTTACGTTTCCGTGATATCAAAATTAGAGCGACAACAACAGTATAGCAGCGATGACAACACCGATGGAATTACTTCAACAAATAGTGGAGAACACGAACCCAGTACAAACAAGCATGATATCAATAACATCAACGAAACCCGAGTTTAGTGTGAATTTCCCTAGCCCTGTCCCCGTGAAGGAGATAGCGCTAGCAAAACTACGAGTGTATCACAGTTGGCCTAATATCAGATCAAAATCATTTGGTGGTCAACAACCGAATAATTCACTGGTGTTCTCGTATAAGAATAAAGACGACGGTACCCCAGACTGGAACGTTGTTTCGATACCAACAGGGTCGTACCAAATCGAACAAATCAATAACGAATTCGCGCGTAGAATAAAATCGATTACTGGAACAGAATCAAAAATCGCTATAACGGTTCATGAACCGACGCTATCACCTGCCATTGAAATAAGCACAGAAGGATACGTCGTAGATATCTATCAGAGTTCTATTAGAACCGTACTAGGATGGCCTGAATTACCACCAGGGGGGGGGGGGAAACGTTGATTTACCAGAACCAGAACAATCTGATTATATCACTGACAGGATAAAATCTGATAATCCAATAAAGAGTTATAAAGATTCACCCGAGATGAATTTATCAGCGTCGTAGAAACATGCAACAAAATTATCGACGATATGGAAACATTTAATTTAAAAATTATTCAGGATATATTAGATGACTATAATCCCCTATCGAGAACAAGATTTGCATCAGAATATAAAATCCCCGTGAAGGATATCCCCACATTCAAACTACCGGGATACAACGTACCAGAACTAAAAAAACTTCTCAGTGACACCATCGATGTTGGTTTTAAAAAAATTCATGATGCTTGGAGAAAAACAGCATCACCGGAAATAAAAATCCTCAAACATAATAATGACCCAGACGGTGGCGGCAGACATATCGCTCCGTTCAACGTGAATATATCATCAGTGATTGCGCTCAATTTAGTATGTGATGTTATCGAAGGAAGCTATCAAATTAATCTCGAACGATCAAATCAAGCTTAGCAAGGATATATTCTGTATTCGTTTGCACCAACAGCTCCTCCAGGATTTTTAATAATTGAGTCTCCGGTTAATCCAGTCTATATGCGGTGTCATAATGAGTCGATCACAAGAATTAATTTCAAACTCACAGACCAATCTAATAATCTAATTGATCTACAAGAGGAGGTGTTAGCGATTAGTCTGTTTGTGAAATCCTAAAAGGATTTTCATCGTAAAAGAATTATTAACCTGTAGCAGCAGCGAGGGTGAATGACAACAAGTTGCGACCAAAATTGATTAAAAAATCGTAAAGTCTCCGTTTGCTAAAATGGAGACTTATTTTCTTTTTTAAAATATGAGATTTTGTTGGAAGTCTTATTTTTTCTTTTGAGGATTCAATCTATTTTTTGCCTGAAAACGTTGTACGGTTCCGTTTGCTAAATGGAGACTTATTTGTTTTTGGTTAAATGAGATTTCGTAGGAAGGCTTGTTTTGTCTCAAAAGGTTGTAGGGTTCACCCTCTCTGCTGCTACTTCCCTTATATTGCCATAGGCTTTAAACGCCTTGTCGAGAACTTGACACACGAGATATTATCCATAATAATTCAACATTGCAGCTCAGATTATTAAGAATATACAAACAATGGCTTTTGGTGTATCTTTAACAAATATGAACAACAAAACCACATCCCTAATGAAAACACAATATCCGGCTAAATATGCTTTTCTAGGCAAAATAATTTAAGTGAAAACCTCATTTACCTAAAAGCATTTGTCTGTAGATTGTGATTATGTCACTTTTAAACAAAAGGAACCAAATGCATTTTTTTCTCAATCGATGTCACCAAATCATTAACCTTATTGTATATAAATTCATATATTCACCTAAATCGTATCTATCATAATCTATGTATTGATTCATTGTCTTGGTGATTAAGATGGAAAATAATTTTCTTGATGAATTTTATCTGCTTTGGAATGATTTTGCTTGGTTCCATACCGATAAATTAAATGGGTGAAATGTATTAAAACATAACCAACATTATTTTACACTCCAACAAGTGTTTGACAGCAAACTTAGGATACCCTCTTCCATCCATGCCATGCATGCTAAAAGCCAGCTATCTCTTGAAATTATACATGTCCAAACTGGTGTTCTTTATACAACTTGGAGAAACTTTGATTTTGTTCAATAGTAAAGTCATATTGCTGTAGAGGAACTTGCCACAAAAGTCGAATATATCTTGACTACATTTGTTCAATTGTATGTGGAAAGGAACATGACGAAATTGAAAGCCTTGAAAACTAGACTCATTTGGGCCAACAATGTAAAATTTGCAATAGAAAAAGGTATACTGTCGATATGTGATGCACACCGAATAGGTTGATAAGATTATGGTAACTTAGACAAGCAATAGTCGAGGACGAGTTCAAGAATTCAATCCACAAAGAATACCACGATCTTTATCAATGAGGGAAAGAGGTAACACGTTAGAAATGCTGCTTTTACAGCTAATGGTTATTTTGCTGTCTACAAAAGTTTCATTTGTCAGGAAATGTTCCTCTCAGCTGATTTTTGTCAAAGAAAATCATTTCAATCTTACGATTACCAAATCTAAATCTGACAGCTTTAGAAATGAAAGGTCAGATAAGGCCAATCAGAAATCATTATATCTTTCTTGTGCTTAAATTCCAAGAAGCGAGGACACTTATTAACAGGTACGTCATCTTTTATTGAAATGTTACCGACGCAGTCAAGCAAATGTGACAAATAATTTCAATCAATATGTTTTTTGCTTCTAAATTCACAGTGCCTATCAATACAAAACAGCATATGAGAGATTTGTATATAGCGGGATATAATCAAAAATACTCAACATTTTCTTCAATTGCCGAACCCATAACCATTGTGCTGAGTAAGATAATCACGGTTTGTTGATTTGACAAATGTCGAAACGCTTTTGATAAATTATACGTCATTCTTAATTGTGCGCCAGTTATTTCAGCTCCAGACTCCATTTATTTAAAATGTATGATGATACAAGTGACAAAGGTTGACGGTGTATAAAATCAAAAAGACAACGATTTTGTGCATCATCCGTGTACTATTTCTAAACACATTAAATCTGCACTATATAAATTATTCCGCTATCTAGAAAGATTGATTGTCTTTTATATTGGCTTTGCTGCAACATTGCATTTTATTTCAGCTCTTATTATTGTATTTAGGGATCACAACTCCTTTACTCAAATCAGCAAAATGATAAACAAAACCTACATATTTTTGGCATAGAGTTTGATGCTGCAGGGATACAATATTGATATCAGACACATCAAGGGAAAATATAACCTTATTGCATATATACTTTCATGTATATATATACGTTCTATGTGCTATATTTTTGTACATATTTGTGTTATTCATAAATGTTCTTGTGTAATTTATTTGTATATTCTCTTTGTTTTACCAATATGTAAAAAAAGCTTCACTACATATGTTTCATTTGTCATTATGATTGGAGGTGTTATGAATATATCGTTTTTCACTATATGTAGAGTGCTTATCAGTTATAAATTTGTGTTTTAAAGCTTTAATATAAGTCATGATAATTGAGCTATGTTCATGTTGAGGTGATTTGACATTGGATGATTCATTCAGTTACGTTATGCTGCAAAAAGGTCAAATGTTATCAAATAATTCATTCCTTTTACCTATGCTATTAATTTTACATCAGTCTGCAGTGCATAATGCTGTGCTTTGAATTGGTTTCTAATTGCAAAGTAGCAGCAGAGGGGGCGAATCAGACAACTTTTTTTTGTTTTTATTTTTGATTATACCCCCTCCAAAATAACACTAGACCCTTCTCGCGAAAAAATAAGTCTCTGACCCTTGTCTGAAAACATTCGCGTCGCAACGTCGTTGTCACTCACCCCCTCTGCTGCTAGAACTTTCAGTTCTAGGTTTACGGTGATTTTACCCGAATATTTTATCAAGTCCGATACGATATCGTGTCCTAGGGTCTGCTAAATTTATTGTCACAAATCCGTGTGGTTTTGACTGAGCGTGACTAAAGAAATTTCTAAATTGATTATGATTCATATCACCGCTGCACCAGGTCTGATGAATATTTCGTAGCGTATGAGTATCAACGCCGTTAAATACACACAACACATTGCAGTTATCTCTGATCACTTTTGGTATTTGTGTGTACCGTTGAGTGACATAGATCACATCAGTGTTTTTATGCCTGCCTCGGGAAAATATTCTAGCAGGATTTTTTTGATTATCTAACATGATATCATCGTATACCACTAAATTGTTAATACTTCCATCGATGTCTTCCACGGAAGGGGCTTCCTCTATATCAGTAATAAACTCAATAAAATCTTCATCGATTTGAAATTCTTTTGCTTTCTCGTTAAAATCCTTTAGCACTTCATAGCATCGCTGATCGTCTACACTCGGGGCTATTAAATACAATTTGTTCCATTTCATCCATCTCGTTATCAAATTAAGTAGCAGTTGTGTCTTTCCGCTTCCAGATGGTCCGATTATAATCATTCTAATTGAATTCGGCAACATTTCATGATGTTTAATAGGTTCCCGTCGTCGGGTAGCTGAATAATCAATTATATTCATGCCGTTATATATAAATTATGGATCTATATTGTGTGAAGTGTAAAAAACGTACTGGCACAGATGACTTGACGACGATTACAGCTAAAAATAACCGATCAGCGCTTTCTGGTAAATGCGTACAATGTAGTACAAAGAAATTTAGATTTGTTTCTAAACCCAAGGAACTCAAGGAACCTTTAAAAAAAAACGAGGAGGTGATATCGCAGCCAAATTAGCAAAACTCCCTGGAACTCCATGGGCAAAATACCCCGGAGAAAAACACCTTCCAGGATATAGCTACTGTGGACCGGGAACAAGACTTGATATCAGACTCAATGATCAAAATCAGCCCCGACCCGGTGAGGAACCAATAAACGCTATTGATAAGGCCTGTCACCTTCATGATGTATCTTATAAAAGCAGTAATCTGCAGCACAGGCATCTAGCAGATGTGAAATTAATTCATGCGTTAAATGCTATTTCTGATAAATCTTTCAAAGAAAAATTGGCTTCCTTTTTGATAAAATCGGCTATGAAAAGTAAATTGATGTTAGGTGCTGGTAATTAATAACAACATGGAATCTATTTATTATTCCCCAAGAGGATACTGGAGGGGTAAATCAGCAATCCATAAACTCGCTAGTGCTGCAAAAGTGAAAAAAACAACTGCGGCTCATTGGTTATCCAAACAGGCACTATGGCAAATTTATCTACCACCGCCTAAACAAATCAATTTCTCGCATTTTGATGTGACCGGACCCAATGAAGTTCATCAGGCTGATCTATTATTTCTGCCACATGATCGTGGTTACAAATACGCATTAACCGTAGTTGATATTGCAAGTCGATACAAAGAAGCAGAACCGTTAAAAACAAAATCAGCCACTGAAGTGGCTTCTGCATTTGAAAGGATTTATCGAAGGAGTCCTCTGCACTGGCCAAATCTATTACAAATTGATCCTGGCAAGGAATTTCAGGGTGCAGTGTTATCAATAATGAAAAATCATAAAGTCACTATCAGACGAGGGCATACTGCACTGCATCGTGATCAGGCCATTGTAGAACGATTTAATAAAACCCTTGCTGAGCGGTTATTTGGATATCAATACGCAAAAGAATTCATCCAAGAAAAAAGATCCCGTGAATGGGTTAAAAGGTTACCAGCTGTGATTACTGCACTGAATAACGAGATTACTAGAACCATCAACATGAAACCTATCAATGCGATTAAAAAGAAGTCAATACCTGAAATGGAAATTCAAAAAGATTTTAGCGTTTCCCAACCAATTCTTGGTAGTAATGTCATTGTAAGGTACTTATACGAACCAGGAGAGCTTGAGGGTGGCACAAAAAGGGCTACTGATCCTATTTGGAGTGTTACTGCACACAAGATATCTAGTATAACACGATCTACGGGTAGACTTCCAATCTATAAACTGGATTCAACTGCCCCTCAACGGGGTTTTACTAGACAACAATTACAAGTGATACCTGAGGATACTCAATTACCACCGCATGGGCTTAACTAGCACCCTTGCGTCTATTACACTCAAGACAAGTCAACATCACATTATTTCTGACATGACCGAGATTGTTATTTTTTCTGTCCACGGTGAATTGGCGAGGATCCTTATCCGAATACTGCCAACGCATTATACAATTGCAACTTGCGCAGTGATTATTTTGTTGTTGCTTCAGAGTAATTATTAATTCAGCATCAATATCAAATTCTCGTTGTTTTTTTTTGTCTTGTTGTTTGTAACCGGAGAGTTTTTTATCAATAATATCATCTATTGTGGTGTCATTATCATCGCCAATGATTTCATCATCGAAGACAATTCTTCGAAGTTGATTTATTTTTCGTACTCTAGACACTGCGAGATAGACTAAATTCGACCATTCTATGCGATTATCTACTATCCAAACAATTGTATCCGATATAGTCAATCCCTGTGAAGAGTGTATTGTTGCTGCATAACCTAGCGTCCATGGGGATTTATTAGCACGCAATGCATCTTCAACGACATTGATATCAACCAGCACAATATCATTTAATACGAGAATCTGTCTTTGAAATCCTTCGGATTTTGGTCCTGGAATATCAACTTCGATGTTCTGTTTTCGTGTATCCGATGGCCTATAACATAACGGTACTGGAAGTGTTGCAAATTTTTGTTTATGCAATTCAAATAACTTCATCTGAAGTGTGTCCCTGACTATTTTTCTACTTGCAATGATTAAATCATTTGGTCTCCACGCTTCCCAAAACTCATTCATGGGAGTTTCCGAAATTATTTCACGGGCTATTTCACACTGGATTCTATCCGGTTGTAATCTAATTAGTTTCTTAAATTCTTTTAATTCATTATCAAGTGATCTATGATCGGTATCAATTTCTTCATAATAGTCTACAAAACCCTTTAGCCATTCATGGGGGGATGCACCGACAAATGGTGGAGGTTGGCCGTGATCACCGCACATGACGACTTTTGTATTCTTCAATAACAACCACTCAAGAAATATTTTTAAGACATCTTCTGACACTGTGTCTATTTCATCCCAAATGATAATTTCAGGAATAAATTTCTCTCCCATGCGCTCAGGAGTCCATTTATCTCCCTTCCATCTAAAGAAACTATGATAAGTGCAGGCATTTACCTCTCGTTGTTTCATCTCTCTGGCGAGTCTGTGAGTCGGTGTTAGCACAATCATGTTAGAAACGCTAGCGTTTCCACGACGGAATAACTCAATTGCCCGGGTTGTTTTTCCTGACCCACCACAGCCGTTTAAATAAACTGTTTTATATCTACAGATTGGATCAGAAATCGGTGGTGCACTAGAAAATTCTGAACACTGATTGCTTTCTAAGTAATTATTTTCAATGGTAACATCTGCTGATGGAATATAATCATGAAGCATTTCCTTCTTAATTCTCCATGACCCCCAATTCTCGTTGCCAGTAGCCTTAAAATCAGCCATTTTGCTATTTATGTAAAATGAGTCAGTAGCAACTCTAACTGCGGTGGTAGGAAATCTATTGATCATTGAAAACAGATTGATAGAAGCATAACCAAGCATAGAAGCTCTCAAATATGTGTACTGCTGATGGTATCCATCAGTGTAAGTAACAATTGTACCTAATTTGGTTCCATCTGACATAAATGCGTCCTTACGATTGACATATAAGCCCCTATTCGTTAAATCTTTGATTACAAAATCGTATTCAGCATTGTCTATAATCAATCGTGAAGAATATCTCGTATTATCATCTTTGCCACCTTGGGTAAATTTACCGATTATTCTTCGTCCAAGATCTTTTGCTTCATTGTTTCTGATTTCAAATAACTGTCTGGACCAATCCATGATTTGTTGTTCATTAAAATCAGGAAACAGTTTTCGCTCTTCGCTAATTATTTTTTCTAGATCAGGTTGTGGTAACCAGACTGATTTCTGTGCTCGATAGGATATAATTGCTTCACTGACAATTAATGATTTTAACATCTTACAATCAAGCATATACCGTAATAACACTATTGGCATCCAGTGTTTTTCAGACATGTGTTTACCAATCCAAAGATAACTACACGGATGAAGTCCTTCAGCCATTTCAAATGATGCTACACAAGCGAATCCGGTTAAATCGAAATGTGGCAGTGGTCCATTAATAGCAACACGGGTCATTTCGTGTGTAGGGTGTCCAAATCGTTTGAAATATTTCTCACACTCTCCATACCCAAGAAAACTTCCTGGATAACATGCAATCATATCAACTGAAATAACGGTATCAGCGGTGTATTTTGTGTTCCATAATCCTCCATGGCTGTATTCAAGACAGGACAATTTGACATCTGATAAGAACTCACTTCGGGTTGGTTTCCACGCGTTTTTCTTCCTAGCAAAATGTGCTGCAACTGATGGTACTGTAAAACAGTTTGCTAATAATTGATCGTTGTCTTCCCCCAGAGAACTCTGGGGAGAAAACTCACTAGCTAGTTGTTTCATTTGATTATGCAGTTCTTCAGTACGGTACAATTCTCCGTTGGGCCTTACAAACTGATCAAATCTACATTCTTCGTCTGAAGTACTATGAAATAGCCACACTGACACAGAATCGTTTTTACTCAAATGGTAAATAGCATCAAATAATTTCTGCTCTGAAAAAAACTCTTCGGTTCCAAACAGATATTTTACGGTTCTATCCCGTGGGAATATTGTTACTGCAGATGACCACGCGTGTGCGTTATGATCAATAATTTCAATGGGAGCTCCCTGTGATTTATATTTCGATTCGTATAATACTTCTCCGGTGATTGTCCTTACCGATATTGGAAATCTCAATGATGTTTCTAATTTGGCTATATCTTGAATTGTTGCCCCATGCTGTTTCACTGTCAGTTCCCACTCGGTTATTTTTTTTCGTCTTAGATCAGTTAGTTTATTTCCCCGGGACGCATTTGTGAAGTGTTCTATTATTCGTGTTGCTACACAATTGAGCCCTGTCGAATATTTCATGGGTGCTAGTTTTGAAATATCAGGTTTTTCATTGAGCGGATATATCCCGTAAACAACTACTGTGACAGGATAAGATCTTTCGTAGTAGGGTTTATCAAGTCCAGTCAAAATTCCTGGTTTTGAATCCTGAGTCACAGTGACAGTTTTTTTGTCCTTAAGAATAGGCTCGTATTTGTCCCTAATGATCCATTTTCCATTATCACGGATAAGGAATTTTATTCGAAAAAAATTTCTTTCTTCCCCAAGACGTGAGATTATCACTGCTGCTTTTTCATCATCCATGGTAGCGTCAACAACACCATCAATTCGAAATGTTGACCAACAATGAGCTGCCCCATCACGCTTGAATTCATTAAAACAGTCTCTGATTTTACTAATCAAGGTTCTATCAAGAATTTTATTCTTTGGTGTATCAGAAACTCTATCAAGATTGAATTGAACACTTTTCCAGGGCTTAATTTTCGATAATCTCTCGAACTCCTCCATACTATAATTAAAACAAGCATTTAAATGAAAGATTTAAGTATAATGAATCATTGCAAATGGCTTATGATTGGATCAGTGACACCGTGTAACAAATCATGCAGAAATGAATTCTGTTGGTATTATATGCAAAGCTTTCGTCGTGGAAGCCTTGGTCCGTTACCCTGTATTCAATGTGGGGTTGGGGTCAGGGGGAGGTCGCAATTATGCGTTATGTGTGGGGGCAAACGATACAGGGAACTAAAACGCTATTATGATAAAAGAATAAAAAATACTGCCATTGACCCCAACGATGACAAAATAATAAAGACTGGTCAAGATTATATACAGAGACTTATAATTAAACCAAACAATGAATTAGAAAAATAGTGTTATTATACAAATGAACCAAGAATTCAGACCTCACCCCTCCGTGCTTGTTAATTATGAAGCATTCCGTAATGGTATTATCAGAAAATTTGATTTTCGTATGTGTGTCTATAACACCAAGGGAGACCACTCTTAAATGATATAACCAAGGGAGTTATCATTGTGATTTAGCTTCTGAGTATTGTTTTATAGGTAAAGAAATATTTTCTTTTTTTTTAGTGTTTAAGTCAAATATTCTGTGTCACGTGCGATTAATGCGTATTTCATAACATAGGATGTGATCCGGAGATGCAGGCGTTACAGGATAACACACGTGTATACTTTCTCCCTTAGATTGTGTTAACTTGTTTAATGGGTATTGTGATTCAGCGCTGGGCATTGTTTTGTAAGAAAAGACATGTTTTTAAACAATTATATTCTTTGTTCTAGTGTTTAAGTCAAATATTCTGTCTCATTTAAATACTGTGAAACACCATTAATAAGTAATTCAAGAAAATAAAATAGCATACTTGCGGATTGATGTATTAATTTCCTTTATATACCATATGAATAGTTACAACATATATACGTTAAAAAACGTTATTCTTTATAGACGTGAACAGTGGTCTAACGGTATCGTGTTTGGCTTGTAAACCCAGACAATTATTCTTCACATGTTCGCGCCCCATAGCAGACAATTTTCTGATGGTGAAACGGATGGATGTTTTTTTTTTTCTATTTAATTGAGGGGAAGAAAGGCGCCCCCTCTGTTTTTACATTCACATAACATGCAAAACCCATGCTATCAAATTTACGGTAGCGGTGGGTTGTCGGTTTTTGACAACTTACGCAACCATGAATTTGATTTCATGGGTTGCATGTTATGTGAATGTAAACACATAAATGCCCTACATTACATCATCCATTGAATTATAATCCATCCTTAATTAAGTTAATTAAGTATATGTATACCTACAATTTGCCACAACACTCAGTGGAAATATATACGGTATTTGTGCTGTCCTTAATTAAGTATATGTTGTGACGTCACCCCAAGCATATCTTCTGGGCGGTCTAAGATGGCGTTTGCCACGTTAGGCCTCCCCTTTCGGAGATGTATGTTTCGGGTTTCCCTTGGGCTTACTTGGATGTGAAGGAAACCAAGGAGTTCCAAAGATGTGTTGTCGTATATATGTAACCTCTAGGTCATTTCACGTAAACATACCCTCTTGTGATTATAACCCGTTATTTGACGAGTTAGATTCACTCTTAGGGGAATATGTTTCCGGTGAATGTAAATATAAATGACCTAAAATAAATACCATCCATGGATGTAATTAGCTCTCCATCACATTTGGGTTACCCCGTATGGTGTTCAAAAATGAATTACCGGCCAAAACGTGGATGCACATTGGGTAACCCCAGAATGAATTATAGGCTAATAGAAACGGTCATAGGGTCATATCTCAAAGAGCAAAAACAAAAAAAAACATTCTGATATAAAACAGAAACAGAAAAATGCTCTAACAAAGGAACACTATGAAAGACACAAAGGCCTAATAAGGGACCCAATCAATGCAAATAGAACCACAACGGCCTATATCAAGGGGGCCAAATGACTGATAATCGCTCATCATGGTTGATATTTATTTTTGTCTGCATTTATATTTATATATACAGACTGAATTTTAAAAAATATATTTATATATACAGAATTAATTTAAAAAAATATATTTATATATACAGACTGAATTTTTAAAAAATATATTTATATATACAGAATTAATTTTAAAAAAATATATTTATATATACAGAATTAATTTTAAAAAAATATATTTATATATACAGAATTAATTTTTAAAAAAGATATTTATATATACAGACTGAATTTTTAAAAAAGATATTTATATATACAGACTGAATTTTTAAAAAAGATATTTATATATACAGACTGAATTTTTAAAAAAGATATTTATATATACAGACTGAATTTTTAAAAAAGATATTTATATATACAGACTGAATTTTTAAAAAAGATATTTATATATACAGACTGAATTTTTAAAAAATTAACGTCTCATTTATTTTTGAAAAATGAATTAGAAATATGTATTATCATATATGAATTCTGAAATTATGAATAGCATCATAGTTGAAATTGCAAAATTGAAAAATCAGAATATTAAATTGTCAGATGGGTTAAATCCTGATCAAATCAAGTCGGATTTTCAGGATATAGAATACGGAGTTAGCACTAACAAGTATATGTTGCCAAAGAAATATGCACTCATCAAAAAAATTCAAAATTCTATTCGAGACTCTCTTGCATTTTCCAGTGAAGTAGATGTGTTTGTTCCGTTATATACTATCGTGGAAGGAATACGAAAAGAATTGGGTAACGAATATGAATTGAAAAAGGAAGTTAATTCTAAAATTAGAAACTTACGAGCGTTAATTCAAGAAAATGATCTATTTTGATTGACCGGCCCCTCAAAAGATTTTGTCAGACAGTAAAATCTCCTTGAGATTTTAATTTTTTTGTCATTTTTTGATTGAATCAGTGAAAATATTTCACACTGCGAAAATAAAATAGAATCCTAACAGCTTTTCTCTATGGAAAATCCAATGCAAAATCGACTACTTGACCCTACGAGGTTTTTTGATGAAAATCGATGAAAAATGACCAAACATCACTGAAAACAGGCAAAAATTGATGAAAAATGGCTAAAAATCATCAAAAATGAGTTTTAACAGCTTTTCCTTATGGAAAATCCCATGTAAAATCGACTACTTGACTGTAAAATCTCAAAGAGATTTTCAACTGAAAACCACCAAAATGGCACCAAAACAGGCAAAATCAATGGATAAAAAATAAAAATATTTCACAGCAATAAAAAATTGGACCGTTAAGGATGGAATCATCGATGGGAAAAATTGTTTTACAATTGAAAAATGGTTTCTGATTTCAAATAATGGTCAATGAAGCATTAACGACCCGATTGGCTCGTGAGCGACTAGATGCAATTAAGAAATTTATACCAATTCGCGACTCTGTCAGGAATAAACTGCAGCAACGACAGAGTTTACAAACTGATTTTGCTCTGGGGTCTGAAGAATTGTTTAAACCAGTAACCACAGCAACGAAAGGAGTAGAGCGTGCTTTACTGGGAGATGGTCCCGAGACGGGAAAATCTGTTATTGGTGAACTTGAAAAAATAGCAGCGAAAACTGAACAAACAAAACAAATAGAATCAAAGAGAACAGTAGATGATTTACGCATGAGATTTAACGAAGAAGGGTTAGCAGCAATTGATGAGACTGATCCAACAGAAATTCCTACGCTTGTTGTTGCGTCCTATGAAGACAGAAAAAAAATGTTGAAACCAGAACATCATAAGTTTGTTAAGAATTTCACTCACTGGGCTGATATATTCTATAAAATCAAAACTGGAAAAAGTCAAAAAAAGACAGATAGTGCATCATACATTGAATATATCAGGATGGTGGATCACGTGTATAATCAATACGAAGAGTTTAAACAACAACAAAAACCGCCAAGATTGCAAAGAAAGCGACATCAACCTGCAAAGAAAATATCTTTTTCACCTAAAAAACAACAACTACCACCTGATGATGATGATGATACTCTTGATTATTTACAAACCACGGATACAGACAAACTAGATGAAGCAGCTGGTTATAGCGGAAGTGGATTAGGAAATCCAAGGATTGGAAACACTTGTCCTGATAGTGTTATCAATGATATATCACGATTAGATGTTCTCATCGGAGGAAAACGAGCTGGAAATAACTCTCCAGAAATAATTAATGAAGCAGCTGATATCTGTAAACGGTTATTTGCCGGCGGTATCATGGATATCAAAACATATCGAGATTTCATTGACGAGTTAGCAAATGGGTATCATAGCGATTAAATAACAATTGAAAACACTATTGTTTTTATAATAATGATTATACACTACAATCATGATAAACCAACCCTCGTCTATGTAGTTAATTCACGGTTTCCAGTTTATAGAGCATACTACGGAGATGGCCTCGGCAAGACCATTTTAGGATTCTTTTCAAGAACGGCCCCAAAAGTGATGCCGTTAGCTAAACAACTAGGAATGAAAGCCATTGATGTTATTCGTGATAAGGGTATTAGTACTGTTGGAGATCTTGCCGGGAAAGCGTTTTCAACTGCGAAGGATAAAATAACATCATTAGTGAGACGAAAAGAGAAACAGGTACCATTGCCATCTACAGCAGAGATGCCTGCGAGTGTCAGTAAAATTATAAATAACGCAGTAGATGAAAAACTAGCGTCGATGGTAAATCAAGAGGACCAAAATAACATGACAGCAAACATGATAGCAGGAAGTGGCTTTAAAAAACCACGACGAAAGCGCTAGCGTTTTTCACGATGAAATGGAAAATCCGATTTAGACTCTGATAAATAGAATAAAATGTTCAAAAGGTCACCTGATCCAGCATTTCATATGGATGCCCCAGTGCGTAAAGATGATTCTGTACGCGATTTTCAATTTTATTCTTATCACGCAGTACAACCAGATCTCCGATCACGAATTGAACTTCAAGTTCATGATACCAGTAAATACTTTTTGCCTTGTGAAGCGTTTATTGAAGTAGAAGGAGAACTTGTAACAAATGATGCTGCACATAATGATCCTCCATATGACATTAGCCCAACTACCCGAGTTGGTTTTGTTAATAACGGTATCATGGCGTTATTTGAAAGCGCTAGATATCTCATTGATGGAAAAGAAATTGAATCCATTGACCGTGAAGTTGATGTGGCTACAACAATCATAGGGTTAGCAAGATATTCTGATGATTATACAAGATCAGCGGGTCCATCTATGATGTTTTCTAAGGATATTACTGATAACGCTGAACACAACCAGTATTCTAGAGTCAAGGCAACACAAGCCACTGCAGTTAATCCAGCACCAGCCGGATATACAAGACCACCTGGTGATTTTGATGTCATAAATACTATTACTACTTACAATCTAGGATTTGCAACACGTGTATCAACATTACAAGGACAGCGTCGACAATTTTCATGTGCAATTCCACTGCATCATATATTCGGAATCTGTAGAAACGTCCGAAAAGTTATTTATGGAGCTAAACACACAGTAGCGCTTGTACGAAAGGGTACTGATAATGATGCAATATGGCATGATGCTGCTGTTCCTGATGGTAAAGTCGTTTTAACAAAACTATCATTGTGGATGCCAGTGTTAACTCCATCAATCACAGCAGAAGAAAAATTGTTATCATTTATGGACCAAGGAGGAAAGTCGTTATTGAGTTGGTTATCAGTGACTACGGATACTAAACAAGACAATGTTGATGGTACATTCACATGGCACCTGGCATCAAAACAAGGGGTTTCAGCTCCACGTCATATATTTATTGCATTACAGAATGCTGCGCGAGTTGGTAATCAACAACGAAGTCATATGATATTTGATCAGTTAGGTGTTAATGAAGTCTCACTGAGAATAAACGGACAACAGGAACCATCTGAAGATGTGCAACTTGATTACGGTCAAAATCATATTGCACGTGTCTATCATAACCTGTTGTCATTTATGGCACGTGATCAAAATGTGGATACCGGTTTGCAAATATCACAATGGGATTTCAAAAGCCTCTATCCGATTTATTACTTTTCGCTGGAACATCTTGATTTAACAAGACAATCTGTCGTTGATATACACTTCAGAGCCCGTGTAACCCGTGCTGGTGGTATTATTAATTATAGAGCGGTTGCTGTCATTCTCAGTGATAAATCAATGCTACTTGAAGGTGTTGGAGGAAGAATGAGAGTGGTAGATGCACCAGTGGAAAATATGTAATTGAAAATCAGAAGGATATTTCCATTGAATCGTTTTACGATTTAGAATCAATCAATTATGTATAACATGTCATATAGTGTTATTAGTGTTGCGTTAACCCCTGGTCAAATCAAAAAATTGCAATCAGAATCAGCTAAAAAATGTGGAACCACAATCATGTTGAAACCTAATCAAATGACTGGTGGTGCAAATAAATTATCGCTGACAACTCGTCAAGTGAAACATTTCAATGATGCTTTCAAGGATAAAAAAGGAGTTCAGATCACACTCTCTGCGGCTGCTATCAAAAATATGATA
Source organism: Unio delphinus (assembly GCA_029339505.1). Taxonomy (NCBI): domain Eukaryota; kingdom Metazoa; phylum Mollusca; class Bivalvia; order Unionida; family Unionidae; genus Unio; species Unio delphinus. Next base: position 9,333,807 of record JAQISU010000092.1, read on the forward strand.
AAAACAGGTGGTATATTTCCGTTGTTTGCTGCAATACCAGCATTGGTTGCGGCAGCAGCCCCAGCAGTAGCAAAAGCGGCCGCATTGGGGGTAGTTGGAGGCTTGGGAACAAAAGCGGTACAGAGCATTGCTGAATCATATGAACCGAAGAAAGGTCAAGGGTATAAAAAAAAGGGAAAGGGTCTAAGACTACCAGGAACCCCATATTCATGGTACAGCGGAAAGGGTCTAAGACTACCAGGAACCCCGTATTCATGGTACAGCGGGAGATCCGTTCACGGATCAGGCCTGAGACTACCAGGAACGGTTTATTAATTCAGAAATCTATGGTTCCAATGTCCAATTTTGATTTAATGGATGCTGCTAAAAAACTAGTGATTAAAAATTTCAGAGGTGTTTTTATGAAAGATCAATTAACACATCAACCAAACAAAACTGAAACAGGTATTATTAATCTCGATAACAGCACCGGACCTGGAACTCACTGGGTTGCATACGCTATTGATCCACGTGGGATTGTCTATTTTGATTCATATGGATTAGCCCCACCAAAAGAGTTTATGCGTTATATAAAAACCCTTCCAATGAAGACTTGGTATTCTACGCTACCAACACAACAAATCAATGACCCACCAATATGCGGCAGTGAAGTATTAAATGTCCTTGACGCTATTTCAGCATCTAGAAAATCACCACACATTGTCGTAAATGACTACACTAGTAATCGCTTTTTAGAGAGAGATATATAAAATATCATGATTGATATTTGGGGGAGACCTCTGAAACCCAAACCCGATGACACTGCAACTCCTGATTCTATCAAGGATATAAAAAAAAAAATTAAAGATGAAATCGCTGAGACGTTGAACTTAACAAGTGTTGACCCGAATGAAATAGTTGTATTTCAAGACAAACAGGGTAAATTGAAATCCAGTAATATTTCTCTGGATGATATTTTAGTTAAACAACAAAATGCAATCGAGAACACCGTTGCGTTATTTTCCGATCAGGGTAAATTGAAAACCAGTAATATTTCTCTGGATGATATTTTAGTTAAACAACAAAATGCAATCGAGGATACTATCGCGTTATTTTCCGATCAGGGTAAATTGAAATCCAGTAATATTTCTCTGGATGATATTTTGGTTAAACAACAAAACGCAATCGAGAACACCGTCGCGTTATTTTCCGATCAAGGTAAATTGAAAACCAGTAATATTTCTCTGGATGATATTTTGGTTAAACAACAAAAGGCAATCGAGAACACCGTTGCGTTATTTTCCGATCAAGGTAAATTGAAAACCAGTAATATTTCTCTGGATGATATTTTAGTTAAACAACAAAATGCAATCGAGGATACTATCGCGTTATTTTCCGATCAGGGTAAACTCAAACCGGGTGTACTTTTTTCGACGATTACAGATCGATTTAAAACTCTCAACGATTCTGCGTTAGAACTAGCAACACTTCAATCTAAAACCGAAGAACACATAAAACAGTTTACCGCATTTCGTAGAAATATCATTGATAAATTTATTGGAACTACATTCGATAAAATTGAACTAAAACTCCCTGATATTAAAAAATCCATCGATGAGACGAAAAACTTCATCGAAGCCGTCAAAGGTGATCTTTCGAGGATGATAACAGTTATTGAAAAAACAAAAATTCCTCATGAGAAAACCAACAACGTGGTATACACAATCCAACACGGATCATTTGAGTGGACACCTGAAAACAACAAATTAGACATCACTGCAACAGTTAAGGGTATTTATCGATTAACAATAGTGAGAACGACTCAATTTAATATTTCATCGTCCAGTTCATCCGGGGTCAATAATACGATTTCAACGATCATCGACAAGGATACAACTGAACAGTTCACGTTAATAGCTACTGATAAAAATTTGGTTAGGGTTACAACAACGTGGTATGTGGAATTCGTAGCGGATTTAAGTTGAAAATTGCAAAGCAATTTCACTAACGGTTTCAATTGAAAACGCTAGCGTATTTAAAATAAAAAATGATTTCATCATCGCAATATCGCTATGATCAGGTCAGAGAGTATCAAACTAGTCTCAAAACCTTGTCTGAGGAGTATGAATTGAAAATTAAAAAATATCGCAGGAGAATTACCGCAATTGATGTTACTGTGTACGCTGTGAGTGGTGTAATCACCGGAGCTGGTATTATACTGTCTTCAGTGACAATGATGGCTCCGATAGCTGTTCCAATTTGCATTTCTGCGGCAACAACAATCGCTGGAATAATTTCAATAATCACAAAAAAAATATCCTCATGCAGCCAACGGAAACTACAAGACTACATAATTCAATTTCATGTTGTGTCCACTGCATACTCGCAATTATCCTCATTGATATCGTCATCGCTCGATGATACAATTATATCAGAGAGTGAGTTTTCAGCGATGGTAGATATATATGATTCTGCGATGTCAAAATTAGAAATACAACATGAGTATAATAACAATGACAACACAGATGGAATTACTTCAACAAATAGTGGAGAACACAAATCCAGTACAAACAAGCATGATCTCAATAACCTCAACGAATCCAGAATTCAGTGTGAATTTCCCCTCTCCAGTCCCAGTGAAGGAAATCGCGCTAGCAAAATTACGAGTATACCACAGTTGGCCAAATATTAGGTCAAAATCATTTGGTGGTCAACAACCCAATAATTCACTGGTATTTGCAAATAAGAATAAACCCGACGGTACCCCAGACTGGAACGTTGTTTCCATACCAACCGGATCATACCAAATCGAACAAATCAATGATGAATTCGCGCGTAGAATAAAATCGATTACTGGAAAAGAATCAAAAATAGCTATAACAGTTCATGTGCCGACACTATCATCTGCCATTGAAATAAGCACAGAGGGTTATGTCGTAGATATCTATCAAAGTTCTATTAGAACCGTACTGGGATGGCCTGAATTACCACCCGGTGGAAAAACCGTTAAATTACCAGAACCACAAAAAACTGATTATATCACCGACAGGACAAAATCTGATAATCCAGTAAAGAGTTATAAAGATCATAGATTTACTATAGAGTTTTTTAGTTTAGTATATCGACCAATTGGAGAAGAGGAGGAAGTAAAGGAGCATCATCATTTTTTTGTTAACGAACCTAAAATCATTGACAATTTCACAGCAATGAATAAAGATTTTTCATTGTTGTTAATACCCCTTAAATCCGGTACTCTCACTCGAGATGAATTTATCAGCGTTGTAGAAACATGTAACAAAATCATCAATGACATGGAAACATTTAACCTAAAAATTATTCAGGATATATTAGATCACAATAACCCCCAAACGAGAACAACATTTGCAGCGAAGTATAATATACGCGTCAAAGATATCCCCACATTCAAACTACCAGGATATAATATCTCAGAATTACAAAAATCTCTCAGTGATGCCATCGATGAAGGTTTCAAAAAAATCCATGATACGTGGAAAAAAACACAACCACAACCACAAACAACTATCCTCAAACATAATAATGACCCAGATGGTGGTGGCAGGCATATTGCTCCGTTCAATGTGAATATTTCAACGGTGATTGCGCTCAATTTAGTATGTGATGTGATCGAAGGAAGCTATCAAATAAATTTAGAACGATCAAATCAAGCTCAGCAAGGATATATTTTGTATTCATTTGCACCAACAGCCCCTCCAGGGTTTTTAATAATTGAGTCTCCGGTGAATCCAGTCTATATGCGATGTCATAATAATTCATTAACCAGAATTAATTTCAAACTCACTGACCAGTCTAATAATCTGATTGATTTACAAGAGGAGGTTTTACAAATTAGTCTATTTGTGAAATCATAAATGATTTTCGTCCTAAGGACTGGATCAAATATTCGGTTAACCTAGAACTGAAAGTTCTAGCAGCAGAGGGGGTGAGTGACAACGACGTTGCGACGCGAATGTTTTCAGACAAGGGTCAGAGACTTATTTTTTCGCGAGAAGGGTCTAGTGTTATTTTGGAGGGGGTATAATCAAAAATAAAAACAAAAAAAAGTTGTCTGATTCGCCCCCTCTGCTGCTAAAGTGCTATTTGACTCTGGCCTAAAATATAATTCCAGTACAAATGTTAATGTATTCAAATGAGTTATGGACAATGCAATTTTGTTGGGACACCAGCACCTTCAATGTTCTGAGATTTATTCGGAACAGTCGATTCTTTTTAACTTGTATAAATCTTTCATGATTATTTTGGAATGCAATTCATAAGACTGTAGGCTGGATTTTAAAAAAGTCATACACGTATTGAAATATTTTATCATAATATCTGTTTTATATTACAAATTTAGCTGACCAATCAGTTTATATTTCTTGGATATGTTCCAAATGGAAAAGTGTGCAAGTAAGGATATAACTGGTTCTCACTAGTGATTCGGAGTGAAGGAAAACCTGTAATATTATAACTGTTATCTATGCCATTAAAATAAGGCATATAAAAGAGTGAAAAGTAACAAATTTTGTTAAAACGCTACCATCAATTCGAAATGTTGACCAACAGTCAGATGCTCCATCAAGTTTAAATTCATTCAAACAATAACGGATTTTATCCAACATTGTTCTGTCACTTATTAGACCCTTTGGTGATACGGAGACTATCGAGATTAAATTTAGCATTTTTTCAAGGCTTAAGTTTCGATATTCTTTTGAATTTATTATATAATGAATCATTGCAAATGACTCATGATAGAATCAGTAACCCCGTGTAACAAATCATGCACAAAGGAGTTCTGTGGGTATCATATGCAATGTTTTCGCCGGGTAATTATCGGCCTTGACCTTACGTACGATGTGGGGTCGGTGTGAGTGGAAAATCGCAGTTATGTCTCGGTTGTGGTGGGAAGATATACAGAGAGTTGAAGCGTTATTATGATAAACAAATCAAAAACTCCATCAATGAATCTACCTCTGACTATGTCAGCGTCAATGATAAAATTATAAGAACTCCTAAAAACTATATTGGGAGATTATCAAGTTAAAATTCAAGCAAATAATAAATTAGACAAATAGTATTATAGTATGTAAATGAACCAAGGATTTCATCCACATTCCGTGATTAGCGATTATGAGGAGTCCAGTGATGGTATTATTGGACACCGCATACTGAAGAAAATAGTTGGTACTAACAACTAAAATTACTAACTACTAAAATTTTTAATCATTACTGCTGGATGGAAAATATATCGTAATCATCGTTTCGTGTATGAGGCATATAACGGATTGATCCAAACTGGTTTTGTTATCGATCACATAAATGGTTTTAAGACTGATCATTCTTTGAATAATCTACGAGCTATTTCTCAGAATGAGAATTCCAAACGAGGTGGAACAAGGACATACTCAAAAAATGCTAGACCAATAAGATCATTTAATATTGAAAATTACGAGGAATTAATATTTCAATCAATGGCCGAAGTTGGTAGATATTTTGATATTTGTCCACCTTCTATTCAACGCGTTGCAGAGAATAAAACAAAGAGGACTGTCTCCAAAAGAACTGGACAAAAAATTAAATTCGTTTATGCATGAATATTATTTTAATCTATTCTTTCTATCATTAAAGGAAGTAACTGGTGCCGATATGTGTACGACTTATGAAACAGTTACGGAATGGGTTGTTTAACCTGATTTCGATATGGGACTTTTCTGATTGGCTGGTTTTAATTGTCATGATTATCGATGGAAATATAATCAATTATCTGTTTTGTAAGAAAACGAATCAAACACGTAGTATTTACAAACAATTGTATTTTTTGTGTTTTTTTTCTTCAAGTATTCGGTCTTGTTTAAATGCTTTCAATAATCATTATTAAGTACACCAGAGAATAAAATCGCACACCTCCGTGTTCGGCTCTCGTGTATAATAATCTTATATACCATATCGTATGTTATATTATTGGGCTTTAGCGTCGAAAAATATACGTGAATTCATCAAACAACACACAAACTATCCACGGTGTGTGTAGATACTGTTGTATTCATAGAACCTGGGATTTTATTTGCGTTGTATGATTGGTCAACGTATGAATGTAGACCTGCCCATCATCCATTCATGCATTCATTCATTGTATATATATATATATATATATATATATATATATATATATATATATATATATATATATATATATATATCATCCATTCATTCATTGTTTATAAATTCATTCATTGTATATATGTATATATATATATATATATATATATATATATATATATATATATATATATATATATATATATTCATTCTTTGTAAATACCACTCCAATGACGTCATTTTTGTATATATCCATTCATTGTATATATCAACCAATCATTGTATATATATCATCCATTCATTGTATATGTATTGTATCGTATATATTTGTTGTGACGCCCATTCCCCTAAGCATATTTTCTTACGTTTCTAACCCGTTATTTGACGAGTTAGGCCCCTTATCGGGGAATATGCTTTGTGGTATGACTATGGACGTCAAAATAAACAGTAACGTGGATCTAATTATCTTTCCATCACATTTGGTAATCCCATATGATAGTTCAGAATTAATTATCGGCTAAAAGAAACGGTCATAAGGTTAAATCTCGTATAAGTTAACTGTGTTTAGGTAAAATTCTTACTATAGATATTTCAATGTTTTGTTTACAATAATCCATAGACAGATGTTACGAGTACAACAATGGACAGGTATGTGCGCTCATCTGTAAAGGCTGTTTTAGTCAACAACGGCTTTGAAATCCTATACTGGGGCTTATCAATGAACGCGGAAGAAAATATTTCACTGATATTATCGACATTTGCCTGTTTGCACTGCATCGTTTATTAATTGGAAATTGCTCTACTGTTTTAATAATGGTAAACGAAGCATTAACGACTAGATTAGCGAGAGAAAGATTGTTCGCGATCAAAAAGTATATACCAATACGCAACTAGGTCAGAAGTAAGCAACAAGCCAGACAAAGTTTACAGACTGAAAATTCAGCAGGAATTGAATATTTGTTTAAACCGGTAACCACGGCAACGAAAAGAGTAATATTAGCCACTGAGCGAGGTATATATGGAGATATCCCTGAACAAGAACAAATAAAAGAGACGCCTCTTCTTCCTGTACTTGAAAAAAAGCAATGGAAACTGAAAAAAAACATCAGCGTTGTTAACTAAAATCCCTCTTGGTCCAAACTATAACTATTGCTCCTTTAGTGGATAAATTTACCGAGGAGGCTAAAACACTAATACAACAAAAAAAGTATTACGCTTTAAGTGAGTTTGCTATTAACAGCTATACTTCAAGAAAGGAGGTTTTTAGCAAGCGAGTATAAAGACGATCCCATATCACTCAATGATTAGGCTAATGAGTTTTATAAAATAAAATGGGTGGTTTAAATAAGAGATGAAAGGAGTATAAAACCTTTAAAAGAGAAATTGATTATTATAAAAAACAAGAACAACAACAAGAATGAAAAGTCCAAACAGCAACACGAAGAAGGAAAAGACGAAAATACCCTCAATTGGATGATGATAATGATGAACCCACTGGGGATGATGATCCACTGGGTGCAACCGGGTAGGGATTTTCTGGGAATTGGGTATCAGGTAGTGGTCTAGTTAGTTGTCCTGCTAATATTCACAGCGATATAGCACGATTAGAGGTTCTCATATCGGGGAAATGAGCTGGAAATAACTCACCGGAAATAATGAAGCAGCTGATATCTGCATGCGGTTATTTCAAGGTGGCATCATGGACATTGATGTGTATCGAGATTTCATTGACGAGTTAGTTGAAAATACTACGAATTTTTTATCATTGTTATCACAGTGACTAATTTGATGACTTCGTCATTCGGTTAGGTAAATATCATTTAAATAAGAATGATCATACACTGCAACCATGATAAACCAACCAGCGTCTATTTAGTAAATTCACGATTGGCAGTTTACAAAGCATCCTATGGTAGTGGTCTCGGTGACACCATTGCAGGGTTATTTGCAAGAATGGCTCCAAAATTGGCGCTGCTAGCAAAACAATTATCGATGAAAGCCATTGATGTTATTCGTAATAAGGGTATTAGCGCTGTTGGAGATCTTGCCGGGAAAGCATTATCAGCCGCGAAGGATACACTAGCAGAGTTAGTTCTGGGGCGAAGGAAACCACCAGCGACTCCATTATTACCGTTACCATCTACAGCGGATATGCCTGCACATATTATCAAAATAACACATAACGCAGTAGATCAGAAATTAGCATCATTGTTGACAACTCCATCACTGACAACACGTGACCAAGATACTATACCGCAAATATGATAGCGGAAAGTGGTTTAAAACCACGATCAAAATCACGATTTAGATCTACGAATATATAATAAAATGTTTAAACTGACACATGATCCAGCGTTTAATATGGACGCCCCAGTGAACAAGGATGATTCTGTACGCAATTATCAATTCTATTACTATCATGCAATGCATCCTTATCTTTGAGGAAGAATCGAACTTCAAGCCCATGATACCAGTAAATACTTTCTACCATGCGATGCATTTACTGAAGTGGAATGAGAACTTTTAACAAATGTTGCAGCTAATACATCATAAGCAGATAACCCAAATGTCCGTGTTAGTTTTATTAATAATTTTTATCATGGCGCTATTTGAGAGTGCAAGATATCGCATCGACGGAAGATAAATTGAAGCCATTGAGAATGAGGATGATATTGCAACAACAATAATCGGGTTAGCAAGTTATTCTGGTGATTATACAAGATCAGAGGATCCATCTATGATGTTTTCTAAGGATATCACTGGAAAAGCTACTCACATCCAGTATATCAAATTACAGACACCACAAGATACTGCAGTTGGTCCTAATCAACCAGTTACTCCGGAACACGAAGCAAGACGAGGTGCTGTTTTTGATATTATAAAAAGAACTAATCCTAATTACAACCTAGGATTTGCAAAACGCGTAGCAACGTTGCAGGGGGCTCGTCGACGATTTTCATGCGCAATTTCACTGCATCATATATTTGGATTCTGTAGAACTGTCCGAAAAGTTATTTATGGAGCGAAGCATACAGTAGTTCTCGCGAGAAAAGGCGATGATAATAACGCAATCTGGAGTTGCGCTGATATTGCTGCCGGTAAAGTTATTTTAACAAAACTATCACTGTGGATGCCAGTACTGACTTCATCAATAACAACAGAAGAGCGATTACTATAATTTATGGATCATAGAGGAAAATCATTGCTAAGTTGGCTAACAACACCAACAGATACCATGGATTCTAATATTGATGGTACACTAACATGGCATCTGGCATCAAAACAAGGTGTTTCACCTCCACGTCATATATTTGTTGCGCTACAGAACACTGAGCGATTAAACAATCAAGAACGCAGCCATATGATATTTGATCAGATAGGTGTTAATGCAGTCTCTCTAAGAATAAACGGACAACAGGAACCATCCGAGGATATACAACTTGATTACACCATTAACCAAATAGCACGTGTGTATCATCGTCTGTTATCATATCTGGAAAGCGATCAAAATGTCGATACTAGTAAGCAAATATCACAGTTGGATTTTAAAAATCTGTATCCGATTTATTACTTTTTGCTGGAACATCTTGATTTAACAAGACATTTCGTCGTTGATATACACTTTAGAGCTCGTGTAGCCCGTACTGGTGGTATTGCTAATTATAGAGCGGTTGATGTCATTCTCAGTGATAAATCAATGTTACTCGAAGGTGTTGGTGGACGAATGAGAATAATCGATGCTCCAGTGGAAAATATGTAGCAATTAGATCAATCTATTATTGTATAATGTCATATAGTGTTGTTAGTGTTACGTTGACTCCTGGTTAACTCAAGAAATTGCAATCGGAATCAGCTAAAACATGTGGAACCAAGATAATACTGAAACACAATCAGATGTCTGGTAGACAGAATAAATTGTCACTGACAACTCGTCAGATAAAACACTTTAATGATGCTTTCGATGATAAAATAGGCGCTCAGATCACTCTCTCTGCGGCTGCAATCAAAAAACATGATTAAAACCGATGGTATATTCCCGTTGTTAGCCAAGATTCCAGCTTTGATTGCTGCAGCGACCCACCGGTGGCTAAAGCGAAGGCGTTAGGAGCCGTTGGTACCGCGGCAGGGATGGCACTAAAGAAAGCTACCAGACGAGGGTATTAAAAAAGGGAAATGGTCTAAGACTACCAGGAACCCTGTATTCATGGTACAGCGGAAAAGGCCTAAGAATCCCAGGAACGGTTTACTAGTTCCCATGTCAAATTTTGATTTACTCTATGCTGCTAAGAAACTATCGATTAAAAACTCCAGAGGCGTCTTTATGAAAGATCAGCTGCCGGCACAATCAAACAGCGTTGAAACCGGTATCATTAATCTCGATAATAGCAAAGGACCTGGAACCCACTAGGTTCCATACTCGATTGATCCGCGTGTGATTGTTTATTTCGATTCATATGGATTAGCGCCACATAAAGAATTTATGCGTTATATAAACCGCTTACACACCCCTCGTTGGTACTCAACGCTACAAACTCAACAAATGCTTGACCCACCAATATGCGGCAACGAAGTATTAAATGTCCTTGACGCTATTTCAGCATCTGGAAAACAGCCTCATCCGGTCGTAAATGAATATACTAGCAGTCGCTGGAAATCGAAGATTTTAGAGAAATAATTAGTTTTACAATACCATGATTGATATTTGGGGACGATCTTTATCAGTGCTGAAGAAACCCGAACCTCTATTAGATTTCCTTTGTAATCCACCAGTGACCACACCGAAGCTCATAGAGATAATAACGTCTATGTTGGAACTAGCAACACTTCAAATTAAATATGAAGAACACGTGAAACAGTTTTCAATTTTTCGTAAAAATATCGTAGATAAATTTCTTGGAACCACATTCGATAAACTCGACATAAAACTCCCAGATATTAAACAATCCATCGATGATCTTAAAGCATCTAGTGATGAAATACTCGCGATTAATCGGCGAATAGAAGTTATTCACGAAGATATTAAAACAACCAACGATATTATCAAGGATGATATGCCGAAGATGATAAAAATTCTTGAACAAAACAAATATCCTTCATGACAGAACCAACAACGTAGTATACACGATTCAACATGGATCATTTGCGTGTACACCATCCACTAACACGCTAAGTATCACTGCAACCGTCAAGAGTATTTATCGATTAACACTAGTGACACCGACTCAATTTAATATTTCATCAACGAGTTCATCTGGGGTCAACAATACTATATCAATCAACATCGTCAAGGATACAACTGAACAGTTCACAATAACAAAGAATGATCATAATCTAGCTTGGGTTTCAGTCACGTGGTATGTGGAATTCGTAGCGGATTTAAGTAAATAATTAAACCACCAGCGATTTCAATTGAATTATATTGTAATAAATAACATGTCATCACCGATGATTTCATCGAATCAATGTCGATATAACGCCATCAAAGAATTTCTAACAAATCTCAAAATTCTTTTTGAGGAGTACCGAGCAAAAAAAATACCGGCGAAGAATCATTGCCATCGATGTAGCTGTATACTCGATGTCTGGCTTAATTACCGGCGTTGGTATTGCTATATCATCAGTTAAAACGATTGCTCCAGCTGTTATTCCGGTTTGTTTATCTGCGGTTCCAACCGCCGCAGGAATAGCCATCGCGATAGCAAAAAAAAATATAATGTTCTCAACAAAACCTGCACGGTTACATTATTATATATGCTACGGTATCTTGCGTGTACTCGCAATTATCTTTGTTGATAGCATCGTCGCTCGACGACACGACACTAACCGATGATGAGTTTTCGAGAATGGTCCAGAAGTACGATTCAACATAGCTGGAATTAGAGCGAGACAATAATAATAACAATGACAATACCGCAAGAACTACTTCAACGAATAGTAAAAAATACCGAACCGAATAAACGAATAGCGGAAAATACCACACCGGTGAAAACCAGCATGATCTCAATAACATCAACTAGTCCTGAATTCAGTGTGAATTTCCCTACTCCGGTTCCCATGAAGGAAAAAGCGCTTGCAAAATTACGAGTGTGTCACAGTTGGCCTAACATTAGGTCGGCAGCATTTGGCGGTCAACAACCGAATAATTCCTTGTTGTTTGCGAGTAAGAATAAACCCGATAAAATTCCAGACTGGAACGTTGTTTCGCTACAATCTGGGTCGAACAAGTCAATGCTGAATTTCAGCGTAGAATAAAATCCATTACTGGAAAAAAATCTAACATCGCTATAACAGTTCACGAGCCGACATTATTATCTGCAATTGACATAAACTCACCCGGATATGTCGTAGATATCTATCAGACTTATATAAGGACAGTACGGGGGTGGCCTGAAATCCCACCTCAGGCATCTTATCAAATACCCTAACCTAATAAATGTGATTATATTACCGACAAGATAAAACCTGATAATCCAGTCAAATGTTATAACGAATACACCAAGTCGAAATGTTTCATTGGAATGATAAAAGATCGCATTATTAGAAGATACTACACAACTCGACAAGATAAAATCACTGAAAATTTCACAGCGGTGAATAATGATTTTTCACTGTTTTGTCTCTTAAATCCGGTACTTTCACCCGAGATGAATTTATCAGCGTCATAGAAACATGTAACAAAATCATCAATGACATGGAAACATTTCATTCGCAAATTATTCAAATGGTATTAGGTGACAGTAATCCTTAAACTTGAACAGAGTTTGAGACAGTATATAATATTCACGTAGAAGATATTCCCACATTCAAACTACACGGATATAATATCTCAGAACTACAAAAGTCTCTCAATGATATCATTGACGTTGGTTTCAAAAAAATCCACGACGCATGAAAAAAAAATGCCACAACCACAAAAAATAATTCTCAAAAACAATAACGACCCAGACAGCAGTGGTAGGCATATTGCTGCGTTCAACGTAAATATATCCTCGTTGATGGCGTTGAATTTAGTATGTGATGTTATCGAAAGAAGCTATCAACTAAATCTAGAGCGATCAAATTAACCTCAACAAGGATATATTTTATATTCATTTGCACCATCCGCTCCTCCAGGATTTCTAATAATCGAGGATCCAATTAATCCAGTCTATATGCGATGTCATAATAATTCATTAACGATAATTAATTTCAAACTCACTGACTTGTTCAAATATCTTATTGATTTACGAGGTAAGGTTTTACAAATTTGTCATTTTGTGAGATCATAAATGATTTTCATCGTAAAAAAATATTAACCCATAGCAGTAGAGAGGTAGCGACAACAACCATGGCGTCATTGTTTTACGATTTTTGAGGAAGCCTCAGTTTGCAGAATGAGAACTTCTATTAAGAATTGTCGAGGAAGCCTCAGTTTGCCGAATCGACGCCAAAAAATGTTGTACAGTTCTCCCCCTCTGCTGCTATAAGTTATATGGTAATAAAGAAAAATATGGTTATATTACGATCATTATTAAACGCATGTTTATCTCTAATCCATGTTGATCATTCTTTTCACTGGTTGGTATCTATAAAATATTACGTCAGACATTAATTATTCAATAAATAATGTATTTATAATGTTCGAATCCAATGTTGACTGTAGCATATAACATATCCTACATGCATCTCTTTGCATTGCATTTAATATCTCTCTAGGATGGTTAAATCCGTAAGACCAAAAACAAAAAAAAAATTCTTATGCATCATGTTTTCATTATGAATGAAAATAATAAGTCCAGCTGGATATATACAGATCAAAGCATTCTTATTTATTATCATTCAATATTTATTTTTCAGCTGTATCAGACTCGTTCTATATTTTTGTGGGGGAGTCACCAGACAGATGCCCCTCCCTTCCCCATATTTCAAAAACTGAAAAAGTTGTTTTCATGTGTGTTGTGTTGCCAAGATGTGTAGTTCATGCTATTTTTGTTTTTATTTCCATTTACTTCTTTCTAACTTTATTTGTCCCATCGGGATTATATGACATTTTTGAAAGGGGAATTTCTTCCATTTCTCTAATGTTTCAATAGCGCGGTTCCTCAGAGTTGGTTTTGTTACCATTTCTGGGTTACTTCCCTAGTATTTTTTTTTTTGTTGACTCTGGCTAAGGGATCCTCTATATATATATATATATATATATATATATATATATATATATATATATATATATGTGTGTTTGTGTGTGTGTGTGAGTTTGTTTGGATAGCCTTTCCTATTTGAAATATTGTCCAGTTTTCTAGTCACCGATTGGTGACCCGGACCATAAGCAAATCGTCACTTTATTATTTTAATTCATCACTAAATGTTTATTACAAGAATTTCGAATTTTGAAGCAAAGTCCTTTGTACTATTGCCTATTTGTTTTTCCACTATATAAAATCCCAAATAACTTATGTTTATTCTGTGTCGTATTAGCTATTGTTTTTTCTATTTAAATGATTGAGACCGACTCGAGACAAGTTACGTAAATGTATTTTCTCGTCCTATATACTCCTTCTAATAGTTAATTTTTCATATTATTATTTACCTTCATTATGTAAATCAGACTAAGTGTTATTGGATTTATGTTCGTATAATCCTTGGTATTGGTCATTAGAATATTCATTATTAGCGTTTGAATTAGGTCTATCTATGTATCTGTCTATCTATCCTTAAATCTTGTCGACCTTTGGGGCACCACTGATGACATGACATCCAGCCTCCTCCATTCCAATCTGTTCTCTGATGATCTCACTGTGTCACTCACCTTTAGTCTTGTCCACTCTGAGATGTTATCCTCACATCTTTTCCTCTGTCTTCCTCTCCTTTGATCATCCTGCACAGTACCTTCCTTAATTGTCTTTGCAAGCCCTGTTGATCGTATGACATGTCCATACCATTTCATTTTGCGTTTCTTCATAATGGTCAATAGCTCTTCATAGGGCCCAATGGCTTGCCAAATTCTGTTTCACACTTCCTCATTCGTGAAATGATCTCTATATGAAATGCCAAGCAATCTTCGAAAGCATCTCATTACAACATCTTGTATATTCCTTTCGAGATTCACTGTTGTGGTCCATTACTAACAGTCAGGTAGGAACACAGATGCAACCAAGGGCTGCGTTTGTCTGATTTTTGAGCTGAATGAGGTATTTCTGAACTTCCAAACTCTCTTTAGCCTTGAAATTGCCGTTATTGTCAGCGCAATCCTGCGCAAAATTTCTGGTTTTGATACCTCGTCTGCCACGACGGCTCCTACGTAATTGAATATATTAACTGTTTCCAGTTTTTGGCCATTATTCATGATGTCAGTGCTGATGCCACTGGTGTTGTTGGTTATCATGTTGGTCCGCTCTGCACTGATTTCCATATCAAAAGCAGTAGCTGTACTGTTCAGTTTTCCACCAACTGTGCGAGCTCCTCCTCATTTTCTGCAAAGCCATCGATGTCATCAGCAAAGCGCAGATTCCTTATTATTATGCCTCCAATACTGACAGTTCCTTCATGGTCTTCCAGTCCATCTGTCATGATTCTGTCAAGGGAGATGTTGAAGAGAGTAGGTGAAAGCAAGCAGCCCTGTCTTACTCCCACAGTTGTCCTAAACCGATCTCCTATTTGACCGTTGAAGCAAACTGCGCTTGGTGGCCTTGCTGTAAAGGCTTTCCATGACTTTGACCAAGTTAGCATTGATATTATACAGCTTCATGGTGAACCAAAGGGCTGCATGTCATACTCTGTCATACGCCATCTTAAAATCTATAAAGACATGATAAAGGTTTTGCTGGTGCTGGAGGTATTTCTCACATAGTATTCTCAGGTTAAAAATATGTTCAGTTGTGCTTCGCCCTAGTCTGCTTCAATGATTGCCTACCTTTGGGTTGCCACATTTACAACACCTCATAGTTGTCATTTTATTTTATGTTTAATTTAATACTTCCGTATCTATAAACAAAATATTATTTCGATAGACATTCTTTGCTCCACATGCCAAGCTTAACGTTTCAAGTGGTTTATTGTTCAATGTCTTTGCTAATTCAGATTCATCAAACATCACCAGGCAAAATGTATAACGTCCTT
>JAQISU010000093.1:0-105000 GCA_029339505.1 Unio delphinus
CACACACACACACACACACACACTTTAGCTAAGAAATCGTATGTACTCTATTATATGAATTTATTTAACTAAAAAGGGAACACTGAAACATTGCCTCTGGTAAAATTAAAAGCTTTATACTTACCGGTTTTATACCTCTTTTTCCCCACAAGCTTGACAGTACTCTCTCTCTCTCTCTCTCTCTCTCACACACACACACACACACACACACACACACACACACACACACACACACACACACACTTTAGCTAAGAAATCGTATGTACTCTATTATATGAATTTATTTAACTAAAAAGGGAACACTGAAGCATTGCCTCTGATCCAATTTAAAAGCTTTATACTTACCGGTTTTATACCTCTTTTTCCCCACAAGCTTGACGGTACTCTCTCTCTCTCTCTCTCTCTCTCTCTCTCTGCTCTCTCTCTCTCTCTCTCTCTCTCTCTCTCTCTCTCACACACACACACTTTAGCTAAGAAATCGTATGTACTCTATTATATGAATTTATTTAACTAAAAAGGGAACACTGAAACACTGCCTCTGGTCCAATTAAAAGCTTTATACTTACCAGTTTTATACCTCTTTTTCCCCACAAGCTTGACAGTACTCTCTCTCTCTCTCTCTCTCTCTCTCTCTCTCTTCTCTCTCTCTCTCTCTCTCTCTCTCTCTCACACACACACACACACACACACACTCACACACACTTTAGCTAAGAAATCGTATGTACTCTATTATATGAATTTATTTAACTAAAAAGGGAACACTGAAACATTGCCTCTGGTCCAATTTAAAAGCTTTATACTTACCGGTTTTATACCTCTTTTTCCCCACAAGCTTGACAGTACTCTCTCTCTCTCTCTCTCTCTCTCTCTCTCTCTCTCTCTCTCTCTCTCTCTCTCTCTCTCTCTCTCACACACACACACACACACACAACACACACACACACACACACACTTTAGCTAAGAAATCGTATGTACTCTATTATATGAATTTATTTAACTAAAAAGGGAACACTGAAACACTGCCTCTGGTCCAGTTTAAAAGCTTTATCCTTACTGGTTTTATACCCCTATTTCCCCACAAGCTTGACGACAGGAAATATGTATACTGAAAGTTCTCTCGATCGTATTTTAATATTAGTCTTAGTAAACATTTTTTAATCGCTAGCTCGAGTTTTCATAGGTCTATGGTGGCATTCAAAAATTGCGTAGTTGATTAACTTTGACTGTTGATTTGTACATAAGAACAAGAAGAACTATTATGTTTGGAGGCCATGTGTCCCGGACTTATCTTGGCAATATTCGAACCTGGATCTTATTTATTGTATGTGATGCGAACCGACCACTGCGTTATAGTGACATCGGGCATTCATGTGTCGTTTCTCTCATATGTCTCATTGCTTTCAGGTCTTGTTAACAAAACTATACAAACGTGTATTTGGAATGGTCGCTCCTACAGTCAGGTGCTTGAATCAAAAGGGCATGATGGGAGATTCTTCTGTGGTAAATTACCCCC
Organism: Unio delphinus; assembly: GCA_029339505.1. NCBI lineage: Eukaryota > Metazoa > Mollusca > Bivalvia > Unionida > Unionidae > Unio > Unio delphinus. The sequence continues at coordinate 1,514 of JAQISU010000093.1, forward strand.
AAGAACCCACATCAGCTATTAACGCTGGTGAACACATGAACACAGTGAAGAACGTAGCTTTAAACCAGAAAGCGTCAACGCACTGTAATCATCAACACCATATCAGATGCGTGATCGTTCAAGATGAAAAACTGAAAGCAGCGGCGCTGGAAGCATTAACAAACGGAAATATGACACCGCTTATCAAAGAAGAATTAAAATGTACTATACAAGCCAAAAGGATGGCACATGGCTTGAATGAACTGAAAGTGGAATTTACAGAACCAGTGAAACATGAGGTAGACCTCTCTGTCTGCCTCTCTCTCTCTCTCTCTCTCTCTCTCTCTCTCTCTCTCTCTCTCTCTCTCTCTCTCTCTGTTGTTTTTATCACTGTCTTTAAAATTTCCTTATAATGATTTAAATACTGTACATGTACATAGATACATGCATGTTCTAAATAAAACTATGGTTCATTATTTATATTGTATGTTAATGATTAATTCTATTTTGGATCAAGTTCGATCGTTGTTAATACCCCAAATCTTATAATAGTTGATGCTTGAAGTAATATCCCGTCCACAGTGAACAATTTTTGTGTTATTAAATATCATTTTGTAAAACTGTCTTCTTATATACAAATTTGTTCGCTCCTCTCTGTTTCTGACAAGCTTATGGCCTCTTTTCACGTTTTTGAGATAGTGGCGAGTATAACATGAAGATGCTGTCATTTGAAACATGCACAAGAGATAGAATGTTGGTATACCTCTATGTTAATTTGATGTACTAAGTTTGAAATTTCTTTGGATATTGTATTTGTGAGAATTGTGCCTGATCTAAACACACAGCTATATAAAATTACTAACCCCTTGTGGTAAATCAGCCTAAATTAGTCTACAGCACACTATATTTAGCAGCTATTAATATGAGCAGCTATTACTATGGGTAAACGAATTGTACCATACTTTTTAAGACCAGCTTCTGAAACTGCTATGATAAATTGCCAAATATGTAAAGGTGAAAAAAGTTATCGGCTCTTTCCTTTTACAATTTGCATCTTTAGTCTAGTGAGTGAAATTTGTTGAAAGATGAACATCAGAAGTAAGAGCACGGTATACTATATAACCTATATTACACATAATAATAATACATCAAATGAAAGGAATTAAACGTTCTTTGAACAATACCTAAGATGCCGTTTTTAAATAGCTAGTATTACCAATGAGAAAAATCCGGGAACTGCTTTTTCCTTTAGAAATATAATCTTACGTTAAATACGAAACTGTAAAGTGCCACCATAATTTCTCTGAGCTTATTACGGATGGAGCAGATAAAAGTAGCGGACCTAACTGAACTCTAGGAGGCTCCATTGTAGATGTCTTGTATTCGTGCGGTCAGGTGTTTTTGGGTAGCTAGGACATTATCCAAAATTCAACGTATTATGTATTAACTATTTTTACGTCGATATCATTGTACATTTTGGTAGTTATATCTGCTTTTTCTGGAAAAATGGCTTAAGATCATAAAGCTCTTCAACTTTACATTTGATCTTTAAATTCTTTACAACATGCATAAGTCTTGGAAATATTTTAAATTTTATTTGTATGCACACAATATATGTAAACTCCGTTAATTTATTTATTCGTTTAGTCTTTTGCCTAGGCGTTCATCTTTACAGTCAGGGAATATTCTTTAAATTGAAAAGAATGTGCATTTCACATAACAAAGACTCGCAGATAATGTCACCAGTTTGTTAATTTTGAAAGATATTTGTTTTTTAAGTTTGTATAACACAAATACTATCAATATAAAAGGCAAACAGACTGGACACAATATGACTAGATCAGAGTGAACGAGTGGTCTAAAGCGCTATCCGTTACGGATCACTGCCATCTCACCTCTGTCTGCGTGGGTTCAAGTCTCTGATTCGGCCAATGTAGTTATGTGAGAAAGCTTGCCAGTAGTTTCTCGTGGGTCGGTGGAGCTTTTCGGGGGTTTTTCCCTGGTTCTTCATCCACCATTAATACTGGCCGCCATGTATAGCCTATCTTGTCCTGAAAAATGACGTTAAACCCTACAACAACAACAACAACAACAACAGCAACTAGATCAGATCCTTTATTCAAATGGCAAAAGATTAGACTGGTTCAGATCCTATAGACAAACTTAGTGCTAAGGCAGGAAATAGATTGGCAAATAATTTTCAATTACCGCATGTACTCACTTATAAGTCGAGACCGTCTGCAAACTGGAAAAAAACTCAGTTCTGTCATTGCATAATGTGCTGGCAGATCTGAGTCTCTGCATTTTAGTTCGAGTAATAGGCCTAACATTACAACTTAGACCCTGACATGTCGGCGCAATATACTGTATATCAGAGTCTGTGTTGTTTGCAGTTGGACTCAACTTGTAAGTGCATGCATACGGTTATTATCTAGTCGAAGTAGGCTCAGCAATGTTAACTGTCAGATGATGTAAGTTTAATGACATTTTTTAAAATTTGTTTTCCTCACCAAAGTCCAAACTCTGTATCAGGTCAAAACTTTATATTACTATTCTGACGGTTAATTTGGTGGAGTATGCTTTTGGATAACTGGAAAAACATGGTATGAACACAAAAACAAGATACTTTAAATATACTACATTGTATATATTGATCTGATGGGTGTTCATTCATCTGTGACAAAAGTCCCAAAGATTATGTATATGCTGCGATTAATGAAACTGTCAAGTATCCAGTCTAGTGTCAGGGTATTTGGGCATAAAACCTAAACCTGTCAAGTATCCAGTCTAGTGTCATTGTATTTGGGCATAAAACCTAAACCTGTCAAGTATCCAGTCTAGTGTCATGGTATTTGGGCATAAAACCTAAACCTGTCAAGTATCCAGTCTAGTATCATGGTATTTGGGCATTAAACCTAAACCTGTCAAGTATCCAGTCTAGTGTCATTGTATTTGGGCATTAAGCCTAAACCTGTCAAGTATCCAGTCTAGTGTCATGGTATTTGGGCATTAAGCCTAAACCTGTCAAGTATCCAGTCTAGTGTCATGGTATTTGGGCATAAAACCTAAACCTGTCAAGTATCCAGTCTAGTGTCATGGTATTTGGGCATAAAACCTAAACCTGTCAAGTATCCAGTCTAGTATCATGGTATTTGGGCATTAAACCTAAACCTGTCAAGTATCCAGTCTAGTGTCATGGTATTTGGGCATAAAACCTAAACCTGTCAAGTATCCAGTCTAGTGTCATGGTATTTGGGCATAAAACCTAAACCTGTCAAGTATCCAGTCTAGTGTCATGGTATTTGGGCATTAAACCTAAACCTGTCAAGTATCCAGTCTAGTGTCATGGTATTTGGGCATTAAGCCTAAACCTGTCGAGTATCCAGTCTAGTCTCATGGTATTTGGGCATAAAACCTAAACCTGTCAAGTATCCAGTCTAGTATCATTGTATTTGTGCATTAAGCCTAAACCTGTCAAGTATCCAGTCTAGTATCATGGTATTTGTGCATTAAGCCTAAACCTGTCAAGTATCCAGTCTAGTATCATGGTATTTGGGCATAAAACCTAAACCTGTCAAGTATCCAGTCTAGTGTCAGGGTATTTGGGCATAAAACCTAAACCTGTCAAGTATCCAGTCTAGTGTCATTGTATTTGGGCATTAAGCCTAAACCTGTCAAGTATCCAGTCTAGTGTCATGGTATTTGGGCATTAAGCCTAAACCTGTCAAGTATCCAGTCTAGTGTCATGGTATTTGGGCATAAAACCTAAACCTGTCAAGTATCCAGTCTAGTGTCATGGTATTTGGGCATAAAACCTAAACCTGTCAAGTATCCAGTCTAGTATCATGGTATTTGGGCATTAAACCTAAACCTGTCAAGTATCCAGTCTAGTGTCATGGTATTTGGGCATAAAACCTAAACCTGTCAAGTATCCAGTCTAGTGTCATGGTATTTGGGCATAAAACCTAAACCTGTCAAGTATCCAGTCTAGTGTCATGGTATTTGGGCATTAAACCTAAACCTGTCAAGTATCCAGTCTAGTGTCATGGTATTTGGGCATTAAGCCTAAACCTGTCGAGTATCCAGTCTAGTCTCATGGTATTTGGGCATAAAACCTAAACCTGTCAAGTATCCAGTCTAGTATCATTGTATTTGTGCATTAAGCCTAAACCTGTCAAGTATCCAGTCTAGTATCATGGTATTTGTGCATTAAGCCTAAACCTGTCAAGTATCCAGTCTAGTATCATGGTATTTGGGCATAAAACCTAAACCTGTCAAGTATCCAGTCTAGTGTCAGGGTATTTGGGCATAAAACCTAAACCTGTCAAGTATCCAGTCTAGTATCAGGGTATTTGTGCATTAAGCCTAAACCTGTCAAGTATCCAGTCTAGTATCATGGTATTTGTGCATTAAGCCTAAACCTGTCAAGTATCCAGTCTAGTATCATGGTATTTGGGCATTAAGCCTAAACCTGTCAAGTATCCAGTCTAGTGTCATTGTATTTGGGCATAAAACCTAAACCTGTCAAGTATCCAGTCTAGTATCATGGTATTTGTGCATTAAGCCTAAACCTGTCAAGTATCCAGTCTAGTATCATGGTATTTGGGCATTAAGCCTAAACCTGTCAAGTATCCAGTCTAGTGTCATTGTATTTGGGCATTAATCCAAAACCTGTCAAGTATCCAGTTTAGTATCATGGTATTTGTGCATTAAGCCTAAACCTGTAAAGTATCCAGTCTAGTATCATGGTATTTGTGCATTAAGCCTAAACCTGTCAAGTATCCAGTCTAGTATCATGGTATTTGTGCATTAAGCCTAAACCTGTCAAGTATCCAGTCTAGTATCATGGTATTTGGGCATTAAGCCTAAACCTGTCAAGTATCCAGTCTAGTATCATGGTATTTGGGCATTAAGCCTAAACCTGTCAAGTATCCAGTCTAGTGTCATTGTATTTGGGCATTAATCCAAAACCTGTCAAGTATCCAGTTTAGTATCATGGTATTTGTGCATTAAGCCTAAACCTGTAAAGTATCCAGTCTAGTATCATGGTATTTGTGCATTAAGCCTAAACCTGTCAAGTATCCAGTCTAGTATCATGGTATTTGGGCATTAAGCCTAAACCTGTCAAGTATCCAGTCTAGTGTCATTGTATTTGGGCATTAATCCAAAACCTGTCAAGTATCCAGTTTAGTATCATGGTATTTGTGCATTAAGCCTAAACCTGTAAAGTATCCAGTCTAGTATCATGGTATTTGTGCATTAAGCCTAAACCTGTCAAGTATCCAGTCTAGTATCATGGTATTTGGGCATTAAGCCAAAACCTGTCAAGTATCCAGCCTAGTATTAACATAATCGTAAGCGCAGCATTATTAAGAAACCATTTGTAGAAACAATTTATCATATTCACTATGTTTTTTATTCTTGTAATAAATATTAAGTAATTTTTTTTCTGTGATATAATCAGAAAACAGTACATTTATTTGAGTAAAAAATCATTTCAGCTGAATTCTGAGGAGAAGGCGAAAGTCGAGAGGCGCAGAGAACAAAACAAGCTAGCAGCGAGACGATTTAGGGAGAGACATAGATCGTTAGGCCATAAACTTCAGAAGGTACTATTCCCCTGCAATTTCTGTATCTGTCTGCGTCTGTCTGTGTGTCTCTCTAAAATTATTTATATGACGCAGAAGGTTTTGGATTATATAGGTTGATAGAAACGGTAGCGATGTAATAATGGCCAGAAACATCCGATCTCATTTTTAATTGTAAACGTTTCTCGGTATTTGATGTACTGGATGTTCTTAATCTTTTTCATCTGTGCTAAACAAGTAAATAATTTAATTATAAAATAATTGTTTTTATTTATTATTCGATATCTTATTCAACTTTGGCACAGTGAAAGTGGAGCTAGGAATGGAAGGAGAGAATAACATCCAGCAATACACTTTCTCTTTCGGATTTGAATTTTCTATTATTACCTGTTTTCCTACATGACCCTCAGTGAACTGTTGTTTACAAATACATGAAAGTCTATTTTTTTTTTCTATTTACAGGAGGCACAAAAGCTCGAGTCAGCCAATACACTACTGAATTATGAAATTCGGCAATTGAGAATTTTAAAGGATAAACTGCAGAAGGAATGGACTGGACATCTTGCCGTTTGCCCGTTTCAAATTCTTATTGACGCTGACCCAAGCGCGAGCAAAACGTGAAGGAAATATATATTCCGAGACACATGTGATAGGATTCTGAGCACTTACATTAATCACCTTTGATAGTGTCATGCATTTGTCAATTTTCCGGATTGTAAATCTGTTACAAGATATACTCGTTTCGCAATGAACACAGAAATAGCGTGATGCGGACAAAAATGAAGCTAATTAATTGTTTCTTTAAGTTACGAGTTTTGTTAGCACACTTTTGATGTTCTTGTGCTTGTTTTGAGTAGACAAAAAGAGTATTTAACCTCATTTTGTCCAGATTTGAGTCCAGTTAAATGTTCGAATGTACTTGGTTGGTTTAAGTAGAATAAGAAAACAAACAAACAGACAAATAAACAAACAAAATAACCACATGCAACCTTCAAACAAAATCGATATTAGCGTTAAATATAAATTTGATATTGATCAATGCGTGTAAAAAGTATAATCATCATGTACATTCTCCTACCTGGTGGTGAAGGTGATACACAGATGTTATGCACTGTTCAGGTTTTAATATAATATCCAGTTGTTTTCAAGTCTGTAAGAACTGCAAATTGGTCCTGCAATACGTGAGAATCAATATTTGAAGTCGTATACAATCGAGTCAAATTTAATTACTTTTTTGGTCCGAAGGAGTAGATTAAGTTTCGTTGTATAAATGAAGAAATCTGGTTATGATACACTTCACACCTTTTCTCTAACCAATGGAAGGTAACACGATTTGTTTTACATCGTACTATGTCAAAATCAGACAAGTACGTAAATAGTTCCATTTAGAGAACTATAATAATGTTGCACTAAATTTGTCCGCATTAGAAAGGGTCTCGACTGGTAAATCCTACACTCTATTCTCTATCATATTTAATCTCACTACTGAATAAAATACTAACGTAATTCTTCCACTCCTGGACTTATCAATGAAAGTCGTCGAAATCATTTGCCCTGTTAAGTACTTCTGTCAAAAAGGATTCGTTCATAAACTGAATTTACAATAAGTGACGACACAAATATGGCATGTACTTTCTCTCTACAATTCAGGTTGCTGCCTAAATAATGCAGATAATGATGATATATTCATTCTACTAAGAGTGTATGACAATCATCTATTGGTATAATGTATATCATGCAAGTTTTACTATTAGCTTCAATGTGTTGATCGTTATTAAGGATAACGTATGACATTTTATAATATATTGTTACAGTAAAAAGAATACTATACAATTTCCGTCGTAGGTTTTCAATGGTTGATTTAACTTTATTACACTTCTATCTCGTACATCTGTGTTACAAATTGGTTAAATGAACTGGAATCTCTCTCTCTCTCTCTCTCTCTCTCTCTCTCTCTCTCTCTCTCTCTCTCTCTCTCTCTCATAATTATAAACCGTATGACTACATGGTTCATGCAATTTCCTTTACTTGTAATTAAATGAAAACCGTTCTTTCGAATTGTCTTTTGTGTAGCATATGTCAGGTTACAAATGTATTGTATACAGTCTATCCATTATACTTTTTTACATTTATAAATTTTTTTCCGACTCAACCAATTGTTTAATCAATGTATAATTAGGAAATCATAATTACTACAATTGTGGTTTTTGAGAATTAATTACCAATTTTATGTTTTGGATTTTATGCATTATCCACTCTTGCTGTTCAACGTCAAAGTATGTCTATATTTTCTTCTCGTGATGATGATGATGATGATGATGATGATGATGATGATGATTATTATTATTATTATTATTATTATTGCATTTGAGTCACGCTTACTAGTACTAGTTGTAATGGTACATTCAACACATTACCGGTTATGTCATGCTGAGAAAACTGTAACTAAAAGACTTTTCCAAGGACACATCGTGGCAACCGAACTGGACTGACCTGAACCGGTATCGAACCCACTGCCTGTGATAACGAGTCAGAGACTATACCAGATAAGCTATCGCTGTTAAAACAAATTAAGCAATTGCTCTTGGTCAAACATCCTTTTCTCCTTCCTCATTGATAGGTGTGCCATCTACAATAATTTTCTTTTTACCTTCCTAGCGCAAATAATGTCTTTGTTCGATTGTTATGACACTCGTAAATGTAATATTCATATACACATGGGTTGTGATATATTTGTCAGTCTCAGTCAATTTACAAGTTTTTACAAACAAGTTTTTATATGTATGATTTTATTTGTTTTGTGTCATCTATCTAAAATATATATTTATATCATAAAGGCTATTTTGTGTTATTTATACATGGGTTTGCAGCATGCCTCTGTTCTACATTTTCAAAACGATCTGAATTGAGCCAGTTGCTATTTTTCAAAATGCGTTTAAGAAAAAAGGAATAAGAAAAATAACGAGGATCAAGGGATAGCAGGTTATGAAAATCGAACAAAGCACTGACTTCGATTGTACCACTCGATCCTATGATGATTTTAAACTATCAGTACTAGAACGGCTAATTTGTTTAATTCTGTACGAATAACGCTCATAACCCGCAAGTAACCTGACACAAATCTTGTCAGACGTTCCTTTAACTCCTTTACCCACTCATTTTACGAGTGCCCAATTTGCTCTCAGAGTGCAGTCTAGTGTTCCAAACTTTTCTAAGGCCGACCTTTTTTGACGACAAAACGTGCGCAGATTCTTTCACAATGAATGTAACAGCATAATGTTTGGCTGCGTGAGAAACCCATCAGATTTGACTATTTTAGTTCTGATTGGATAGCGGTGGTCTCTTTGAAAACTGTCTGGGGTATTAGCACTGATACATTATAATATCGGGTTTCCCGGTCTCTAAGCCTAAACCGACGGGTGACATCACTGTTGATTGCAAAACAGAGTTTCTCACCACCGTTGCAAGGTTCTTTTTTAAGTAACCGCGAATTTGACCGTAACGCAATGGCTAAGTTGCGAACAAGTAGTTTGTTTGTTTCAGAATCGGTCTTAAGTCGTAAAATTATAAAATACATATTGACGTTACTCAACGTACTTAAATTAAGATTTATATCAGTAAAATCTGTAAGCATCAGGGAAGAATTGTTAGTAAATTTTCTCACACTACGTAATAAAGGTAATCACGTGAAGTGGAATATCACTAAGTCATTCAAATTTTCACATAATCAAAAAAGTTTTTATATATTCAATTCCTTGAATAAATTCATAGAATTATGTAGATACTGTCTGTTTAAATTAAATACTTCCCCCTCTGCTAATAATTAACAATTGTAAATAAATCACTAGTCCATCTCTCTCTCTCTCTCTCTCTCTCTCTCTCTCTCTCTCTCTCTCTCTCTGATGTTAACTGCCGAATATCATATGTGGTTCTTGTATTTGCTTATATGGTCTTTATATGCGAACCAAATCTACACCATGTCAATTATTAAAAGATTCTATAATAATTTAATTCATCATATATAAAACAACTTAACAGCCATAATCTGATCTACTAATTGCATTGAGCCAATCAACAATTAGGGCGTGCATGATAACTGTACTGAACAAATTCACTCCTAGTTTCAAGTGATGTTTTCGTAACATTCATTCAGAAAAGTCTTCTGTCTCATACTTGATCGAAAAGGTTACAGATTTATGAATGTGAACGTATTGAACTTGTACTTTTTCATTATATTAGCCAACCGCTGAATTAAAGAATTAGAAATATAAATGTAATAAACCCAAATGATGCAAATAAAAATATAGTATAAATTTCATAGATTATACAGATATTCGTAACAGCTACCTCCTTCAATCTGTTTAAAAAGGTACGATTAAACCAAATTTGCAAAAGAACTACAAAGATGCATAGGCCTGCTTTCCCCTTAGTTGACTCATTAAAGTTCACTTTGCGTGATAGCAAATTTGTCCAGTATGCCTACTTTGACATATCAAATAATGTGCCAAACATATTAAATAATATGTATATTTAAAAGTCCCTAATGAAATAAGTATTAGATTTTAATTGAATAGGCAATTATATTTTTTCTTATCGAATGAAGGAGAGGTGTTGTTAGTACCATCATGGATATGGCGGCATTCTGTTTTCTATCTATTCAAACATAATATTTTCATTACCAGGCTGAGTAAATTGTGGACGTGCATTTTCATTTTGAAGTTTTGCTAATGCGGCACTACTGTTGCGAATTCATTTGCAATAAAATATTGGCGATTTTAACAAAAACAATGAATTTTCTGTTTTTTTTAATTTATTTAACATTGAGTTGTGTGTAATATAGCTTTATTATCAGCATACCAAGAGTTTTAAGTAAGCAGATACGATTAACGTATTTCAAACTATTCTTTAAAGGAGATAAGATTAAAATGAATAATTGTTTTGATCAATTTCTCGGAAAATTGACATTGATCGTTATATATGTTCCGTTTATTAAAACTGCGAGCCGGTCAATAATTTGTGTTGATCTTTCAAATAGAGTAGCATTATTTTACTTTCCTGGTGTTAGTATTTGATGACAAAGATTGCAGATATGCAGAAAACTTGGTTAAAGTGACAGGTAAATATTACTTTACCTACTATTTATAAAGCCTGGTGTACATTTGATGTAGTCGTCGGAATTTAACCATTTCTCACTACAGCGGTGAGTAATTGCAAAAATTATTTCCTTAATGCGTCCAAAATATGACATTTTACAGAGGCTAATGTAAAAGTAAACATTCACAAGATAAGATATTACTTCTTTATGCATTAAGATTAGAAGGAGAAAAGAAAATCATCAAATTTCAAAAGAAACATATCGCAAACGTGTTTAGGAACCATGTATAGTAACGTGATATGTCACCTGCTCACAAAACAACCTGTAGGTTTGTGGAAAGTCAAATAAAAATCATATCCACCATAATAACCCATCTATGTTTCTGCACATGTAATATGTACACTTTTGCTGGATTGGGAATTTGGCAGTGATGTTTGCAGACGTAAGCGATAAAACAGTTTTGTTTTCAACACAAAATTATGTAAAGCTTAGATTCAACTGAATAAAAAAAACGGTTTGAAACATATTTTTAGTGGCAGAAGTTGTATTAATCTAACAGCACTAGTGCAAATCTTAATCAATTTCGTAAATGGTATAATTGTTTGTTCTTACTGGATCTTAAATGTTCATGCTTCGAAGTTTGGTTTTGAAAGATTCATGTCTGCAAGTTTAATATGAAAATACAAAAAAAAAAACCGAATCGTACCAGGCTTACTTAGACTTTGGTTTGGTTTGATTTTGCGGGTTTAACGCAGTTTGTCTTCATGTAAATTAGCTATATACATCATGATCGGTATATTAGGTTGAACCACCGACATCCAGAAACCGATATTCAAGCTTTTTATATACCCTCTGCGGCTGAGCAGAGACTATAACCTACCCGGAGAGAGGTGATATGTCGGTAATGTTTAAATGCGAGTTTAAACAAAGTTTATTATGAATAAAATGAACAAAGTTATCGCAAGGTCATCAACTTTCACATTAAAACATTTAGTATGAATACCCTTTGCTCTACCAGGTTAGCTTCACGCCCTCTAACACAGATCCTACAGATGAGACTTCTGCAAGTAGGCCCAGTATTATTTTAGTAATTTAAGAAAGAAAACAAAATTTAAAATCCAGAAAGTAAACTTATATTGACAATTACAGTAAGCAGACTCTGTTTTGCTCTCACATTAAAACATTTAGTGTAAATAACCATTACTCTACCAGATGATCTCCACGCGTTCTACCGCTGAGTTAATACACATGAGACTTCTAGCGAATAAGCCCAGTATTATTTTAGTAATTTAAAATAGAAAACAAAATTTAAAGTCCATTCGTGTGGGGATAGCAAATAAAATCATATTGACAATTTTATTGGGCAGACAATCTTTTACTCATCCAAATTTTGTATTGATACAACGAAACTAAATTAAATTAATAATACTAAATTTAGGTATCTAATTGTCCGGTAGCTTTATCTAAATGTATCTCTCTTTTAATTACTTCATCATCTACACTGCAGTAATGTATCATATTACTGTGTGAAACGTTAATCAGGACTTAAATTGCAAGATGCTCATGCAACTCGATTGTCGAATTACCGGATTCGTTTTAGTTTGAGTGCAACGCATGGGAGCATACTAAGCAGGGAACCAGACTAGATTCGTTTTTGTTCATAGGCATAGGCATGCCGGGGTTCATGCATAGTGATCTACCCCAATCTTAGGAGAAAATCTTCGATTATCCTTGTGCCCTCTTGCAACACGTGTTAAACTGTGGATGGAAAATCACTTATTATTTAGACGGAAGAAAGATTTCACAGCACTATAACAGAACCCCAGACGAACCATCAAATTGCAAAGCGTACCTACTCGCAGCATTGGAAATTATTGAAATCTATTACAGAATAGATGGTTGGAGATCACTGAGGGTTTATACATTATTTTCCATAAAAACAAGAAGAAAATGACTAATATTTGAAATAGTTTCTTTTAGTAAAATAAGAAATTGAAAAGGGTCATATTAAATGGAGACAAATAAATTATGTTTGCCATGCGTGCAAACTATCACATACCTGGTCATACAGTATTTAAGATAGAGGTGTAAAACCCAGGAATACTATTTAGACAGTTCACACTAGCATACAAAATTGAATCCATATTAAAAGGATAAACAACGGATGGTGAAACATTTTTACTTATATATACAATGTATGTGTCGGGGAGGGGGGGCGGGCTATATATATATATATATATATATATATATATATATATATATATATATATATATATATATATATATACACACATTGATTGTTACGACTATAGACTATATGTTCATAAACTAAATAACAGAAGGGGTCATACTCAAAACGTTTTGTCAAACCTAATAAAAAAATTATTATCAAAGTTTTCAATGAAAATATAAGAGGAACAGTAATTTGAAATTAAACCGAAATAATCAAGTAAAAATTCTATGCAAGACCATAGGATTGAAAAGTTTCAAATACGTTTCACTAACCGGAAAGGTACTGGTTAGGCCAGAATCGTGACATTGTCAAACTGGCGTTGTTCATAACTCCTTTGATTAATTCAATATTGTTTCAGAGTAAAAGTACATTTAAAAAATAAAAACTTAATGTTTCCAAAAAATGTTGTTTTTTTCTCTCAAAAAAACGATCTAAGTATAACATAAAACATGTCTGCAGACTTGATGTTATGATAAGAATAGGAGAAAAGATAATGACTCCAAAATAGGATAAAATCTGATTGCGCAGTTCTCACCATATAAGCACCTTCTAAGAATATATTCGACAACATGTCCACACGTGACAGATCCTACTCCTCAATTTATTTTAAAATGCATATTCATGAGACCTAGCTAAACCAATAGGAAAATTACTTAACTATTCCAGAACTGTCCACACCACACAAGAGAATGAGAAATAAACCCATAGTGGTCAATAAGTCTCATTATTATTAATTAACAACACATAAGTAAGCATATATTTATAGATATTATGTAATTTTAAGCTATTAATATTCCTAAAACAGGCTCTGGTCACCTGTTTACGTAGGCACATATACTGTGTGTGTGTGTGTGTGTGTGTGTGTGTGAGAGAGAGAGAGAGAGAGAGAGAGAGAGAGAGAGAGAGAGAGAGAGAGAGAGAGAGAGAGAGAGAGAGAGAGAGAGAGAGAGAGAGACGTAACCATTACGATTAGTGTATGGGCAATGTTTGCTATACATTATTGCCTGCGACTGATTGTGTATGCTCTGTTTGGAAGCATGAGTTAATTTTTAATTGAGTCTGGTCGATAACGGTCAGATAGATGGAACAAGGCAATGTTAACATTTGGTCAAATAATGGAAAATGACAAGCCAGCGAAAATGTTCGAAAAGTTTGGAACAGGTGCCATAAAATTATGTTTTTCAGAATATTTATTTATAAAGGAGGCCTAGAGAAATAGAGAAAACAATAAGGCAATATATATATATATATATATATATATATATATATATATATATATATATATATATATATATATATATATATATATATATATATATATATTTGTGTGTGTGTGTGTGTGTGTGTGTGTCTTTCCAAACGAAATTCTAGAAAATAAATATAATGTGTTGCATTTTACATGCGTGAGTTTGTGTTGGTCTATTCTCTATCCCTGCTCTGATGTCTATTATTTCATCAATTAATTTTATATTTTATTGTATTGTTTGCTTGAACCGGTCAATAACAAATAATATCGTCGTCAATAAGTTTCTATATAACAAGAATGCATACATACATACATACATACATACATACATACATACATACATACATACATACATACATACATACATACATACATACATACATACGTACGTACATAATACATATATACAGTACACCGAAATTTCTTTTATTTTCTTTATAAAGTCACGATTTTTTCCTTCTTTCATATCATAACGTTTTAACTCCGGCTACTGAAACAGATTTCAATCCATAATTTAATCTCTATGCTAGAAATCAAAATAAACAGCTTCTCGCATTATACTTGGAAATTAAATTCCTAACACAAACTGCAACATACATGTGAGCCCAAGCCTGGAAAATGTTCCAAGAGCACCGAAATAAAAATAATATTGACTCGATAGTCAACACAAATTTGGAATGACAAGAATTCTTTACGCTTTTGAGTCGAATTATTAACAACTAAATGCCTATAGGTAAACCATTTAAGAAAGAATGTTTTTCTTAAGAAACAATTATAATTGACTCCATTCATTTGTATACATGATGACATTTTGTATAGTTCTTAAATTAAATATAAAGGGATTAATTAACCAAGCAGTTGCCGTGGCTTTTGTTAATTTGCACACAGAGAATGACAAATCAGTATTCTAACACCAGATTTACTCAAAGGCGAAAACAATAATTACATATATTGATTTGAGTAGCTCTTGATGTCATTGTACTTTGCTCACATGTCATGTTGTCACAATGAGCAGATTAGCGTCAAATGATTTACGTATCCTTACAGGATACAATTAGCCTGATCAATTAGTATAAATCTTCCAAACACCTCATTGAATCAACTAGGAGACACATTAGACATATAAGTGTCTACTGTTTGGGATACTATAAGAAAAACAGAATTCTGCAAAAATTGGATTTTAAAACAACAATGATACAAAGAAGCATCGTTTTAACAATCCCTGCAAATTTGACAAACTGAATGACCTTGTGCGGCGATGGTTTCACCAAGTTAGGACAAAAGGTATTCTCACCTCGGACCCTATAATCTCTGTCTGTCTGTCTGTCTCTCTCTCGTGTCATAAGAATGTTCATCCAATTGTGCAACTGTTGAAATGAAAAGTATGGAAGAGCAGAGGAGAGTGTAAAAACTGTAACCCTCACAGGATAAAATCTCTTTTATCAACCATACCTGCTTCGTTTCTGGGCCCCGGCCTCAGACACGTATGTACAGGTGGACCGTCAGTTACATAAAACCGTATTAATGGGTCTTGAAATGTATACCTTTGATCTCGACATACCCACTTTTGTTTGATTAGAGCTACAAGACTTAGTAAATCAATACAGATGCTTAAGTGTACAAACTGTACATCAGTTTGAAATAACTTATTCCCTTATTGTTTTTTCTTTAATATACACTAATAGTGACGAAATTTCGTGTTTTAATTTAATAGTAGGAAAGGTTGACTTTACGTATGGCACAGTCTATTCCATTTATTTAGGGTATGAATGTTACGACACATGACATATATCCCCGAGCTTTTATTACAAATTCAAATATAAGCAATTAAAAGATTAGTGGTGGAGGAAATAATTACATTGTCCGAGGAAATGGTGTAACTTTCTCTTAATTAACCACAATGCGACACAGTTGACTGGTTTTCTTTCACGCCCTATATTAAGGCGAGCCCATATCGTGAATCCATCCATAATATCACGTTAGAGGCAACTACCATAGCGCTTGCCATTTTTATTTCCATACGATTGAATCCACTGACGTATGTTTCTAGTCAATCAAGACATCGAAGTTATACGTTTACTTTCACATTAGGTAAGTATCTTGTTGATTTGTGTAAAATGTCATGTTTTACAGCTGATTAGAGGGAAGAAAATTTCTGTTGAGAGCGTGTATCCAACTTCTCTACTGTACGTTATTGTCATTGGGTAACCGACTTATTTGCCGTAAAGAATTATAGTATTTTCAAAAGAACATATTAATGATTACAGTTTGATGAAAATAATGTCATCTTATGTTGTTTTTTAAAGGCGTGTAAAACTACGGCGATAGTGAATGATGTACTTGAAACAAAACAGGGTGATATGTTTGTACCATTAACTACAGGCTTGTGCTGTTGGCTAAAATGCCGCTCCAAAGCGAGCCTCATTTACACGTGCTTTACTTCACAGCTGGCGATTTGCTTAAATTTAGATTTTGCAAACATAATTTATCATCTATGCTTGACAAAGAAGTCGAATGCAGTGTTACAACGTGCAATTATGGACAAGACAAGGTTTATTTTTGGAAATATACTGTTGTTTGCATTGGATAAGGATTTAAAAATGGCGGCTGGCTTGTGTGTTTAGGATTCGTTTAGAGATGATAGGTACATTAGAATCCGCTAGATCTTTATATTTACATTTGTTTTATTATCGTTGTATTTTTTTTACATCATTTGAAAATTGGGAATTTCACCTTACACTTAATCAAACATAAGGAATTAGTTTTCTTGATAAAGACAAAAACGGGATGTTTGTTTCAGTACTGTATGTTGCACACGCATCCTGTATGATTCGATGCATATGTATATAACGGGATTTCAGCTACACCACGTGTTTAGAATAGTATTCGTCTACAGTTTGATAAGGTTAAACAATAATTTATTCCTTTGAACTGCATAAAAATGGATTTTAATGTTAAAACTTTAAATATTGTAAAGTTATTAGAATTTTAAAATTAGCATTAAATAAGATAACTCTACCATAGTCATGTTCTATTATTAGACCTGTAGGTTGTATACAGCGTGTCTGGAGTGGTAAAGGTGATCATTTTTAAAGAACTCTCTAATGATAAACATACATGTATGAAGTGCATGAATAGGCAAGTACACTTTTAATGCTATAAAAAGAGGTTTAAAAAATCAAAAGTATTTAAAATGTATCTTCAAGTACAACTGAAAAATATATTTGTAGCTAACTTGAATATTTAATAATTAAATGATGACTCCAACAGTTGACTTCAAAAGGTATTTATTTAATTTGCTTGATTATTATAATGATGTACTCAAACTGGAACTATTTTTATTGCCCCACCCACTCTACCCTGGGGTTGGAGGGTATTATGGTACTGTTTTTCAGTCAATTTGTTCTTGATTTTCAAATCATATTCCTTTAATTTTGTACAGCATACAATAACTTGTAAGAAAATCTTTGTGAATGGTTTGCACAAAAGGTTAGGAAGAAACCAGTCATGGGTTAAATTCATGAAGGTAACATTTACTGAACTTAAACATTGTTTTGTTTGCTTCTTTTTTTATTAATGGGGGGGGGGGGAATGATTAGTTTAACACATTATTGGCTAATGAATTGCCATGGAAATGAGAGTTTCCACTAAATTTCTTTCCATGGACACAAAGAAGCCATCAATTGGATCAAAATATACTATCTACTTACTTTACCAGCTGAGTATGATTGCAATACCCTGCTTATTTCAAACCACGGGTTGTCACAACATAATATTAGGTAATAACAAAGCATGACCAAACTTTTTGGGACTTGTTCTTTTGGGCATGAACAGAAACCTTTTGAATTAGGTGTTCAAATGTTCAAATGTTGAGATTGTATGGTATGAACAAATTGGCCAAGTTAATATTTTGAAAAAAAGTTTTAATTAAAAGTCACAGAACATTAACTGTACATAGCATAAATGAGTTTAACCATGCAGATGGCTTTTACTGTGGTAAAGAATTGTTTTTGGAGTTCAAAGGTCAGGGTCAGGTAGTTTTGTGCACAAAAATGTAAGTTATGTGCATAGAAATTAGAAAATACAACTTAGGCATATAATGTGTAAATCATTAATAGGAACACTGCAATCCATTTCCATCAGGTTGTGAAATAAACCTTAGGTGTTGATTGTGCCAACTGTATTATAAACTTATAAACTACTTTCTTTCATATGGAACAACATGGCGAAATAAGGAGACATTCATAATCAAACTAACCTTGGCCTTTGCACATCAAATTGATGCTTATTTATACAATTACTTTCAATGTTATTTGATGATCTAATAGAAATGACAGAGTGATATTCCAATCATGTCATTCATGGAATTCTGGTTTAGAAACTTTGTTTTGTAGCCTGTCACAAATTTTGAGACACTGTAACATATATGAGCATTGGTTATCACTACTATTCTAATCTCTGTGTTTGTGCCCATAGGTGTATTGGGACAACAGGATTACCATTAACATCATTAGTTTATAAGCACACTTACTCTCGTTGCTCGTTTTCACATTTAAGAAAAAAGTTTTAAAATTTTTATTTATCTAGTTATTGAATTATTTTGCTTGTTCATTTATTTGTGATGAACAAATAAAACTGCAGCTGTGTCATTAGAATCCTTTTTTTTACATCTCACCTGACCACAAGGCCATAAGGTGAGGTAAATATGTGTTTATCATGCAGCAATTTTCTATTTAAAATGACCATATACAAGTATCTAAAAAAACTAGTTGATGAGTTATCCAGTTATGACAAAATTTGGCAGAGGGCATGCTGGCATGAAATGCTTAGAGATTTTTAACAATGATATAAGCCAGATATCAATTGTTCCTGCCATTGCTAAAGTTTTAGTGGCCATTAAAGTTTGTGTAAAATGATGTCATCACAAATTCTAAAACTACAAAAACTTTTGTGTCATCAAACAGTTTGCTATTTTTAATTCAAAACCTACTTGACTTGTTTCAGCACAGAGCACACCATTAAATATAGTTTCCATTACTATAAATATAGACTTCTCCAAAACAATTGAACAGAAATGGATGATATGAGAGATGAATCCTGGCTTCCTGACCTTTTGAACTGGTACAGATAATGCTGATCTGCCTTCATTGTTGCTGAGTGGTTGGCATTGGCATATTTCTTTTTACCCTTTTTCTCTAAACTCTTCAGGTCTTCCACTGTCTTGGTTGTAGACTACACTTTCTTCCTCTACAGATTACTTGTATAGAGCTTCTTTCTTCCTTCAAATAAAATATTGTATGTGACCTAACTATTTGTCAGGGTTTTGTTTGATTCTTCTGGGAACAATCATTTCTCCCACTCTTTTTATGTCAGATATTGTCTTGTCATAATTCAACAGAACTAAACTATGCTCTGTTTCCAACCTGATCTGATAAACAGTCAACCTATTAACATGAATGTATGTCTTTCTAGTGGCTGCTTACATTCATAAATGGAACTATGACAATACTAGACCTCTTTGGTAACAATTATGTTCCACTTTGGACTATGAATTACTAAACAAACAATGGCTGTTGACACATGTCAGTTTTCTTGGTGGAAAGATCACTACACACATGAATTAATGGACTTTAAATTGTTTTCTAATTGCATTACTAATTAGTGATGCATTGACATACACTCTTCTGAAAATGTTAGAAGGATTTGCAATTTTCTTG
Organism: Unio delphinus; assembly: GCA_029339505.1. Taxonomy (NCBI): domain Eukaryota; kingdom Metazoa; phylum Mollusca; class Bivalvia; order Unionida; family Unionidae; genus Unio; species Unio delphinus. The sequence goes on from JAQISU010000093.1 coordinate 21,372, forward strand.
TCATGTAAAATGCATACATACTGTTAGTTTCAGTAAATTTATAGCAAGATTCCTTTGGAATTTAAATATATTCGTTACTGATGGAAAGAACAAGAAAGTATAGCTAAAATGTACCATGGTATATATATCACACAAAAAGATACACTGGTAAACTTACTTATCAGTAAGGATGTGCATTATTAGCCACTTCTTACTGCTGATTTGAAGTACAGGTTTTATTTTATCTTCACATGGTTGAGCACGAGCAGAATTGTCATTTATTCCTGATTCAGTGTGACTGAATGTATTTGGACATATAAGTAAATATATTTGTTGTACCATGTTGCATTGGCAATGGACATAGAAAAAGCCAATGTCCATCCATCCATTATTTGTTGTTGTCCATGGAATCAACTTAAAATAGTCATCTTTGAATTATAAGAATGAAGATCATAGAATTTGTAATAGTTTATAAGGTTTTGACCTATCATCAAATTATGGTATCCAAATGACTTGCAGAAATTGTTACCATTCATGGTTTTGATATATTTCAGTATGAAGTGATTTAATATGGAAAATATTCTTGAATGAATGATATGAGCACATATATATATTCATTATTACTCCTATTGATTGACTTGTCGCACTTAGTTTATGTATAAACTGTGGAGTATAGTTTTTCGGCACCTCAGAACTATAATGGGCTTAGAAATAATGCTAACTTGTTGAATCTCTTTCAGACTATGCCTTTCAATCATTAAAATAGATATCTATCTTACATGTGGCAGATTAGCTTCTGGAAGTCATGGCATACAGATATAAGAGTTAACTTACTAATTTGGTTACAAGTTTTTCTGACAACAACAATAATGCATATTTATTTATCAACATGTAAACATCAGATTGCAAATACATACCACATTAAGCAATGATATATATTTTATTGTATGCATATTTTTCAGGGAGAGTCATAATCCAGTTTCACCATGGTTACCACTGACCTTGAAGTAGTACCAAGTCACATTGAGACGCCAGACAGCATAGAACTGAAGGCATCATCCATTGCAAGTTATTGTATAGGTTGGTATCCTTGTCATGTATGTATATACAGTCTTACCCCATAAGCCCAAATTAATATTTAAAAACCCAGTCCACTAGGATGTCTATGAATAGATATTTATGGCTTCATGACTGAGGTTGGTTATGCTGTTTATGATGTGCAAATTATGTTTGTGAGTTTCCAAGACAAGAAAACTTTCTAAATGACTCCATGGTGAATGAAGATAGCCTGATGTGAGGCTTGGAGATTAGGGAATGAAATATTGTATTATGGCAACAGTTTTAGTTATGAATCTTCATGAAACTTTGGTAATCTTTAAAATTTCTACATTCTAATTAGACAGGTCCTGACAACTTCGGCAAGAAACTAATTGTCGTTTATAAGTAATCCAAGAAGTCTTTGGTTAAGTTTGTGAAGCACATATCAGTCACCTTCATGTTTTTCAGTTCTTTTTAACATTAAAGGTTGGACTGTGATTGAATTAGTGTCATAAAATGTTAGATATTATCACACTTTCTATTATGTAAATACTCAATGGTAAATGTCTTCCGTATTGCATGCTAATGCAGATATTTTAACTCTCAACCCATGTCCAGAGTCTGTTTACCCATTTACATCATTATGGGCCTGAGTAACTCAAGGCTTATGGACTTTAGCAAAGGGTTAAAAAGAACAAGAAAGAGGTCATAATGGCAGGACTATAAATGGACAGTTATTAACAACCACCTTCTCTGCTGTGATCTACTGTATCACCCTGTCTCATGTGAATTTCTTTTCTAAGAATACATTAATGAAGTTTGAGTATGTTGGTTATAATCAGTGAACATAATCTTACTGTTCAATCAACATTTGTAATGTTTTCAAACTAAACAAATTCTTCACAATACCGATCAAGGGGTTTTAAAAAGTCTCTAAAAATTCACTCTTAATCAGATAAGTTCCAAAAATGTTTACACACTAAGAATGAACTCCTTTTCAACCAGCTGATGTGGAAATAAAGAAGTTGAAAACGTGAATGACCTACATCTGATGGATATATAAGTTCAGGTGTATTAGCTAAGAGCCACCTGTAATTTGCGACTTGTCATAAGTAAATGTGTCAGAATTTTTGAAAATTTCTAACAGGTCCCTGTGATCATAATGACAGGTTACCCGAATACCTGACCAAAGGGAAGTTAAATGTATACAAACTTGAAGTTAAGACAATTATTTGAAAATAAAATTCACAGTATCTAAAAATATAACTACCTTGTTATGTCATCTGGTACAAAGTCCAAGAATTCATTCGCATAAAGTTCTGAAATCCTCCATTGTTGTCTAGCGGTATAATCATCATAAATATCCTTTGACCTCCATTGATTGGCCTCAATGTCATGTAGATGCTTATTTAGAGACTGAGCTTGAGCTTTAAGATAACACTTTAATCGTACATTTTGGGAAATCTATTCAAGGTTTCAAATGAACACATAAGAGTAACACTTTAATCATATAATTTGGGAAATCAGTTCAAGGTTTCAAATGAACGCATCTGTTGTGTGGCAAGATTTACTTGCCACTATCCTACACTGGCAGCTGAAAGAGTTGTCACATGGGTAAACATTGATTCAGGTCAATTATTTACTGGAAGAGGCAGACCTCTGCTGGGCACTGAAAATATACATGTATTTGCAACTCATTCATAAAGATTGTCAACTTAAAAACAAAGTCATTGCTGCCTTTACAGGCACTGTCAGAAAACTTCTATACAGTAAACAGGTACCCTATGGCTCATATGCACATGGTGTTATTGACCACTTAGCACTCAATAAGTATACAAATTGTGTGCAGTCAATGGAACTGCAAAACAATGTGGGTGCCACCTTTGTGTGCCAGGTTTTTATCAGCCGGTGTGGAATATCAGAGAACTTAGGAAATATAACCTGAGAATTAGATCTGGCTTATATAACATGCAAATATAAATCAAATCAAATTTATTTTGCATCAAACTGTTTGAATCGAAGCAATATACGTAAACACCCACAGTAAACATTACTGATAGATCCCACTTTGTGATTGGTATTATTTTTAAAAAAATATTTTCACATTATTAATTTGTATTAAATAAGTACAAGCATTATGCACTGATTACCATTATGAAAATGATAAAAACAGTGCATACCATATATGCATATCAGGATTGGAATAATGGAATGATAACAGAAATATTTGACAGTATTTTGTATGTACTGCATATCTCTTGAAATTCCAATATTACCCCTTGATTAAAATAAAAAATAAGTATGTCATGCTTACACCCCTACACTTCGTGAATTGAATTTTCAGAGTAAAACAACAATTTGTAGGCAAAGTGTATACAGTACATTCCATAGCTGGTTAGGGATTCAGAACTTGATACAGTACATTAAAATTTTATCCTGGTATTTTGTCTTGCAGGTGCCTGGAGTGTGTGGCCCATAGTAAAGGACACAGTGTTTGGCCCTTATGTCGGAGATATCAAGAAGGGAAAGGACTTAGATGACATAAACTATAGATATGCCTGGGAGGTACTAAAAGATTTTTTCCACATCTGTTAAGTAATTTTTTAAAATGAAAAACTGTCACTTTGCTGACAAATCCTCTCGCAGTGTAATCAGTAGTCATTATACAATGTTTTAGGTGTTGTTTAATGTTGTAAAGCACTCAGATTAGGCACTACAAAAAGTCATTATTATTATTATTATTATTATTATTATTATTATTATTATTATTATTATTTTTATTAAACATCAACAACATAAGAGATGAAAAATGCAGCAATAAAACTTTTGGACTCTGAAGGTGAATGCATGGAAACTAATAATGTCACTGAAGAACATAGAGAAATGTTAAGTTATAATGAATGATTGGTTAGTAATGATCAATTAATCATGGTTCATTAAATTTGAGCCATTTTCAAAACTATGTATTTATTTTTGGGCCTTAAGGCCTGTAGAATTTATGTAATAGTTTGTTTTCTGTCATATGTCTGTTCATTTGTCCATCTTTCCATTAGTACATTCTGGTGAACACAGTAACTAAAATAAACACAACAGATATAATCAAATACCAATGCCCAAAGTCCTGGACTATTCATTTCTGAAATTAGACAGGTAAAAAATTTCCAAACAGATGCAATCAAACCCGATGACCCAATGCCATGGACTATTTATAGTTAGACAGGTAAAAACATTCCAAAGCACTAGTTCATACTTCAATCAGTTGGCCAACATTTTCATGACATCTGGGCATGTAAAGTCTGGAGTCTAACCTCTTTTTTTTCCCCATACAGACCATGTGATACAGTAACTGTAATAAAATGGTCATTGATAACTGTCCTATGTGCACGATTTCAAATAACTTCTTGACTGCTTTGTAACTAAATTATCAGCCAATCAAAATACATTGAAACAAAACAAATCTGGTATCATTAATTAGCAGTATTTCGAATGACTTTGTGTTTACTCAACCCAGAGATATGTGAGCTGGTTACACTTTAATTTCAATCCACTGCGTCAATGCGAAATTCAGGGTTTACTTAATCATTGATCATGACAGTTTGAATGTCATGTCTTTATAACAGTCCTACACATCATAAAAAAGTCTGTACAGTACAGCAAATGCATGATGCTAGCTATCATGTACAGAAATTCCCTGAAGATGAAATTGCTAATACTGCAATAGTGAAGGCCATTTTGAAATTAAATGGGAATGACATGTAAAATAAAATGACAGTTAAGTGAAGTTATTTCTCATTTGTTTGTATGTGTGGAATAATCCAACATGACTTGTATCCATGGAATAATCTAACATGACTTGTATCCATGGAATAATCTGACATGACATGTATCCGTCGAATAATCTAACATGACATGTATCCATGGAATAATCTAATATGACATGTATCCATGGAATAATCTAATATGACTTGTATCCATGGAATAATCTAACATAACTTGTATCCGTGGAATAATCTAACATGACTTGTATCTGGAATAATTTAACATGACTTGTGTCCCACCTCACCTGACGTCAAATCAGCATTTAATCAGTGAATGGCTACAGTGATCACCAGTTTGTATGATCTCCACATGTCAATGGCATCATGCTTTGTCTTAATGTTTATTATCAGAACATGCATTTTATATCTGTTTTAAACTTTTATATTGAGATGCTGCTTGAAATTCTGATTCAATAACATTTTATATGCTCATTTTGGAGATTAGGATATTTTCAACGGGTATTTCGACCCTTAATTATTTCTGAATGACACTATTGTGAAATAGGAAAATCCCAATATTTGTGATCATAATTCATGGACAGAAGCAAAGCTTAGTTGATTTATTTCTTGAAATTTATAGGTATTTGACCTGGAGACATTTGGCCTCCTCCATGTGATTGATGCCACAGATCCCAGCAAAGGAAACTGGATGAGGTACGTCAACTGTGCTCGCTACTTTGAGGAACAGAACATAATCTCAGTCCAGCAAGAAGACCTAGTATATTACAGAGCCATCAAGGTAGGTAGTTCATGAAATGTTCTAATTCCAAAAGGCATATTAGGTTAAATTGTATTTTATATTTGAAGACGTTTACGAAAATTTTCCTGCACTGAAGGTCATTTGAGTTTATTTGACCCTATCTCCATCATCCACCTGTTCATCATCATTTTTTATTTTTCGCTTATGCAAAACACTTTTCAGCCAGTAGAAAACTTTTAATGTCATATTAAAATTGTGTCCCAGGTACTTCCATGGAAACCTAGCAGAAAATATGTATTAGTCATTTTTTCCAGAATGACTCAGTGTTAATAAAACTTGGTTTTATATTTTATGCCCTCTATTTGAGAGAGCATATTATACTATGATCCTGTCTTTTTATCTGCCCATTAACCATTTCTTTTCCAAAGGATAACTTCAGTTTTACTGCACTCTTATTTGGCAAAACTGTTTAGATTACTTGCACATTGGGTGAGGTTAAAGCCTCATAATTTGAGTGACAAAAGGTCAGAGGTCAAAGTCACTGACAGAAGGAAAATTTTGGCTTCTGCATGAAAAGATTAGTTTAATAACACCTACCTGAACTAAACATTGTGGATTTAAAAAGATAAATTGCTTTAATTGATGGATAAAGAAAATAGGAGTTCCACATAGTAACAATAGTTTTACTTAAGATGAGACACAATCATAACTTTTACATGAAAGGGACAACTTTTCTCCTAGAAGGGTCACATGTAGCAGTATGGGTGTTGAAACAGTTGATAAAATTAATGGTCTTGTATAGTATTCCCAATCACAAAGACATGCCATGCAAAAACAAAGAGTCTTAATGAACAAGATGTGTCAAGCGTCTAATTCACTAGGAGTAGCATGAAATGGCTTACAGTTGAATTAGAATAACTGACAACTGACAGGCTATCTGTTTATTTTTGGTTATCTTGTCAAGAATTAAAATGGCATCAGAATAGCAGATTATTTTTGGGTCTGTGCAAAGTCTCTGTTTCACGTATGTAGTATTTGTTTTTTGGTACTAATTATTCTGGAAACGTGACAAATTCAACATGTCAGCACATTTGAAATGGTAACACCCTACCATTGACAATCCTTTTCAAGAAGATGTGTGTATTGATAATGAATCATATCATATGTAGCACTTGCATATTGTTTATCCCAAAGTTTTACATCATATATTGATCAGACTGTGAAGATATCTTGTATTATGGTAAGGAAGAAACATGTAAATTTCAAGATAAAAGGGTAAAATATAAAGACTACTAATAAAGTTGGAAGATTGTTTCTGCATAATAACTTTAATTCTACAGTAAATATAAGGATTAGGCTTTGTAGATGATGGAAATAAACCTGAATTGGGTGTTTAAAAAAGTCAAAAGGTCAAGGTCACATTCGAAAACAGAACTAGTTTTTGCACAGTAATAATGGTTCTAGATCATAGATCTGAAGTAGACTGTTCATTGTTTACATTGATGGGGTGGGGTGGGGCAAATGATCATAGTCACTGTATTAAAAGGAGTACAAATTGGTTTTGCACTAGACAATATACCATTTGTGGAGGGCTAGTACTTAATTTATGGAAGAGGCCTAATGATATTTGTGGCTCTAAGAAAAGTGCAAAACATCAAGTCTTGAGTACGTTCTTTACCAAACTTTGTGGATGGCTTGCTCACCTTTATTTTCGGCAGTATAGATGGCACAGGTCATGACCATGGTATGTATGGCTTCTTCAAAATAACTTAAGTTCCTGAGAGCGATAGAACAGTATCATCAGATTCAACATTGTCCTTCTGGAGGACTATTAAATACATATAAACTGCCAGTCATACTACTCCCTTTTTCTTATAAGCCAAGATTCTTTATATATTGTTTGCTCCCCCCCCCCACTATAATAGCAAAATTAGGATAGATAAATTGTTTTTCCTGTCAATTAATTGATCAGTCTTGAATTTTATAAAGCCATTACATAGTACACATCTTACTATGGTCAAAAGACTTGATTAGACTTTTAAACTGGAATTTTGTAAACACATTTCTCCTGCAACAACTTGAACACAACAGGGTCCAAAACATAGACTGCTCTATAAGCATAGGCACAAGTTACTGAATGACCTTGCAAAATGAAAAGGTGGCGCTATCTTAGCTAAACACAAAGAAAATTAATTGGGGTTAGTGGCACTGTTTTTTGGCTATATATGTGTGTTATTGTTGCATTGAGATTGTCAGATAAATAGCTTTATCAAATGAAAATGTTGTTTCCCAATATACATTACCTTCAATTTCAAGATAACCATTCTCTGAAAAAGAACTCCAAGAGGTTTCAACATAATCATGCACATGTATGCCATATTGTGTATCTGCAAAACATTGTTTTACATCACTGCTTTTCGCATAACAAAATAAGATCTAAAAACCTCAGAACATTGAAACTTATGTTTTTAATTGCTTCAATTGTGTCAAGACATTAAATACATTTGCAAATTTAAGATAAAAATATGCGATTGAGCAAAAACCAGTTGACAAATTAAATTTTATGGTCATATTTGTAAATGAAACCAGCTTAATTAACATTTCCTGCCATTACACAACCATCTCAATATTTTCACATTTTCTTAAAAGCTAATAAGTTTTTGTTAGTACAGTTTAGCAAAAACTACTTAACAGTGGACATCATCATTATCATCATCATCATCATCATCTGATTCATCATTATCATCAATCTTATCAGTCTCTTGACCTAGTATTGTTGTTGAGGCCGCTGAACATCTGACCAGTTCCTTCTATCTCGATCATGTGCCAATGCCAGTGTCTCCACAAAACTGGTTCTGGTCCATTCTGTGATGTTGTACAGGCAGTTGGACAATGTAATATATCCCCTCCTGTCAACTCTTTGGTCTGGAGAGGGATGGGATCTGCCAGACGACTTTTGCCCAAGACACACTGATAATGCTGGGCAAACCTGAAGGGTTGACAAGTGAAATTCATATGTAGATAACATGATCAGATATTGATGTTATTAATTTGGACATGTTTCTGTGTTAGAGTAGTAGTGAAATAAAAATCAAGTTGAACATGAAGTATACTAATTTAATACTTTGAATAGTAAAATCTGATTCCAAATATTCTTTGAAAATGTTGGAGAAATATATCAAGTTATTTTAACAAAGTTTCAAGACAAGTGTATTGAAAAACAATAAAAGTTGAGTTATATATTATTGCTAATTAAAACATTCTGTTGATGCAGAACATCAAGCCAGGCGAGGAGTTACTTACTTGGTTTGAACCCAAGAAGAAAAAGAGAGGACAGAAAAGGAAAATGGAGAAAGAAGTCAAAGAAGGTAGATTTTCCAACTGTTGTTACATATATACTTGCAGTTTTCAAGAGACAATCATTTTGAAGGAAAAACTGGATTTCCATTGTGAAGCCATTTACATGCCGATTCCTGTTATAGCAAAGTTATGGTGTCAGGCATTTTTTAATACTTTTCATTGACTTTTTCAAACAGTTACGTGAAATTAATATATATATATATATATATATATATATATATATATATATATATATATATAAAGTTTTGTCATATAATAACCATGTGAAAACAGATCATTAATCTTTAACATGAAATTTCAAAATAAATCAAGTGTGATAGATGTGGTCAATTTCTGCATAAACGCTTGCAGGTAATTTACATTGAAAATGATTTATTGAAAATATGATCTATTTTACTTTTGATTTTGATAAATGAATTATTTCAATATGTAATTAATAATTATATTTTTACAGCATAATGTTAGCAACTGCATTTTTTAATCATTATGTTTCATAGAAAAAGTAAGTGCCACAACAACAGATCCTTCAGTTGCAGGGCGTGATAAAGATGATGATAAAGATGATGATTCACTGGGGAAAAGAAAGAGAAAGCCAAAAGTATTTCCTGATTCCTATCAAGAGATTCAGCTTCCACGACAGAAAAAACTAAACAAAGTCCAGTCTTCTGATTCCTCACAATCTGAAACATCTACTAATGTGGTGGGGAAAGGAAAACGAAAGAAAATAAAAGAGAACTCTAACGAACTTAAGGAGTCAAGAGATGATACAGAATCTGAAGCTAGTTCCAGATGTTCATTAGTCATTTCAGAGAAAAAAGACATATTTAATAATGACAGTGTCAGCTGGGATTACCCTGAACCAGGAGAGGAGTACATGTTTGAGTTAAAGAAACATCATGTAGTGAAAGCTGAAGGAAAGCGTGCATACAAATGTGATATATGTTCAGGCCTGTACCGCCATATATTTAGCCTAAAGAGACACTATCTAAAGAATCATATAAATTATCGGTATCTTGGAAGAACAGATGTCACCAACTGTCTCATCAACTTGGCACAGGTTCTGGAGGTAGAAAAGGCAGCTATAAAAAGGAAAGAGTTTGAAGAACTTGGTGGTGCAAAAGAGAATTTTTCTTCAAATGATGCAGCTTCTGATAGTGGCGCAGCTTCCTCTGTTAATTGTGTTAGTTCAGAAGAAGACAATTCCACAGACTTCAGAAGTTCAAATGATGATCTCCAATTGGAAAACAAAGGTATCACTTCAGTGATAGAAGAAGACACAAAAAATTCTTTACATGAGACTGGAGTTGAAAATCTTGATGATGATATTAGGAGTTCTGTCCGAGATGGCATTTTTGTAAGTTCTGAGACAAATCAGAATTCCTCCACAGTGAAAGATGATAATTGTCACGAGAAAGAGGTATCAGATAGTAAGGATTCAGAGATTGTACAACGCCCTGGTCTGTATAGGTGTTACCTGTGTTTTCAACTTTTTGAAACAGTAGCAGAGATACGTGAACATACTGTTAACCATCCAGAATCCAAGACCTACATGCCATTTGCATGTAACAAATGCGAAATGAGGTTCTCGTATATTCAGAACCTTGTCCGGCACCAAGCAGTACATCAGGCAAACGGTAGTGAGCTCATTAACCAGTCTAAGAAGTTGTTGCCTGGGAAGGGAGCCAAGAAAATGAGGAGAACTAAAAGTAAAGATAAATTGGTGGATGAAAATACAGACATTGAAAAAGAAGAGGAAACAAATCAAGAAAAGAAAAAGGCCAAATGTGGACCTAAAGAGTGCAGAAGAAAGGATCAGAAGGGAAAGTCATCCAAGTCACCTGAAAAGAAGTATCATTGCAGTAGATGCAGCATGAAATTTGGGTACCTACAAAACCTTGTCAGACACCAGGAAGTTCATAAAGATGGTAAGTTTCTTTATTTGTCTCTGTTTTATCAGACAGTCAATGTATTAGGACAAATCTAAATTTAGATTGAAAACATTACATTGAAAACCAATGATTAAGTCTGTCAGCATCATCAACAATTGATACATGCATAAAATGTGAACAGTTAGGTAATTTTGAAGTATTGTAATTTAACTTAATTCTATTTTAAATCATATCTTTTTAAAATTTAATTTTCATGCTGGTAAATTTCATAGGTTTGCATATGATTTTGTTCAGTAAATACAATTATATTGAAATTACCATATATATTCGCATATAAGCCAAATAATTTAGGGAAAAAGTAAAGCCTGGAATGAGGAGGCCAGTTAAAGTCTGAAAATGTTAAAGCTATTTTTGTCCGGTATTTATTATTACTGTCGATCACCGAAGATGAGATCACATGCCTAATGATGCCACATAGTTCATATGATATGTGCTGTTGTGAAGTGAAACAATTTTTCTAACTTTACTGGTAGGATAACGATTTAAAAATATGTATTACCGTACTCAACGTTTATTTGACAGATGTCCATCCACTAGTAAATGCAGCCATACATGTTATTTGAGCCACTGGTGGTATGTGTATTTTCCTAAAGAACTGCCATATTAGTAATCTCTCGGTCAAATATTTAATCCAGCTAATCATCAAACTCTGTGGTACCGTACAAATGTACGCTAGCTTATTTCAGTGTAAATATGAAAAAAATCTTCATTTAAAACATTTAGAATTATGATAATGATGGCATTTAAGACAAACATTTTGGTATTGAGAGTATAGATACATGTACGATAGAATTAAAGGAACAATAATCTTAAATGAACAATAGTGAGAGGCTCCTTAGGTGTTTGTTTGTTGCATGCATGCTTAGGAAGGATAAATAACAGGCAAGTAGCAATATACAAGTCAGCATGTCGAGTAATTGTAAAATATATAATTTGTGACAGAAGTTAAATGCATAAAGCAAAATGGTTTCTTAGTGGTAGTGTGTTGTACAGGGTTTCTTAGTGGTAGGGTGTTGTACAGGGTTTGTTAGTGGTAGGGTGTTGTACAGGGTTTTTTAGTGGTAGGGTGTTGTACAGGGTTTGTTAGTGGTAGGGTGTTGTACAGGGTTTGTTAGTGGTAGGGTGTTGTACAGGGTTTCTTAGTGGTAGGGTGTTGTACAGGGTTTCTTAGTGGTAGGGTGTTGTACAGGGTTTTTTAGTGGTAGGGTGTTGTACAGTAACTTCTGGTATACTTAGTATGTGGTAAATGCCTCATGGATAATGGGTTTGTTATTTTGCACAATTCCAATGAAAATACTAATACATACTGACTCTCAAATTTATTGTTTAATGAGATAAGGTAGTGTACATGGTTACTGCTTAAAGTTATAACTGTCATAATACTTGAACAATGTCCACACTGAAACCAATCGTATTTTGGTCCACTGAATCACACTACAGGTAGTTAAAAAAACCCACAAAATACCCAAAACAATGATAAATTATACCAATTGATAGATAACCAGGAGGTTTAACAATAATGGTGTCATTTGCTTTATTTGCTTTATATTCTTCCATAATACATTTCCAAACTATTATGGGATTAAAATAAATATGTTCATAAACTAATTGTTTGTTTAAAGTTACTACAAATTTATGAGAAAAATAATAGAGAACATTGATCTCTCTCCCTAAAAATTATTACAGTTTTGATACATGCACCTGACTGACGTTTATAATACATGATGGTGGCTCCATGCTTTAACCTCTCACATAGAGCCTCTTTGTGTATACTTGAAGTTTCATTCTCTTTGTTGAATACTTTACCAATGAAACATAATCTTCACATCAATTATTGTTTCCTTTCAGAGAAGACAACATCCCCTCACAGCTGCGAATATTGTGGAAAGGGCTTTCCATCACTATCCAATTTGAAGAAACATGTCCGATTTCACCTTGGATACTGCATTAGCTGTCGATACTGTGGTGACATTCATCAAAATGTTGGTGGACTTAGAAAACACATTAGGATTGCTCACCCAGAAGTACACAAGGCAAAACTGAAAAACAAGCTGACAAAGGATGGTATGCTTAGAAAACCAGATAAAAAGTTTGTTGATAAGAAATCAAAGGCTTCAAAGATCAAGAATGGAATCAAAGATCCTACAGATAAGATGGATGCTGACAAACGGAAAAACTTGGAGAAAAAAGAAAAGAAAGATTCTTCTGATGAATTGTTCTCAGATAATGAGATCAGTTTTGCAGCCGAAGAAATCGATGATGGTGGATCAAGATTTAAATTTGCTTGCACAATTTGCAAAAGACGTTTCAGCAGCTATATCAACATGTGTCGTCATCAACGTAAATCCCATGATAATGAGTCAAGGCACAGATTTGAGGCAAGTAATTCTGTTAGACCAGTGGTTACTGAAACACCAGAAATGGTGGCATTTTATGCCAATGTTGCTAATAATATTGCAATAAATATGACAAAATACATCGATGGTGGACAGAATTCATTGCAGAATTGCATTGACCATATTAGGATAGAGGATTATGATGAACTTCCCACTCGACAGGAGAAATCTGCAGACATGCCCTGGGATAGGTACAATGTTCCATTTGACATTACTGTAAATGAAGCATCATGTGACTCCAGGTCACCTGGAGAGTGCACAGATATGGAAATTGATATTTTTAATCAGTTACAGCAAGTGGTTGCCCAACAGAAATTGAGAGATACCAGTAATACAGGAGATAATTATGATGATGAACAATTATCAGGATCAAATGATAGTTTGAATAACAGTCCCCTTTACAACTTTGAGAACATTGCATTTGGCAAACATGGAAATATTACCTGTGTCTGTGGAGTGTGCAGAAAACAGTTTCATGAACTTGATTGCCTTGTACGCCATCATTTGAAGAAGCATCATTCAATTGTGTTCAGCTTCCTTGAGGTTGAGCAAGGAAATGGGATTGATGATCTATATTACTCAGAGCCATCCAATGTTGGTGTCCTGGCTGTAACAGGCACAGGTCTGAAAAGTGCCACTGAGCAAGATATTTATCACTGTACAGGGTGTGGCAGTGTTTTTAAAAATGTATCAAGGCTTCATGTCCACATTGTCAACTGTGTCTCAATTTCAAATCCTAGTAATAGCAGTGACTTAAATAAAAACAAGAAGAAAAAGACTACCCTGAATAGAAAAATTAAGAAGAAGCATGTAGAAATTATGAATGGAAGTCAGAATTTCCGATCCAGGTTGAAGGATTTTGCTGGGTACAAAGCTGAAATATTTAACATGGATGGTAAGCAAAGGAAGCGAATTTTCACAGGGTGTCGAAAACGGAAGGTTGTTAGTTTGCCAGATTCTCCAGTTAAACTTATTCATAAAGATCTTCATGATACAGGCTACAACCCTAATAATCACATCCGTAGACGAGAGTTGACTGAATTACTGGACACACATCAATGCAATGGTTGTGGTGTGAAATTCAAGACTATTTCATTGCTGGAGAGGCATGTGAAGAAATGTGTCAAGAAGGAGAAATTCAAGGATCTTCATCCTCTGAAGTCTTGGAGGAGTCCTTTGCTAGAATTAAGCACGCATGCTTCCAATGTAGTAAGAAGAGTCTAATAAAACCATTTTCAGGAGTTTTGTCCGTCAAAAAAATGGAAAGTGACAATGAACTTCTAACAGAAAATGAGAAGGTGAAGGAACAGGAGATGGTTCATGCCCTGAAACTTCAGGAAGAGGAAAACCTGAAAGAGACAAAAGGGACTGAGTGCCACACACTCAAAAAGAGGCTTGGATGGCCCAAGGGAGTGAAAAGGAAGAACAAAAGATAGGGGCATGCTTGGACAGCCATCAAGAGGAGATAATCAGCCAATGATGGGGTCATGTCAGATGTGGCCAATTCTGGTACTGTGTCAAACGAGGCCAACATATTTGCACTAGAAGGAAATGAAGGCCAAAGTAAAGGCACTGGGAGAGATTACACTGATTTTACCAGAAAGGATATTTGTACTGTAGAAAATAATGATTTGTCAAAAGAAAAGGAGTCAGTCAAAGGATATGGAACAGCTGTAGAGTACAGCAAAAAAGATATTAAAGTCCCATGTGACAAGAATGAAACATTAAAAATAGATGCACCAAAATCTTCCCTGACCATATCAGTGAAACCAAAGCAAACATGATAGTATTGTGAGGAAACCGCTACGCCAGGAGCAAGACACTTTTTCAGAGAAAGGAAAGCTTAAAGACAAATGTTTTGAAGGCAAAGAAAAAAAACCTAAGTTAAATGAGATTAAAAAGAAAGAAAAAATCACAAACACAGAATCTCAGTCTATAGTGTGAAAAGATGACAGAAAGTTCATCCAGTCAGGTAGCCAATGGTCACTGTAGTTTGTCAGTAAAATGTCCGATGTGCTCATCAGTAAAGGGAAAAAACAGTCCAAACCCTTTGTGCTAAAATGCCTAAGGGTTCCCCATACATCAAAATGCAATCAGTGTTTTAGCTGTAGAGAAAATTACAATCTAAATATAAGATGAAAATGCAGTTTAAAAAATTCAGTTTAAATGCTGACAAGACTCTGTCAAACTTTTAGCTTAAATTAGTAAAATTAGATGAAAGTTATAGATATTGAAGACTTGGTATACAGGCAATGCAGATTGGACTTAAAAGTAAATGAAAGTCATAGATATTGAAGACTTGGTATACAGGCAATGCAGATTGGACTAAAAAGTAGATGAAAGTCATAGATATTGAAGACTTGGTATATAAGCAATGCAGATTGGACTTAAAAGTAGATGAAAGTCATAGATATTGAAGACTTGGTATACAGGCAATGCAGATTGGACTTAAAATTAGATGAAAGTTATAGATATTGAAGACTTGGTATACAGGCAATGCAGATTGGACTTAAAAAGTAAAATGAAAGTTATAGATATTGAAGACTTGGTATACAGGCAATGCAGATTGGACTTAAAAGTAAATGAAAGTTATAGATATTGAAGAATTTGGTATATAAGCAATGCAGATTGGACTTAAAAGTAAATGAAAGTCATAGATATTGAAGACTTGGTATATAAGCAATGCAGATTGGACTTAAAATTAGATGAAAGTTATAGATATTGAAGACTTGGTATACAGGCAATGCAGATTGGACTTAAAAAGTAAAATGAAAGTCATAGATATTGAAGACTTGGTATATAAGCAATGCAGATTGGACTTAAAAGTAGATGAAAGTCATAGATATTGAAGACTTGGTATACAGGCAATGCAGATTGGACTTAAAAGTAGATGAAAGTCATAGATATTGAAGACTTGGTATATAAGCAATGCAGATTGGACTTAAAATTAGATGAAAGTTATAGATATTGAAGACTTGGTATACAGGCAATGCAGATTGGACTTAAAAAGTAAAATGAAAGTTATAGATATTGAAGAATTGGTATATAAACAATGCAGATTGGACTTAAAAGTAGATGAAAGTTATAGATATTGAAGACTTGGTATACAAGCAATGCAGATTGGACTAAAAAGTAGATGAAAGTTATAGATATTGAAGACTTGGTATACAGGCAATGCAGATTGGACTAAAAAGTAAAATGAAAGTCATAGATATTGAAGACTTGGTATACAGGCAATGCAGATTGGACTAAAAAGTAGATGAAAGTCATAGATATTGAAGACTTGGTATACAGGCAATGCAGATTGGACTTAAAAGTAAATGAAAGTTATAGATATTGAAGACTTGGTATATAAACAATGCAGATTGGACTAAAAAGTAGATGAAAGTCATAGATATTGAAGACTTGGTATACAGGCAATGCAGATTGGACTAAAAAGTAGATGAAAGTCATAGATATTGAAGACTTGGTATACAGGCAATGCAGATTGGACTTAAAAGTAAATGAAAGTTATAGATATTGAAGACTTAGTATACAAGCAATGCAGATTGGACTAAAAAGTAGATGAAAGTCATAGATATTGAAGACTTGGTATATAAGCAATGCAGATTGGACTTAAAAGTAGATGAAAGTCATAGATATTGAAGACTTGGTATATAAACAATGCAGATTGGACTTGAAAGTAAATGAAAATTATAGATATTGAAGACTTGGTATACAGGCAATGCAGATTGGACTTAAAAGTAAATGAAAGTTATAGATATTGAAGAATTGGTATACAGGCAATGCAGATTGGACTTAAAAGTAAATGAAAGTTATAGATATTGAAGACTTGGTATACAAGCAATGCAGATTGGACTAAAAAGTAAAATGAAAGTCATAGATATTGAAGACTTGGTATATAAGCAATGCAGATTGGACTAAAAAGTAGATGAAAGTCATAGATATTGAAGACTTGGTATATAAGCAATGCAGATTGGACTTAAAAGTAGATGAAAGTTATAGATATTGAAGACTTGGTATACAAGCAATGCAGATTGGACTTAAAAGTAAATGAAAGTTATAGATATTGAAGAATTTGGTATATAAGCAATGCAGATTGGACTTAAAAGTAAATGAAAGTTATAGATATTGAAGACTTGGTATACAGGCAATGCAGATTAGACTTAAAAGTAAATGAAAGTTGTAGATATTGAAGACTTGGTATACAGGCAATGCAGATTGGACTTAAAAGTAGATGAAAGTTATAGATATTGAAGACTTGGTATACAGGCAATGCAGATTGGACTTAAAAGTAAATGAAAGTTATAGATATTGAAGACTTGGTATACAGGCAATGCAGATTGGACTTAAAAGTAAATGAAAGTTATAGATATTGAAGACTTGGTATACAGGCAATGCAGATTGGACTTAAAAGTAAATGAAAGTTATAGATATTGAAGACTTGGTATACAGGCAATGCAGATTGGACTAAAAAGTAGATGAAATTTATAGATATTGAAGAATTTGGTATATAAGCAATGCAGATTGGACTTAAAAGTAAATGAAAGTTATAGATATTGAAGACTTGGTATACAGGCAATGCAGATTGGACTTAAAAGTAAATGAAAGTTATAGATATTGAAGACTTGGTATACAGGCAATGCAGATTGGACTAAAAAGTAGATGAAATTTATAGATATTGAAGACTTGGTATACAGGCAATGCAGATTGGACTAAAAAGTAGATGAAAGTCATAGATATTGAAGACTTGGTATACAGGCAATGCAGATTGGACTTAAAAGTAGATGAAAGTCATAGATATTGAAGACTTGGTATATAAACAATGCAGATTGGACTTAAAATTAGATGAAAGTTATAGATATTGAAGACTTGGTATACAGGCAATGCAGATTGGACTTAAAAGTAGATGAAAGTCATAGATATTGAAGACTTGGTATACAGGCAATGCAGATTGGACTTAAAAGTAAATGAAAGTTATAGATATTGAAGACTTGGTATACAGGCAATGCAGATTGGACTTAAAAGTAGATGAAATTTATAGATATTGAAGACTTGGTATACAGGCAATGCAGATTGGACTAAAAAGTAGATGAAAGTCATAGATATTGAAGACTTGGTATATAAACAATGCAGATTGGACTAAAAAGTAAATGAAATTTATAGATATTGAAGACTTGGTATACAGGCAATGCAGATTGGACTTAAAAGTAGATGAAAGTTATAGATATTGAAGACTTGGTATACAGGCAATGCAGATTGGACTTAAAAGTAGATGAAAGTCATAGATATTGAAGACTTGGTATACAGGCAATGCAGATTGGACTTAAAAGTAAATGAAATTTATAGATATTGAAGACTTGGTATACAGGCAATGCAGATTGGACTTAAAAGTAGATGAAAGTTATAGATATTGAAGACTTGGTATACAGGCAATGCAGATTGGACTTAAAATTAGATGAAAGTTATAGATATTGAAGACTTGGTATACAGGCAATGCAGATTGGACTAAAAAGTAGATGAAATTTATAGATATTGAAGACTTGGTATACAGGCAATGCAGATTGGACTAAAAAGTAGATGAAAGTCATAGATATTGAAGACTTGGTATACAGGCAATGCAGATTGGACTTAAAAGTAGATGAAATTTATAGATATTGAAGACTTGGTATATAAGCAATGCAGATTGGACTAAAAAGTAAAATGAAAGTCATAGATATTGAAGACTTGGTATACAGGCAATGCAGATTGGACTAAAAAGTAAATGAAAGTTATAGATATTGAAGACTTGGTATACAGGCAATGCAGATTGGACTAAAAAGTAGATGAAAGTTATAGATATTGAAGACTTGGTATACAGGCAATGCAGATTGGACTAAAAAGTAAAATGAAAGTCATAGATATTGAAGACTTGGTATATAAGCAATGCAGATTGGACTAAAAAGTAGATGAAAGTCATAGATATTGAAGACTTGGTATACAGGCAATGCAGATTGGACTTAAAAGTAAATGAAAGTTATAGATATTGAAGACTTGGTATATAAACAATGCAGATTGGACTAAAAAGTAGATGAAAGTCATAGATATTGAAGACTTGGTATACAGGCAATGCAGATTGGACTTAAAAGTAAATGAAAGTTATAGATATTGAAGACTTGGTATATAAGCAATGCAGATTGGACTTAAAAGTAGATGAAAGTCATAGATATTGAAGACTTGGTATACAGGCAATGCAGATTGGACTTAAAAGTAAATGAAATTTATAGATATTGAAGACTTGGTATACAGGCAATGCAGATTGGACTTAAAAGTAGATGAAAGTTATAGATATTGAAGACTTGGTATACAGGCAATGCAGATTGGACTTAAAATTAGATGAAAGTTATAGATATTGAAGACTTGGTATACAGGCAATGCAGATTGGACTTAAAATTAGATGAAAGTTATAGATATTGAAGACTTGGTATACAGGCAATGCAGATTGGACTTAAAAGTAGATGAAAGTTATAGATATTGAAGACTTGGTATACAGGCAATGCAGATTGGACTTAAAAGTAAATGAAAGTTATAGATATTGAAGAATTGGTATATAAGCAATGCAGATTGGACTTAAAAGTAAATGAAAGTTATAGATATTGAAGACTTGGTATATAAACAATGCAGATTGGACTAAAAAGTAGATGAAAGTCATAGATATTGAAGACTTGGTATACAGGCAATGCAGATTGGACTTAAAATTAGATGAAAGTCATAGATATTGAAGACTTGGTATACAGGCAATGCAGATTGGACTTAAAAGTAAATGAAATTTATAGATATTGAAGACTTGGTATACAGGCAATGCAGATTGGACTTAAAAGTAGATGAAAGTTATAGATATTGAAGACTTGGTATACAGGCAATGCAGATTGGACTTAAAATTAGATGAAAGTTATAGATATTGAAGACTTGGTATACAGGCAATGCAGATTGGACTTAAAATTAGATGAAAGTTATAGATATTGAAGACTTGGTATACAGGCAATGCAGATTGGACTTAAAAGTAGATGAAAGTTATAGATATTGAAGACTTGGTATACAGGCAATGCAGATTGGACTTAAAAGTAAATGAAAGTTATAGATATTGAAGACTTGGTATATAAACAATGCAGATTGGACTAAAAAGTAGATGAAAGTCATAGATATTGAAGACTTGGTATACAGGCAATGCAGATTGGACTTAAAATTAGATGAAAGTTATAGATATTGAAGACTTAGTATACAAGCAATGCAGATTGGACTTAAAAGTAAATGAAAGTTATAGATATTGAAGACTTGGTATACAGGCAATGCAGATTGGACTAAAAAGTAGATGAAAGTTATAGATATTGAAGACTTGGTATACAGGCAATGCAGATTAGACTTAAAAGTAGATGAAAGTTATAGATATTGAAGACTTAGTATACAAGTAATACAGATTAGACTAAAAAGTAGATGAAAGTCATAGATATTGAAGACTTGGTATACAGGCAATGCAGATTGGACTAAAAAGTAGATGAAAGTTATAGATATTGAAGACTTGGTATACAGGCAATGCAGATTGGACTAAAAAGTAAAATGAAAGTCATAGATATTGAAGACTTGGTATATAAGCAATGCAGATTGGACTAAAAAGTAGATGAAAGTCATAGATATTGAAGACTTGGTATACAGGCAATGCAGATTGGACTTAAAAGTAAATGAAAGTTATAGATATTGAAGACTTGGTATATAAACAATGCAGATTGGACTAAAAAGTAGATGAAAGTCATAGATATTGAAGACTTGGTATACAGGCAATGCAGATTGGACTAAAAAGTAGATGAAAGTCATAGATATTGAAGACTTGGTATACAGGCAATGCAGATTGGACTTAAAAGTAAATGAAAGTTATAGATATTGAAGACTTGGTATATAAACAATGCAGATTGGACTAAAAAGTAGATGAAAGTCATAGATATTGAAGACTTGGTATACAGGCAATGCAGATTGGACTAAAAAGTAGATGAAAGTCATAGATATTGAAGACTTGGTATACAGGCAATGCAGATTGGACTTAAAAGTAAATGAAAGTTATAGATATTGAAGACTTAGTATACAAGCAATGCAGATTGGACTAAAAAGTAGATGAAAGTCATAGATATTGAAGACTTGGTATATAAGCAATGCAGATTGGACTTAAAAGTAGATGAAAGTCATAGATATTGAAGACTTGGTATATAAACAATGCAGATTGGACTTAAAAGTAAATGAAAATTATAGATATTGAAGACTTGGTATACAGGCAATGCAGATTGGACTTAAAAGTAAATGAAAGTTATAGATATTGAAGAATTGGTATACAGGCAATGCAGATTGGACTTAAAAGTAAATGAAAGTTATAGATATTGAAGACTTGGTATACAAGCAATGCAGATTGGACTAAAAAGTAAAATGAAAGTCATAGATATTGAAGACTTGGTATATAAGCAATGCAGATTGGACTAAAAAGTAGATGAAAGTCATAGATATTGAAGACTTGGTATATAAGCAATGCAGATTGGACTTAAAAGTAGATGAAAGTTATAGATATTGAAGACTTGGTATACAAGCAATGCAGATTGGACTTAAAAGTAAATGAAAGTTATAGATATTGAAGAATTTGGTATATAAGCAATGCAGATTGGACTTAAAAGTAAATGAAAGTTATAGATATTGAAGACTTGGTATACAGGCAATGCAGATTAGACTTAAAAGTAAATGAAAGTTGTAGATATTGAAGACTTGGTATACAGGCAATGCAGATTGGACTTAAAAGTAGATGAAAGTTATAGATATTGAAGACTTGGTATACAGGCAATGCAGATTGGACTTAAAAGTAAATGAAAGTTATAGATATTGAAGACTTGGTATACAGGCAATGCAGATTGGACTTAAAAGTAAATGAAAGTTATAGATATTGAAGACTTGGTATACAGGCAATGCAGATTGGACTTAAAAGTAAATGAAAGTTATAGATATTGAAGACTTGGTATACAGGCAATGCAGATTGGACTAAAAAGTAGATGAAATTTATAGATATTGAAGAATTTGGTATATAAGCAATGCAGATTGGACTTAAAAGTAAATGAAAGTTATAGATATTGAAGACTTGGTATACAGGCAATGCAGATTGGACTTAAAAGTAAATGAAAGTTATAGATATTGAAGACTTGGTATACAGGCAATGCAGATTGGACTAAAAAGTAGATGAAATTTATAGATATTGAAGACTTGGTATACAGGCAATGCAGATTGGACTAAAAAGTAGATGAAAGTCATAGATATTGAAGACTTGGTATACAGGCAATGCAGATTGGACTTAAAAGTAGATGAAAGTCATAGATATTGAAGACTTGGTATATAAACAATGCAGATTGGACTTAAAATTAGATGAAAGTTATAGATATTGAAGACTTGGTATACAGGCAATGCAGATTGGACTTAAAAGTAGATGAAAGTCATAGATATTGAAGACTTGGTATACAGGCAATGCAGATTGGACTTAAAAGTAAATGAAAGTTATAGATATTGAAGACTTGGTATACAGGCAATGCAGATTGGACTTAAAAGTAGATGAAATTTATAGATATTGAAGACTTGGTATACAGGCAATGCAGATTGGACTAAAAAGTAGATGAAAGTCATAGATATTGAAGACTTGGTATATAAACAATGCAGATTGGACTAAAAAGTAAATGAAATTTATAGATATTGAAGACTTGGTATACAGGCAATGCAGATTGGACTTAAAAGTAGATGAAAGTTATAGATATTGAAGACTTGGTATACAGGCAATGCAGATTGGACTTAAAAGTAGATGAAAGTCATAGATATTGAAGACTTGGTATACAGGCAATGCAGATTGGACTTAAAAGTAAATGAAATTTATAGATATTGAAGACTTGGTATACAGGCAATGCAGATTGGACTTAAAAGTAGATGAAAGTTATAGATATTGAAGACTTGGTATACAGGCAATGCAGATTGGACTTAAAATTAGATGAAAGTTATAGATATTGAAGACTTGGTATACAGGCAATGCAGATTGGACTAAAAAGTAGATGAAATTTATAGATATTGAAGACTTGGTATACAGGCAATGCAGATTGGACTAAAAAGTAGATGAAAGTCATAGATATTGAAGACTTGGTATACAGGCAATGCAGATTGGACTTAAAAGTAGATGAAATTTATAGATTTTGAAGACTTGGTATATAAGCAATGCAGATTGGACTAAAAAGTAAAATGAAAGTCATAGATATTGAAGACTTGGTATACAAGCAATGCAGATTGGACTAAAAAGTAAAATGAAAGTCATAGATATTGAAGACTTGGTATACAGGCAATGCAGATTGGACTTAAAAGTAGATGAAAGTCATAGATATTGAAGACTTGGTATACAGGCAATGCAGATTGGACTAAAAAGTAGATGAAAGTCATAGATATTGAAGACTTGGTATACAGGCAATGCAGATTGGACTTAAAAGTAGATGAAAGTTATAGATATTGAAGACTTGGTATACAGGCAATGCAGATTAGACTTAAAAGTAGATGAAAGTTGTAGATATTGAAGAATTGGTAGATAAGTAATACAGATTAGACTTAAAAGTAGATGAAAGTTGTAGATATTGAAGATTTGGTATATAAGTAATACAGATTGGACTTATATAAAACTGTAAAAAAGACATTATTTTTACTTGTGATTGGTAATTTTTGTAAATACATAAAAACGAAAATAAAAATAGAACTCTCAAACTTTTATTCTTCTAAATTGTATCATCCCAATGACCATGTGTCATACAAATTTGATGTCCTGCATATTTTGTTGAGTCAAGAATGGTAAAGGATATATGCTATCATTGGACATACGATACAGTTTTGAAACATTAGATTGGATGCAGATAACTGTTTTTGTCAGGTATATTTTCATATGGAAACTTGTTAAAAGATAAAACAATGAAGACTCCATAGTTCCTGAATACATGATGACTATTGTTGGTGTTTCTGTTGTAAGAATAGAGGATGACTATTGTTGGTGTTTCTGTTGTAAGAATACATGATGAGAGCTTAAGTGTTTAATTCAATTTGGTAAAAATAACCAAAATTATTTTCAATCCGCACCTTCCTGTATATATTTTACTTTGATTCCTGAATTTTGACAGCATTTGCAATGGAATATAAAATGCTTTGAAAACCAATTACCATGATGCTTAAGAGAACCTGCACTCATGTTTACAGTTTAAGTTGATACATAATCTGTCATATGTCAAGAGAGAGCAAAGTCAGATTAAGCATCTATATGTAAATATTAAGAATGAAATTTATAAAAGTTAGGATTTTTGACTGTAGTTTTGATCATTATCAATATTATTATTATATTTTTTATTATTGTATTAGTTCCTAAAGATTTGTAAAGCAGTTTGAAATTGTCGTGAATGTATGCAAACTGAAAACTTTTCTTCATTAATAAAGTGTATTTTTTTAAAATATACTTTTTGTTCCTAAAATAATTACTGGTTCCACTTGCTTTGAAAATTAAAACTTCATTCATTTATTGTATTGGGCTCATTCAATAAATCCATCTTATTATATTCTGTGTTCAATATATTTTTTTTCAAGCTCTTGTCATCTTCATTTTTGCCAAACGTCGTCCCAGGCCCTGTACGCTTTTCAGTTATTTCAGAATGAAACTTGCAATCCTAACTAAACAATTCTGAAATCATGGAATTTAACTGTAAACAATATCAGACTCACTTAGATATTGCAACTCTCGTCATAACATGGATTAATAAAATATCATGGGTGATTTGGGAAGATCTCACTTCTCCGTTCTGTCCAAACAGAAAGATCACTTTTTCCTAAAGGCTCAAAAGGGTACTTCGAACAGACTGACAAACTACTGGGCAAAAACAAAATCTAGGAATTCAAGATAGTATAAGGGGTTACGGTACCAAGCAAAGTGTGTTATTGGGATTTTTAACATAACTTTCAAAATATTTCATAGTATCACTATGATGTCTGCAGTGTGGCAGTTTAAGTGATGTCTAGCACAAGGGGCATTTTGCTCCATATATGATGCATGATGTCCCACCCAGTCACATTATCCTGACACCAGGCCAACCAGTCCTAAAAGTAACCTCTTAATGCTGAGCACCAAGTGAGGAAGATGTTAGTACCATCTTTGTAATTTTTTGGCATGACTTGTCTGGGCCTAGGGATCAAACCCACGACCTTCTGAATCAATGTCAGACGCTCTAACCACTCAATCACAGGAGCTGTAGCAAAGTAGGAAACTAATTGGCCTAAAACATCTAAACTTTAACTTCATCTATTAAGAGAGCAAAAATTACTTCACCATCTGAATTTTAGCGGATCCTTGGATGACTAGCCTTTCCAATTTGCTCACTCACCCTGGCCAGATTGCAGTATTATATTGTAGTTCAAGGCAAAATGTAGACTTTAAGACATCAAATACATGTAGTTAGAATTGATTCCAATGAGTCAACAAACAAAACTCTTTGCACATTCACAGGTATGTGTTTTGATAACTGATTGGACTTCCGGAAAGATGGCCGCTATCGCTGGACCGGTTTGACGCAGCTCTTCCGTTTTTGTGCTGTTTTTCATGATATATGTGCTTGTTGTCTTATCTTCGTGTACATTATTGTGTTTCATCATGTATTGGCTGTTCAGTTCGTATGTGTTTCTTCATATCCTTGTTTTGGAAACGAGAACAATTCGAATTTTTCTCAGCTCTCTTCCTTCAATATTACGACGTCCAGTGTTCTTGAATATTCCGCTATCACGCGATCGTATGTCAACCTGTTTGTGCTATGATCGACCCTCATTAAATGCTTTAAATGACCACTCCTTGGCTCTTCATACTACATTGTGCTCGAGACTAAACGAAATGGGACTACGTTGATCATTACTTAAATGTAAACGGAAGCGACAAAAGAAACGTTGTTTCAAAGCTGGCCGGCGTAGAACAGAAAAAAGATTTCATGTTATTTCCCTTTCGCCCTTTCTAGCTAAACAATTTAAAAATTCGGCTGTTAATTTAGATAACCTGAAGCAACTCCATCTTAAATCGTTAACCGTTGTGTCAACTGTCCCAGAGATACCACTGCGTATTGTATTATTTCACACCCAATCAGTAAGACCACCGCACAGAAATAGTTGATTTTATCAACGATCAAAAATATCGACGTCTACTTCCTGACAGAAACATGGCTATAAACATCAGGCGATGAGACCAAGTGCGCGAATCTAACACCCGGTTACTCCATCAAGTCGTTCTTCCGCCACTATCGCGGAGGTTTAATCGCTGTCATCACTAAAAATTCCAATGAAAAAATGTCTTAAATACAACACAACTTCAATTTCTGCCACACATCGCTTGAACAAGACCAAACAATACTCACACTGGAACAAAGGTCAGCCCATTTATCTGCCTCTACCGCCCTCCTCCTGGTAGAAAAAACAAGCTGACGGAATCTCTTTTTGGAGCAGTTTGCGAATCTCCTGGATTATGGAAAATTCAATAGGTGGCAACCTGATTATTCTTGGAGATTTCAACATTTAATTTGACTGTCATGGAAACTCATACACGTCAAAACTCCAAGATTCCATTCATGTGTTCAACCTTAAACAGTCAGTTAACCAACCCACCCATAAACATGGTCATATTTTAGACTGGATTCTTCAAAGACCTGATGATAATATTCTGCGATCCACCCTTGTATCCCACGAACTTGTATCAGATCACGTCTGCTTTATATGCCATCTGGACGTATCAGTCCCCAACCCTCCACATTTATTTGCTACTATAAGAAACCTCCAAATGATACATAGCGCCAAACTAATGCATGACATCCAAGAAAAATTAACAACTTGCTTACCTCCTACAGCAGGACAACTCGATAACTGCTTGCGTTCATTGCTTGAGACATATGCCCCAACCACCAAGTACAGGCTATCAATTTAAAAGTGTTCTCCTAGGTATAGCAATGTTAGAGACCAGCTTCACACTGCTAAAAGAGAGCGCCGTAAAGCAGAGAGGCTTTGGCTTTACAACAGATACACTATTAATAAACAAATCTATGAAGCCACTAAGAAGAACGTCACAAACATATGTCCATTTAGCCAAATTATCCCACTAAAGTACTAAGATCACAGAGAGATTCAGTTGCAAAGAGCTCGTCGAGATAACTAATAAACTAATGTAAAGGTACAAATGTACACCACTTACAACTACGTTTTCTTCAGTACACCTTCCCGACCTATTTGCAAATTTCTTCCATGACAAAGTACAAACCGTTAGAGATGCGCTTGACAACACAATTTCAATTGACTCGTCACCATACAGTTACGATACAAAATTTCAGAGACAACCATTAAGAGTATTTGAACCTGTCTGAGAATATATGGATTATTGATATCTCTCTCTCATCTTGGTAATTTCCATCATTTTTGAAAACTGCCATTGTAAAGCCTCTGCTGAAGAAACCGACACTTGGCTATACTGATTTAAAGATGTACAGCCCAGTTTCTAATCTCCCGTTCATAAAAACTAAAAAATCTTCGAAAATGTTGTTCTAACCCAACTTGTATCTAATTTGAATTCAGTCATCTTGGCAATGTACACTCTGCATATCGCCCATGCCACAGTACTGAAACTACTCTTCTGAAATTAGTTAAGGAGATTATCTCTGCGTTTCGGTTTTGGAAATAATACAGTCCTCACCCTCCTTGATATGTCTGCAGAATTTGATACAATAGACCATGATATATTACTTCACTGTCTTCAGCATGTATTTGGCATTCACACTACAGCCTTATTGTGGTTCAAGTCCTACTTAGTCAACATGACACACATTGTATCTGCAAATCGAATACACTTCAGCCCAATTGATCTAGGGTATGATGTTCAACAGGGGGTCTGTTCTTGGCCCTGTTCTCTTCATTCTATGCACTCAGCCGCTCTCAATTGTCATAGATCATCACCCAGTGTCTCACCAGGTGTACGCTGATGACACCCAAATATACAAGTCTAACCACCCAACTGAAGGTGATGCTACCAGAGAGGTGCATTTCTGATGTGAAATCATAGATGACATGTAACAAGCTGCAGATAAATGATGATATATCTGAGGCCATTCTGATCAGAATACAAAGACTTTCTCATTCACATCCTTTACCTTAAACAATAAATATCAGCAAATATCAGAAACACCAACAATCAAGTCAGACAGTCAGTACAAAATCTAAGTTTAATCCTAGATCAGTACTCTCACATTACACCAATATGTCATGAATATATCCAAGGCTGCATATCTTGAGCTGGGGAGCATCAGCTCCATTCGCAAATATCTTTCAGTTGATGCCACTAAAACACGTGTGTGTCCATTAGTACTTTCAAGATTGGACTTTGTAATTCAATTCTGTCTGGTTCGTGTCGATATCTACTCCAGAAACTTCAAACAGTTCAAAATAAAGCTACTAGGATCATCTTTAGAGAAGAGCACACCTCCCCGCTACTCTGCACCCTACAATGGCGATCAATTCGATACAGAATCAAACACAAACTGTGTTTTCTGTGCTATGTTTCACTGACGGACTCCACTCCAGCATACCTATTCGACCTCACCCATGTGTACACACCAGCAAGATAATTACGCTCCTTTCGGACAATTGTATACTCAAAATTACCATCATGAAAACAAAGTCATATAGACAACGCTATTTTGCATACAAGTGCCCTACAACGTGGCATGAATTGCCCATTGAAATGAAACACAAAGACACGGTGATCCCTTTCAAGTGTGCTTTTAAAACTTACCTTTTTCGACTGCAAAAACAAACTTAAAGACCTGATAATGTTTGCTACCTTAAATATATTCAGCATTTTATTATGTTTTCCAATTTCAGCGTGTTTGGTTTTGTTTTTTGTTTTTGTAGTCGTATCAATATAATAATAATAATAATAATAATAATAATAATAATAATAATAATAATAATAATAACGAGGACTTTGTTTAGCGCCTAATTTTCAAAGCTCTAAGCGCTTTACACCATCAATAATGATATGACTACACTACAAAAAAAATGATAAAAAACAATGAAATTGGAGAACATAAAAACATGCTGAAAACATATAAGATACAAAACATGATTAGGTTGTTAAGTTTGTCCCTGCAGTCAAAACAGGTGCGTTTTAAGAGCACCATTAAAAGTGACCACTGTCTTTGTGTCTAATTTCAATGGGCAATTCGTTCCACGTCGCCGGGCCCTGGTATGCAAAAGAACGTTGACCATATTACTTTGTTATCACCGTGGAAACAATGAGTATACGATTGTCAGAAGAAGAGCGTAATTATCTAGTTGGTGTATACACTTGTGTGAGGCTGGATAGGTATGTTGGACTGGAGTCTGTCATTGAAACATAACAAAGAGAACAAATGTTGTGCTTGATTCTGTATCGAATCGATAGCCAGTTTATGGTACAGAGCAGTGGTGAGGTGTGCTCTAAGCGAGGTACTCTAAAGATGATCCGTGCAGCTGTGTTTTGAACTTTTTGAAGTTTCTGGAGTAAATATTGTGACGAACCAAACAGAATTAAGTTACAATAGTCCAGTCTTGAAAGTATTATTATTATTGAAAGTACTAATGAGCACAGAAGTGTTTTAGTGGCATCAACTGAAAGATATTTACGAATGGAACTGATGCGTCTCAATTCAAGATATGCAGCCTTGCATATGTTCTTGACATGTTGGTGCAATGTGAGAGTATTGTCCAGAGTAACGCCTAGGTTTCGTACTGACTGTGAGAATTTAATATTGGTGTTGCTGATATTTATTGTCTGAGGTAAAGGATGTGAATGAGAAAGTCTTTGTGTTGTGATCAGAATAGCCTCAATTTTATCATCATTCATCTGCAGCTTGTTACATGTCATCCATGATTTCACATCAGAAATGCACCTCTCAACTCCATGGATGGTAGCATCAACTTCAGTTGTGTATATTTGGGTGTCATCAGCATACAATTGGTGCGACACTGGGTGATGATCTATGGCACTTGAGAGCGGCTGAGTGTATAGAATGAAGAGTACAGGGCCAAGAACAGATCCCTGTGGAACACCACAACATACAACAACTGGGCTGGAAAGTATTCCATTTTCAGATATAATTTGTGTCCTGTTCACGATGTAGGACTTGAACCACTGTAAGGCTATTTATATATATATAATTATATATATATATATATACTTGGCATATATCATCACAGCAAGGTATTTATGCACAACGATATATTTTCATTGCTTTACAAGCTGTTGCACGGATAAAAAATCAGGAAAAACGTATGATAATATCTGAGAAACGTGGAGTTAACGAAATATACATAACAAGGAATGGACATATATATATATATATATATATATATATATATATATATATATATATATATATATATATATATCTATATATATATATATATATATATATATATATATATATATATATAAACCAAGACGACACGAGAAATAAAGAATAGCACCGACACACACACAACATTTCACTTTCCTCTGTTCATTCTTCGTTTTCAGATCCAGTGTAGCTAAGATCAGAAATTCTGTCTGTCTTTTCAAGTCACGACACCCCCACGAATAAATATTCTAGAATAACGTAATCACAAGATGTTCCAACGGGTTTTTCAGAAAAACTTAACCATGTTACTTTCTAGAATGTTGTAGAATGATGGGATT
This sequence comes from Unio delphinus, assembly GCA_029339505.1. Lineage (NCBI taxonomy): Eukaryota > Metazoa > Mollusca > Bivalvia > Unionida > Unionidae > Unio > Unio delphinus. The sequence continues at coordinate 52,415 of JAQISU010000093.1, forward strand.
CCCTAGACGGGTTTTCCAGAATAATTTAATCACGTGATTGTTTTGAATGTTGTCAGGTGAATGAGAACTAGTTTTTAAATACCTTTTACTTTTGTTTCTTTAAGTTTTGTTTAAATTTTCTTCGGATGTATGCGCAATAAATAAGTTGTATGCTTATCGTAGGTAAATTTGAGACATAGATAATATATGTGCACTCTATTTCTTGCCATATTTGCTACTATTGTGAACACTATAGCCTTTATTTTTGGTGCATAATTTACGGCGTAGTTTGAGTCATAGAGTATTTAAGTTGGCCTGATTTCAGTGTATGTGTCTCTCGAAAACCTGCTAGATCCGCTTGGGCATTTTCACTTTCTGGACTTCAGGGGTAAATTTTAGAAAAACTTAAAGAGCCTATAACTTTTTTCTACATTTTATCTATATTGTAATTAATACCTTTTCCCTGTTAATAAATCATAAAGGTAATTTAGTTTCGACTAATTCAGGCTGATTTTTTTTTAGCACAAGCTAGCAGTCATTTAGTTAGCTGTGTGCTTAGATCGTGTACAATTTTCACATGAGCAATATCCTAAGAAAATTCAGCCACACTACATGAAAGTAACAGAGTTATACCAACATTCTCTCCATTGTACGTGTTGCAAATGTAGCCACCTTCACCTTCAACCCATCACACTTTCATGAGTTCACATTATCTGTAGATCACCTCCTCATGCTCTACCGCTACGGTGGCCTTTTAGTATAATCGTCCGACTCGGAATCGGGAGGTCGACGATTCGAACCCCGTCTTAATCACACACACACACACACACACACACACACACACACACACGCGCTCGCGCCCGGAAAGAAGTCCAGAGGCGTAGCTAGAGTGTTTGGAGCCCGGGGAAAAGATTCATTTTTACGTCCCTCTCCTCAACTCTGAAACCCACTATTTTCATGAATAAAATCACCATCACCCATGGTTACGACAACAAAATAATGTATTGCTACGTTCGGCTATTTCACTGCTAGTGCTAGCGATCTGTATGATTCTTCTTTCATACATGCAAAATGTTTTGCAGCAAACATTCCACACACAACCTATTTCAAAGCCCATTTTGGAGCCCACACTAGTCTTGCGCACGGCGACATCTGTCCCACTCTGACCCCCCCCCCCCCCTCCATCTACGCCTCTGAAATAATCATTAACCAGTCTAAATCACTGTCATGATTCAGCCTGCCATCAATAGTACTTGTACTGCAGAAAAATCAAACAGGTTGGGGGCCTTGGGTTTTCGAATGGTTTTAAGGCTCTCGTTTTACAGATCACTTGCATATCTCACATCTGCGAACGTGATTTCAAATCTCGTATCAACCCACGTGGATATATGAGAAAGTGTATCATTAGCTTCCCGTGGGCTTGTGTTTCTTTCATTGTTTTTTTCAGCCATCAAATATGCTATCCGCCATGTAAGGTTTATCATGGTCTGAAAAGTGGTGTTACACCAGCTAATGATAAAAACCAAAGAACATATGTTAGACGTAATCCTATCTGTTGTGAAGATGCACACAAAGTAGTTAAGTAATTAAATCGAAATTTAAGGCAGAAGAAGCTTGAACAATTAAGGAATCTTGCAAATGCATCTTCACTTAAATCGCTCTGTTAGGATCATTGTAGTCCTTGTGTTGCACTGATTCCAGCATATGCAATGATAATTGAATTGATAATGTCCTAAACTTGGTAGTTTTATCTGAGTTTTCTGATTTTTTTACAGAATAAGTATATCATCTTGCCAACACACTGGTCTTTTTTTATCAAATGAAACACTGTCAGAGCTTACCACACAACATACTTGAGACAACGTTCAAAATGTGTATACATGTCATATAAGTAAAGAATAGATATATGATCCTCATGTTGTATTGTCAGTAAATGTTCACGGATTTGTTCTGGAGCTGAGAACGAATCGGGTGGGAGGTACAAAACAAATAATAAAGACACACCGTAAACGTTTGAGCATTTATTTTCAATACCAAACTATCTGTACTCATCGCCATAGAAGAATTGCATAAAATATGATGCACCCTGTAAAGTGCGGGAAAATTAGGACGAGCCACATATATCTTTAACGACAGTAAGTAGAGGCATCTTTAACGACGTCACAGTAAGTACATGCGTCTTTTAAAGACAATAAGTACATGCATCTTTAACAACAGCACAATAAATATATGCATCTTTAAAGACAGTAAGTACATGCATCTTTAACGACGTCACAGTTAATACATGCATCTTTAATGAAGTCACAGTATGCACATGCATCTTTAACGACGTCACAGTAAGTACATGCATCTTTAACGACGTCACAGTAAGTACATGCATCTTTAACGACGTCACAGTAAGAACGTGCATCTTTAACGACGTCACAGTAAATACATGCGTCTTTAAAGACAATAAGTACATGCATCTTTAACAACATCATAATAAGTATATGCATCTTTAACGACAGTAAGTACATGCATCTTTAACGACGTCACAGTTAATACATGCATTTTTAATGACGTCACAGTAAGTACATGCATCTTTAACAAAGTCACAGTAAGTACATGCATCTTTAAGGACGTCAAAGTAAGTACATGCATCTTTAACGACGTCAAAGTAAGTACATGCATCTTTAACGACGTCAAAGTAAGTATATGCATCTTTAACGACATCCCAGTAAGTACATGCATCTTTAATGACAGTAAGTACATGCATCTGTAACGACGTCACAGTAAGTACATGCATCTTTATCAACGTACAGTTAATACATGTATTTTTAACGACGTCACAATAAGTACATGCATCTTAAAAGATGTCACAGTAAGTACATGCATCTTTAACGACGTCACAGTTAATACATGCATCTTTAACGACGTCACAGAAAGTACATGCATCTTTGACGACAATAAGTACATGCATCTTTAACGACGTCACAGTAAGTACATGCATCTTTAACGACAGTAGGTACATGCATCTTTAACGACGTCACAGTAAGAACGTGCATCTTTAACGACGTCACAGTAAGTACATGCATCTTTAACGACGTCAAAGTAAGTACATGCATCTTTAACGACGTCACAGTAAGTAAATGCATCTTTAACGACAGTAAGTACATGCATCTTTAACGACGTCACAGTAAGTACATGCATCTTTATAGATGTCACAGTAAGTACATGCATCTTTGTCGACAATAAGTACATGCATCTTTAACGACGTCACAGTAAGTACATGCATCTTTAACGACACTAAGTACATGCATCTTTAACGACGTCACAGTAAGAACGTGCATCTTTAACGACAGTAAGTACATGCATCTTTAACGACGTCAAAGTAAGTATATGCATCTTTAACGACATCCCAGTAAGTACATGCATCTTTAATGACAGTAAGTACATGCATCTGTAACGACGTCACAGTAAGTACATGCATCTTTATCAACGTACAGTTAATACATGTATTTTTAACGACGTCACAGTAAGTACATGCATCTTAAAAGATGTCACAGTAAGTACATGCATCTTTAACGACGTCACAGTTAATACATGCATCTTTAACGACGTCACAGAAAGTACATGCATCTTTGACGACAATAAGTACATGCATCTTTAACGACGTCACAGTAAGTACATGCATCTTTAACGACAGTAGGTACATGCATCTTTAACGACGTCACAGTAAGAACGTGCATCTTTAACGACGTTACAGTAAGTACATGCATCTTTAACGACGTCAAAGTAAGTACATGCATCTTTAACGACGTCACAGTAAGTAAATGCATCTTTAACGACAGTAAGTACATGCATCTTTAACGACGTCACAGTAAGTACATGCATCTTTATAGATGTCACAGTAAGTACATGCATCTTTGTCGACAATAAGTACATGCATCTTTAACGACGTCACATTAAGTACATGCATCTTTAACGACAGTAAGTACATGCATCTTTAACGACGTCACAGTAAGAACGTGCATCTTTAACGACAGTAAGTACATGCATCATTAACGACGTCACAGTAAGAACGTGCATCTTTAACGACGTCACAGTAAATACATGCGTCTTTAAAGACAATAAGTACATGCATCTTTAACAACATCATAATAAGTATATGCATCTTTACCGACAGTAAGTACATGCATCTTTTACGACGTCATAGTTAGTACATGCATCTTTAATGACGTCACAGTAAGTACATGCATCTTTAACAAAGTCACAGTAAGTACATGCATCTTTAAGGACGTCAAAGTAAGTGCATGCATCTTTAACGACGTCAAAGTAAGTACATGCATCTTTAACGACGTCAAAGTAAGTATATGCATCTTTAACGACATCCCAGTAAGTACATGCATCTTTAACGACAGTAAGTACATGCATCTTTAACGACGTCACAGTAAGTACATGCATCTTTGTCAACGTACAGTTAATACATGTATTTTTAACGACGTCACAGTAAGTACATGCATCTTAAAAGAAGTCACAGTAAGTACATGCATCTTTAAGGACGTCAAAGTAAGTACATGCATCTTTAACGACGTCAAAGTAAGTACATGCATCTTTAACGACGTGAAAGTAAGTATATGCATATTTAACGACATCCCAGTAAGTACATGCATCTTTAACGACAGTAAGTACATGCATCTTTAACGACGTCACAGTAAGTACATGCATCTTTATCAACGTACAGTTAATAAATGTATTTTTAACGACGTCACAGTAAGTACATGCATCTTAAAAGATGTCACAGTAAGTACATGCATCTTTAACGACGTCACAGTTAATACATGCATTTTTAACGACGTCACAGAAAGTACGTGCATCTTTAACGACGTCACAGTAAGTACATGCATCTTTAACGACGTCACAGTAAGTACATGCATCTTTAACGACGTCAAAGTAAGTACATGCATCTTTAACGACAGTAGGTACATGCATCTTTAACAACGTCACAGTAAGAACGTGCATCTTTAACGACGTCACTGTAAGTACATGCATCTTTAACGACGTCACAGTAATTACATGCATCTTTAACGACGTCAAAGTAAGTATATGCATCTTTAACGACGTCACAGTGAATACATGCATCTTTAACGACAGTAAGTAGAGGCATCTTTAACGACGTCACAGAAAGTACATGCATATTTAACGACAGTAAGTGCATGCATCTTTAACGACGTCACAGTTAATACATGCATCTTTAATGAAGTCACATTAAGTACATGCATCTTTAACGACGTCAAAGTAAGTACATGCATCTTTAACGACAGTAAGTACATGTATCTTTAACGATGTCACAGTAAGTACATGCATCTTTAACAACGTCACAGTAAGTACATGCATCTTTATGGACGGTAGTACTGAATAAGCGATGCAACATTTATAAAATACAATCAGAGTGGCACTTGATATTTAAGATACAAATTTGGAACCTCTTCAATAATAAATGTATACAGGTAATATATGACACTATTTGAATATATTTGATTTGGGTATATTGTATCACAGATCGTACATATGAACAAGATACACTGAGTGCAAGTTTTGTCAATTAAATTTGCTGACATTAAACCCATACAAAATAATAATTTCAAGTAATATAATCATATTTTTCTCTTCTATGAATTTGAAAATATACAAAAACCTCACATTATCGAATAAATCCACCCATCAAATCAATCACATCATCTTTCAAGCACAAATATCAGGGTAGATTTTGTATTTCCATCAAGGTACACGCATACACACATATAACCATATACATTTACTCTGTCTAGAATCCAAATCAATTAAAACAAGTAATAGTAACAACAGACTAACGGGATCAAATCAACGGACTTTTAAATTACACTTACAGAGTATTTAATCATAGACATATGTTAGGTTTTGATATTGACAGAACAGACACATACCAAACAAGTAAGATATTAGAAACAGTTTCTCTGTGGAAGATAAAATAATTATTTAGTCCGCTTATCATCGTGTCAGCTTTCGGTCAGAGTGCAAGAAAACTACTATTAATATTTGTCTTTCTCGTTGCACACAGCGTGATACAGCACTTATGAAAATAAATTTAATATAGATTTTTTTCTTATTGTCAGAACATTGATTAATATGAAGCAATTCGGTTATAAGGACACCTGAATATTGACATCATTTATAGATAGGCTCAACAATAAAGAATAAAGTTCCGATTCTGATACCGGTACGATAGCATGTACCGTCCTTCCATGTTTATCGGCAAATAAATTATTCACGAACGAAGCCCAGCTTTACCGTTATTAAAAATTGGTTTGTTATTTGTAGTCGTGAAAAAAATTTACATTGTTATCGTCAACCGAGACTGATGAATGAATTTACAAACATTAAAGCGTTTTAGAAAGAAGAAAAAAAAACCCTACTGCATGGGAAAATGGGCATTACGCGTTGATCTTTTTTTTTTTGTTGATGCTAGTCTGTCAATCACAGTGATGATTTATGATGCTGCCGGAGCAACTGGTGCGACACTTCTTACACTCAATTTGACAACTATAGCCACTGCAATGCAAACAAGTACGGCGCCAGCTGTCACCCCTCCAGCAATGGCAGCAGTTGTATATGTGGTGGTGGAAGCCGTAGTAGCTGCCACCCCTCCAGCAATGGCAGCAGTTGTAGATGTGGTGGTGGAAGCCGTAGTAGACGTCGTCGTGGATGTGACATTGATACCTAAATATACAAATAAAGAGAAATCTTTGCAATATTAAATCATCTTCAAATTACTTTCATGCATATAAATGTTGAATATAAATTAGAATAAATTAGACCAATTAGAATTCAGTATAACACACACAAACACACACACACACACACACACACACACACACACACACACACACACACATATATATATATATATATATATAACATTTTGGCTCCTACTTGCTAACCAATTATGAAAGCTTATTTCGAAGAAGAATAAAAATGGCCCTGAAATAAATATAGTTTCCAGTTAGCTTGCCTGTTTCTGAGATAGCATATTCGCAGTTAACGTGACAAATAGGAAATACACAGACTGACTGAGAATGAATACATCACTTTTGTAGATGAATCGAAAAGAAAATATCCATGTTTTAATTCATCTTGAACAAGCAAAGATTATACACGGCATGTAATGTTTTTGTGTTTGCCGAAGCACTCAGGTAAAACTTTACACACTGAGTTAAAATTCTTCCCACGTGCCACAAACGAAATAATTGGAACGTATCATAGTTGTTACTCATTCCATCAATTATTTTATTCATATAAATGACGGTGTTGTCAACTCGATCACGCATTTATTCATGTCATTTTCTAAATTAGACCAAAGTTACCCAGCGTGATATTATAATGCCCCCCCCCCCCCCCTCCCCATCCCTCATCATTCTGTTTTCATGCAAAACGGAAGCTGATAATTGTTTGTCTTCATGGCTTTCACATTTAAGGTCGACCTGCTTTGTGAAGTCATGTGGGTTAAAATATAAAACTATGATATTATTTGCATTCCTGGACAAGATTTTAATAGGGTTAGATAATCGTTCAATGACAGTTGATGTGAATAAAATTAGGATCCGTAAAGATTATGCCCATTGTCAAGAAACTCCACTTGTCATTAACATACTTGATTTGAAACAGTCGAGTTACATTTCATTGACACCTTAACCTTTTAGAATAATGTGATGGACGAGACTAGGATAAATTACGAAAATATGAAGTGTTATTGCGTATATTTCCTTTTGAGGATGCGGACCCAGCATCAATGCTTACATTCATATCCATAGTTATTCCCTGTACAAGTCTCACCCGAGGCGCATGGACTCCCAGAGCAGACATTGATATCTGGTAAGAAAACAAACTATATATATATATATATATATATATATATATATAGAATATATGTATAGTATGTACGCTGTATCAATGATATACCACGAGATGTATAAATTTTTCATTAAAAGGAAACGAGGCTTGTCCGAGTTTCCTTTTAATGAAAAATTTATACAACGAGTGGTATATCAATGATACAGCGTACATACTATACATATATTTTATTTATATCACATACAAATACAAATATTTGCAAGTTGGAGTTACGATGTGCTCCTGATATATTGCCCGAGTAAATGACCTCCTCACAACCAAATGGCTGTCTGCTACAAAATCTAGTTCTACGATTTTTCTTGTTATTCACAATCACATATTCAAATTGATAAGTTGATTGTTTTCTTTTTCATTTTCCTTTTTTATTCACATTTATTAAATCATTATAAGACACACGCATTATTTAAACATAAAATATGCTGTTGTGTTGTTTTTTTTAAATGAAGAAAGTAGTGCACTGCAAACACGGTGATCTTATTATAGACTATGCATGTACTCATTGACCTACTGTCGTATGGAAATTCGCGTGGAATATAAACGAATTGGAATCACGAACAAACAAGAGGTAATTAAAATATTTTAATATATTGACAGTTCAACTAAGTCATCATTTTGATTTAATTAGCGATTCTACAGAATAAACATCTCTCTCTCTCTCTCTCTCTCTCTCTCTCTCTCTCTCTCTCTCTCTCTCTCTCTCTCTCTCTCTCTCTCTCTCTCTCTCTCTACGTCTTGACTAACATTGTCATCATTCATAGGTCCAGAGACATCGTCGTATGACACAAGCAAAAATCCACAACGCTTGTATTTTCGTGTATTTTTGCTCCAGAGAGGGGGGGGGGGGGGGCTGGCGACCATTTGGACAGTTTTATATTTAATTATTAATACTCGATTAAAACGGGTTTCAGAAACAACAAAGGCTTAAAACACAATACAGTATGTGCGCATCGTAACCGACAAATTTAACATGTAGGCCTTGTGTGTCGTCTGACGATTGCAACTATGTATCATTGATATTATGAATACTATAAATAAATTCCAAGGAAAGCGTAAGCATAGGTTTACGAGGAAACAGAGTACTGTGGGTTACTTGGTACAAGTTCAGCTTTAATGTTTTCGTCCAGCGCAATATATTTCTCTCTCACTCCAGATTTGTGCTTATTTTGCATGAGAGGGGGAGAGGAAAAGACAGGATTCCGATGAAATTGTGTACCATTTTAATATTTAGAAAACAGGGACTATTAATATTTGTGTCGTTAATTTCATGTCATTTATGATTAATGAATGAGTAGAAATTCTTCATAGAGCTATAGGCCTACGGTAGAAAGAATGTTTATATATTCGTATTATTGCGCTATGGGCGGATCACTATTTGATATACCAATAGTATTGGTATATAGATTTGCTTTATACCAACACTTTAAATGCCATGTTATTTTTAATGTATGTGGTATAAATATATATATATATATATATATATATATATATATATATATATATATATATATATATATATATATATATATATATATATATATATAAAAGCATAAAATATAGCATGACTTTTAAGGTGTTATTTTAAAGCAATATGGGATACCAATACTATTGGTATATCAAATTGTGATCCGCCCATGGCGCAATGATACGAATATATAGACATTCTTTCAACAGCAGGTCAATAGATTAATGATGAATTTCTACTCATTCATTAAATCATAAATGGCATTAAAAAAAAAACAACGATAAATAGTATTAATAGTTCCTATTTTGTAAATGAAATTAAAATGGTACACAATTTCATCGGAATTCATTATTTTTCCTATTCCCCTCTCCCCTCTCGTGCGTAAAGGACAAACTAAGCCAAAATGTGGAGTGAGAGAGAAACACATATTGTGATGAACGAAAACATTAAAACTGAACTTGTATCATGTAACCTACAGTAATATGGTTCGTCTCAACGGTATGTTCACAATTGTTTTTAGATTTATCTACAGTATTCATAATGTCAATGATACAAAGTTGCAATAGCCAGTCGACACTAGAACTATATTACATTTGTCGTTTGCCAGTGAAACATACTGTAACGTAATTACTGTTGTTTTTGTTGTTGTTTCTGAAACCTACTATAATGCTCTAAAATCGATTATTAATTAATAAAAAAATGTGAAAATTGTCGTCTCCACCTCTCTCTCTCTCTCTCTCTCTCTCTCTCTCTCTCTCTCTCTCTCTCTCTCTCTCTCTCTCTGGATTATCATAGCTAGATATAGTCCGAGTTTCCTCTGACCCTTGCCACCCCATTTTTGATATTTGGATATTTATTTTGGGGTGTAGGTCAGAACGCATTCCCTGTCGAAAAGGTGGAATTCGCCGACACCATTTGGTGTCGGCATGGGGTAGCCGCTTATTTGCCGGCCTAGCAAACTTTAACTAACTTTCATCGATATATACCTGCATGAAATCGATAGGAATATGATTTATTTTCTCAAAAGTCGTGATCATAGCATTCGTTATGTCTTTAATCCGCTGACAGACGAGACGAAAGTAAATCGTTGCTGAAATTTGACCTGGATCTGGCCATTTGTATTCTTGATCACGTGAGTACACAAATCTCGCAAGCTACATGTCAATGACATCAGAGGTCATATGTCACGTGAGGTCAACAATGCGCCATTTCTATTGCTGTTGCTGTTGAAAAACAAATGCAACATAAAAATGTTTGTTCGTCAATTCGCTTAGTTTCTATTCCACGCTAATTTCCAAACGCCTGTAAGTGAATGCCTGACAGTTCAGGTTCAGTGTACAAGATTCTAACCATGTTTGTAGTGCACTACTTTCTTCTTTAAAACCATGTTTCATGTTTAAATCATGAGTGTCTTATATTAATTTAATAAATGTGAATAGAAAAAAGAAACTATAAAAGAAAACAATCAACTTATCGATTTTCACATGTGATTGTGAACAACAAGAACAATCGTAGAACTTCATTATGTAGCGGACACACCAGCATACATGTGAGAAGTTCATTCACTCTATCAATAAACAGTTGCCAGCAGCATAAGTACATAAATATGCATTTGCATGTGACACGTTGTATACATTTTACATTAAAAGGTAACTCGGCAAGGGTCGTTTCCTTTATATGATATATATATATATATATATATATATATATATATATATATATATATATATATACACACACACACACAGCATACATTAGTAAGTGTTGGCATAAAGCAATTTATTTAACAAAAACCTTTAATAATGCCTATAATTACGTCTTCAACTGAAGACCATTACTTCAATGTTTTATAAACAGAGTGATGAATTTCCAAGAAATTACGGAGAAAATACATCCATATTCGCTCTTCCAAATTTCATTATATAAATTAATACCATACGTGACGCAAGTTTCGTCGAAAATCTCATCTTCTTTCCGTGCGATCTTATTATCTCTCTCTCTCTCTCTCTTTCTCTCTCTCTCTCTCTCTCTCTCTCTCTCTCTCTCTCTCTCTCTCTCTCTCTCTCTCTCTCTCTCACACACACACACACACACACATGTACACAAACGCACAAACACACACACCTCATCAGTCTCTTGACCTAGTGTGTTCATTGAGGCACTGTGCTGCTGGACATCTGACCCGTTCCCTCCACTTGTCTCAATCATGTGTCAATGCCTGTGTCTCTGCAAAACATTTCCTAGCCCATTCTGTGATTGTGATGTTGTCAGTCCACTTTTTGCTCTGTCTACCTCTCCATCGGCCAGTCTGGACGCTGCACTGCAGGACTGTTGTGGATAGACTGTTGGCTCTAGTGAAATGGCCATACAATGTCATCTTTCTCGTTTTGACAGTGGTGAGGAGGTCTTCATAATGGCCTACGTTGTGCCTGATGGTGTTACGCACTTCTTCAGTTGTGATGTGGGAGCGGGATGTCGTGGGTTCGATCCCCGGCCGAGTCTTACCAAAGTCTTACAAAAATGGTACTAACAGCTGCCTCGTTTGGCACTCAGCATTAAGAGGTAAGTGTTAGGACTGGTCGGCTTGGTGTCAGGATAATGTGATTGGGTGGAACTTCATGCTACATGTTTTCGGCACTGCAGACATCGTAGCGATATGACTGAAACATTATTAAAGCTACGTTAAAAATCCTAATCAAACAAGCAAAAGGGTCCAGGCCTCACATGAATGAAAAAAGATTGAGATGACAAGTGCTCTCAAGAATCTGATTTCAGTTATCAGACATATATTCTTGTCTCTCCAGATGGGTCTTAGCTTTGCGATAGCTGCCATTGCTTGTGCTGCTCGTGACAGAATTTCTGCTCTTGATCCCTCTTCGGTGATTATGGAACCAAAATATTTGAACCGGCCCACTGTTTCCAGTTCCTGTTCTCTGACCTTAATCTTGGCACATATTTGTTTGCCACTATTTGTCATCAGTTTTGTCTTCTCGGCGCTTATCTCGATGTCAAATCTGGACGATGTTTCATCTAGGTTCTTTAATAAGGTGACAAGCTCGTCTTCACTGCCTGCCAGCCCATCAATGTCGTCTGCAAAGCGTAGGTTGGTGATGTTATGCCCTCCAATGCTCACTTTCCCACAGTGGTTTTTCCAGGACTTCGCTGATGATGCGCTCTATGTAGATGTTTAAAAGGGTGGGTGACATGAGACAGCCTTGATGTACTACAACTATTCTCTTGAACCAGTCCACCACATAACCTGGAGCAATTACTGCACTTGTAGCCTTGACGTACAGCTACTTCCTGGTATTGGTGAACTTTTGACCCATGTTGAACTTCTTCATTGTGGTCCATAATGCCTCATGCCACACTGTCAAAAGCCTTTTTGAAATCTATGAACACATGATAGATGTCTTGTTGATGTTGCGAGTACTTTTCACACAGAACCCTGACACTGAATATTTGTTCTGTTGTGCTCCTTCCACAACGGAACTCTGCCTGTTTTTCAGAAACTATTTCTTCTGCTTGTGGTTTCAGTCTGTTCAAGATGATCTTCAGCATAACCTTACTAGCATGGATGATCAAACTGATAGTTCCGTAATTTTGGCACACATAGCTACTAAAACGTCAAGAAAAGCTCACTTAAACCTCCGCTTGATGGCAAGACCATACTAGAAAAAAGTTTTTAGAACCGAGTTATTTATTTTTCTCAAATGACTTTTATGTTATAACACAAAGTTTGAAAGAAAAAGAAAGGGCCGCGGACAAGGTAGGATACCTAGCGCAAATTAAGGGGCCCACAACTGTTCGCGAGGGAAGGGGAGGGGGGGGGGGGTACCGCTGAAGAGAAGACCATATTTCGTTGTTATTCATATGGGCCTAATAGAGACTTTTTCCTAGATTTATTTCCTCGACGCAGCCCAGATAAGACATATCGTGTCCTGAGTTGTTACTAACGAATCATGTGTATCTAATTTCCTAAAATTAACCGATTTAGAAACTAGATCAGAACGCAAATTTTAATGTAAAAATGATCTCTAAATCAATCATAGGTCCTCACATCTGCCATCAGAAACCTCAACTTAAATTTGCTTGGATTAAAAGTTTGTAACAAACCATTGTCAAAATCCCAAATTTTCGTATTAAAGTGGTATCAATTTATATGATTTGAATATTGGATTTCTTAAGCCGCGTGTATACTTAATCAATATTCGCATGCAACCAAATATCAAAGTCTTCAATCTAAGTTTTAGCTGCTCTTCAAAATACCTCCACTCCATTCAATTACTATTTTAAAATTTAAAAATTAAACATGCATTAATGTGTCTGCTTGCGTGCCATTTTTGATAGGCGAACATAACCTTGCGTTTGTCATACATTACAAATATATGTGAATAAAGTAAATATACAGTGTCATTTCATATTTGATTAGCAATAATGTGAACGTATCACGTAATTATAACATGCTGAACAATATTTTACACCACATTTACCTTTTTGAATCTCAGTCACAATATTTATGTAATATTCAATACAAACGAAAACTGAACCTTATAAAAAGAAGAAGAATACAAATGTACAGTAATATTATGAATGTATACAATAGATGCAACTGCAGTTTGCAGCACACTCCTGGAAGATGTGACTAGTTAATATCCTGTGTCAATACACAAATTATTTAGTAGATCTTGACGCGATTGTAAATGTATGTGCATTTTATCCGTGGTATAAATACAATATTTTCAATTTACGTACACTGTATTTTTGATATACGACTCATTGTATCAATTTATTCATTACATAGGAAAATCGACATCGCCTCGTTTCTTTTTTAATGAAAGGTGTATATATCTTGTGGTATAACAAATGTGCATCGTATGTATGAAATACATATTCTCTCTCTCTCTCGCTCACGCATGAAAATTATTAACATAATCAGTAAAACAAATAACACTTATTTGGCCATTTAGTCCAAAAATATATTTGTCTACGTTCAATACATTTAAATCAATCAATGAAAGTGAACTCCTTTACAATGATGAGATCAAAACCTACTAATCCTTAACTTAAAACTAGGACAAAGTCATGAGAAAACCGTGTCACTTAATTTGTTAATATTATAACCAGTTACCTTCGATATCAATGATTATATCGATGAAAGTAAAAGAACGATTGCATCGATGACAGTAAAGCAATATTTTGAATATGCTTATCTTACACACAAATGTGCACTGTTGGTCGCGAACAGAATGTTTCAGTAAATGTTACATTTAACTGTGTTATTTTGTTTTAGCGAACAAATGTCTGAAACATTACAGTAATGACTTTAGCAGGCTTCGTAAATTGTGAGAGTAAATATACTTACTCGGCAGTGGGTCGGTTTGTGTTCCATAGAGTATCAATTTCCAAGCATAAATACGACCTGTATTCATGATATATATATATATATATATATATATATATATATATATATATATATATATATATATATATATATATATATATATATATAACATAATGACTTAATTACATTTAATAACATTTACACTACATATGTGGACTTTCTAAAAATAAAAAATCGCCGCAAAAGATTCATAATGAGTCATGCTGTTTAAGTTGTACATCTGTACCTTTAATGAACGGAAGAAGAAAAAAAATTTCTAGTGAAACAAAATTACGTGTAATAATAATTAATAAATAATAATAATAATAATAATAATAATAATAATAATAATAATAATAATAATAATAATAATAATAATAATAAATAATATAATACCGACATCATAATAGGAATAATAAAAACGAGAAGACGATGCAGGCGCAGAAATAATAATCAGGATATGTTAATGATAATAATTTGGCTAAATTTGAATGTTGGCCAGAAGAAAAACCGTCTTCATCCTGCGTTATGAATACATTGCTATACATATATACAAAGACGAGAGCATGGATGGATGGATGATTTACCCGATAACGCAGAAACAACCATTTTAAGAGTCCATTGTCCTTTCGGAGCTTCTCCCCAGTGATGTACAGTCATAAATGTCCACGTGCGACTCCCAGGATTATTATAATCCAGATACCGCTTAGTCATCAGAAAACTCTTAGTGCCAGAAGGTGATGTCAGGGTTAACTCAACGTAGCCGATACCAGTAGCTTGGAAAGTTAACTGTTGAGAGCAATGTGTTGAATATTGACATGCATTACTCTAAACCACCATTATATTCTAAGTCATAATGGATTTTGTATTACAATGTATATCAAAATCCGTATATATTACACTCTTTACCATATATTTCAATGCATATATAAAAGCTAAATAAATCAAAGAAATACTAATAACAACAACAATAATAGCATCATTATGATAAATAACACAAATGAAAGAAGACTAGGAAAATAAAAATTACAGTATTTAAATTCAATTTTATATTCCCATATAACAGTACATAACCATGTTGATCATTAATGAGGAACTAACACTGACGAAAAACGAGTGTTAAATGACCTGAGATTACCCCCCCCCACCACCACACACACACACACACACACACACACACACATATATATATATATATATATATATATATATATATATATATATATATATATATATATATATATATATATATATATATATATATATATGTATATATATATATATATATATATATATATATATATATATATATATATATATATATATATATATATATATATATATATATATATATATATCGCCCGATACGTCCATTGTAGCAGCTTACAAGCCATTAATTGTTGATACCCTTAACAATGTTGTTGGAATATTTCGACAGACAGAATGAACGATTGTGATGTTCTTAACATATATTCGTATCCAACAGAAAAAGGAATTGATAAACTTTTATCAAAATCATATTTTTGATTGTCTGGACTTACCTGTACTTGGACATGTTCTAGATACTGAATCGAACAATCACTACCAATTGTAATTGAGTTAGAAACTCCTGATGCAAATACGTATCTGCAATGAAATGAAACACTTGATAATTCTTCCGATCGAATCATTTACATTGTTAATCAAAATCATTTTGTCTGTAATTTATATATTGTACTAAAAATTGTCATACAATTATTAACCTATCTTGCTATAAAAAACATCTTTTAAATTTATAAAACGAGCGATTGCTTTACAATTTCATATACAGGACTCGACTGTCATAATAAAAAATGGCACTCGTTTTGCATTTTATTTAAAAGGTAGAGTTTAAAGTATGTCTATTTGTTTGAGTAGATAGCTCCACTAAACACAAACGGTCGTCTATTGTGCCGTTGTATATATATATATATATATATATATATATATATATATATATATATATATATATATATATAATTATTCTTTCTTAATAATTGTGTCGTATGTATATCTGTATTTTGTTACTGACCGTTTCCAAAGTTAGGTTAATAATGTGCATGACCAGTGACATATATTTTGTAAACAACATATCACATGGCTAATATTTCTCTATGATGACAGACTATGTCGTTATTAATAGAGATACGACTGTTTTTTTAATGGGTCAAAAGCATCAGTTTTACAATGGAAATTTCTAAACTTGACTTGCTTTACAGAGGAGACTGACATACATTACGGTTCTAATATTGGGACTCTAAGTGAATTTAGACAAGGACAGTAGTGAGATAATCAAATGACTGTTAACACATCACCACATTCCAGGTCATTCGATACTACATGCAGATCAACTCATACAATATCGGAAATTTATATAGGAATATTACTGGAATTCAGTTGGAACTTCATACGTTTGGACTTGTGATAGAACAGTTAGGGATAAACTGCTGAAGAACTTAATATTGATAGCGATCAAATTCGACGATTTTATTTTTCGATCGAGTAATGGAGAATGCTCAAACATCATATACTTATTAAATAATCTTTTGGTACATCTGAAGGAGATCGATGTAAACTATTTCGTGAAGATTGTATAGATATCCATACATCTGAAATACTCTCAAGTGATGATTTTGATTATATCATAAAAGCTCTTAAAATTGTGTAATGACCAACTGTAATTGTGTTGATGCCATCTTTAAAATATCGATTATCATCAAATATACTTAAACTTATTTTGATAGTGTCATTGGTCGTAATAATATGGTTGCGTGACCTAAAACCTTGCGACGGCGTAGTCTGAGGTAATTCTCCACGTTTTCGATGCAACGCCGCCAAATAGTCCTTTTATTTCACCTTTGTCTTCATGTAATTATTATTGACTCCAATTGCGTTTAAGCCTCATTTGCAGAATATGTCACCAGCGATTAAATTTTGGACCTCGATCATACAAATTCTCTTATGACGTTAAACGCAAAATCATCTTTCATCTTCCCGATCACGTTTTTGTTGGTGTTGTGGAATTTTCTTTCGACATCAGTTAGATCAAATCGCTCACGGTTATCGTAAAACTCTTGATACAAATCACCATTGCAATCATCACCAGGAATTTCATATACGAGAGAATCAGGATCAGTGAACAGCAATTTTGCATTTGGGTATCATTTGGGGATCCGGCACCCTAATTTGTTGTTCATGCTCGCAATATAATCAATGGTCGATAAGGTCTATCGACGTTCTATAACCGCTCAGACAATTATAACAAAATAAAATTGTATGCGCGTGCTTCGACCGGGTTATTTGATACTAATCTGCTAAAAAAAAGTTATTAAAACATAATGCCCGTTAAGCAACAGTAGATTAACCGTATTTCCAATCGATTCGTGCTTCGCCAGTGGTGACATTGTGACCGTAGATGGTTTATTTGATGGATTTAAGCGAAAATAGAATAATCCTTTCTGGAAATAAATCAGAATTTTGTCTTTCGATTTAGGTATTGGCTCATACGGTCTTGCAAATATTGATTTTTTCGCATATCGGGCATAGTTTGATATACGCTCAACATAATCAGTAGCTGGATACAGCGCTGCTAATAATGAATACAGTATACATTTCTTGTCTTCATTCTTCACGTTTACGCAAGACCCTGTCACCTGGATTGCTCTAGGTAGCGCTTTTTATGTCCCACCAGCATCAATAGTATAATAATGCGCGCTGACAGTAATTGATACAATTGTAACAAGAACAAAACCAGACCCGTTGGAATTATGGTGCTCGATAATATTTGACAGCTGTTGGTATATCTCATTTGTGATTTGAGTTAAATCTGTACTACGTAAAATTATCTTCGGGGAAGCTCTAAATTGTCTCACCTGAACAGTGTCTTGATCAGCCACCTTAAATAATTCAGCTTCATATGTTAGAAATTTTGTAATCGAAGTTTGGCTCTGCAGCACGGTTGAAATTATTTGGCTTAATATTTTTTTTATCAAATCAAAGGCAGCAAATTGGTCATAGTTTCCGCTCGACGTAGGTAGAAATTTGAACTTCTTATCAAGACCGCCAAAGGATTTCGAGCAAACTAATGACGGTTCGTTTAACTCTGATTCTGTTATCGAAAATTTATTTTTGATATTTATGATCCGATTAGCTAGATCAGTTAGTTGTTCGTTAGATCGCGGCCAATCAGGCTTAATATTTGTTAACGATTTATACTCTTCTACGAGCAATTTAGCTACTTTTTGTCGATCTTTTATTTACCGGTTGAGCTTTTTACTAGTCCTGCATCGCTAGGTGAATTATTCACCGCGGGTAAATTTGTCATTGTTTCTGTCATTTTTATATATTTACTTATATCTTTTTCAATAAGTAATAATATATTATTGAGACAAATATACAATTAAATATAACTTTAATTTAGATTAAAATAAATTTAACTGTAAGCTGGACCCTAATAATTGTCAATGGTTAAAACATGGGAGTTACGATCGATGTGGTAAAGCATGTTTTAGAGAATGTTGCGTCCTCCATGCGTTTATAATGCGAACATCCAGAGGAATCTTTTCCTGCCGGGGTTGTGGAATTGATGTTCACGGTAAAATTCAGTCATGTGAAGGTTGTAGCAGTAAGCGATACAGAGCTATTCTCGAATATTCTGATAAACGTATTGTAAACAATCCGACAAGAGATAAGCCACCAACCATTCTAGAATATTTAAAATGTACAATTGCCGCGTTTTAATATGTTTATTTAAGATGATTTTTATTATTATTTCGAGATTAGATTTTAGAGAGTTTTTAAGATATCGAATTGTTATTTAACTGTTCTTAGCCTTAATTACTCGACACTTTTCGACGCTTTTTAGTCTGGAAGGCTTAACACAATAATAAAAAGCGTCGAATGTCAAAAAGGCGTCGAATCGGCATTTTAACTTTTTTCTACTGACCTTTTCCAAAGTTAGATTAATAATGTGCATGACCAGTGACATATAGTTTGTAAACAGCATAACACATGGCTAATATTTCTCTATGATTACAGACTATGTCGTTATTAATAGAGATATGACTGTTTCTTAATGGGTCAAAACATCCGTTTTACAATGGAAATTCCTAAACTTGACTTGCTTTACGGAGGAGACTGACATACATTATGGTTCTAATATTGTGACTCTAAGTGAATTTAGACAATGACATTTAGTATTATATGATGATGACATATCAAATGACCGTTAACACATCACCACATTCCAGGTCATTTACACTTAGCACATTCGATACTACATGCAGTTGAACAAATACAATATCGGACGTTTTATTAGGAAATTTACTGGAATTCAGTTGGAACTTCATACGTTTGGACTTGTGATAGAACAATTAGGACTATTTCAGGTCAAATTCAAGATAACGTTGTTTCTTTATAAATTTTCACTTTATATTCAAAGGTAAATACATTATTCATGAATTTCACAAAACTTTTTGGTGGTTTTCGCTGTTTTCTGTTAATTAGTTTACGACCCTAGAGTCATAACACATAGATTCATCTGGCAAAGTGTGTTTTGTAATCAGATGTTAATTCCTGGTAACAACGGTAAAGACTTACGAATTGGGACTGCTCGTGGAAGATTGGAATGAAACTTGGCTTGGAACTTGTGCCCATGTAGATGCATATTTGACCATATCCTCAGCATCCATTAGACCAAATCCAAATCTGGGGTGGACTATCCAAATATATATATATATATATATATATATATATATATATATATATATATATATATATATATATATATTTGACTGCGATACAATAACATATATGTATAATATGCAAGCCTTATGACTACGAGTGATGTTATGCAATATAATGTTAAACATCTAAATTGAATTTCATTTCCGATAATTACAAAAAAGTTTAACTGTAAAAGTAACCAATCTGTCCATGTAGCTTATAGCTGTATTTGGCGACATTTACGAAATCTTACCGTATTTCTTCGCACTGTTCAACTGCCAGCTGTAGTAGCTGTCCGCTAATGAGTACTTCTTTGATGTAAGAGCAATTAGGTGTTGAACATCCCTCCAGTTTAAATTTGGACTGTAATACAAATGGGAAGATGTAATGTACAGAGTTTAGAAGAATTCTTATTTCCCTGCATTGTGCGAAGCCTTGTATGATACCAATGTTTATTAAATTTGTTACCATATCAATTAAATTCACAAAAAATTCAATTGTTTGCGCCCCTTTAGGGCTATGTCTGGGTATCGGAACATATGTAATATAATATTTAAAATAATTAGCTAAGCTTGAGAACTTCAAAGATTATAAACAAATCTGAAAACAGATTTCAATCATATATTATATATTTCTTCAGGATTCTAATTTCAGTATTATCAGTTGTAGGCAGCTGACACTTTCTAGTCATATAGCGGTCGCAAAATAAGATTCCAAAAATATGCCCCGTCCAAATTTACCACCTGATACGACATGTAGCAACACCTGTAGCCCTACAAGCACAAACACAACACTCGCAAAATTTTAAATATCCTATTTGGTAGAAAATTGTTAACGTTTAGCAATTTAGAAAATGCATGTATTCTAATACAGTGTAATATCTCCTTCATATCATTATACTGAATCGCCTGTAAGCTATACTTTACCACTTAAAATTTTCAAAACTAATGGAGAACTACACTTTTTAAATTTGACAAACATGTTATACAATTATGAACTTACTTTGCTTGTAATGACAGTGCGATGATGCCAGATGCAATTGGGGTTGAGAACGATGTTCCCTCGAGATCGTTTACACAACTTCCTTTGTAGGCGGTAGAATACTAGAAGAGACACAAACACATCCTTCATGTAGTGCAAAGATATTGTACTCGATATTTATATCAACGAGCCTATTTAATAAAATCACACAATCTCATAGATCTTTATAAAATCAAAGGAGATAGTCAATGAGCTATGATCAGCGATTCAACTGAGGCGATTTTTTGATTTTATAAAACCCAATTCCTTGATTGTCTATATGAATGTTTTAACGCACGGAATTCAAAGTTTATTATTCTTCAAGGAGTTCTTAAAGAATGAGATAAAGAATAGAATATACTGGAGAAAATTGTAGCATTAGTATAAGTAACGTAACAGGACCAGTTTTACACAGAAGAATACGCAGGGCTGACAAGGGGGAGCGGGACAACTGGAGATATATCATCGAATTCCAGGACCATAATTTTATAGAAGAAACATTTTGTCTGAACAAGGAGAGACCCAAGTGTTTCATACCCCAATGACCCGTGATCGCTCTCTACGGTCGTGAGAATACGAAGGAGACATTTCATACGGAATTTTTGTTCCCAAATCACATTTAATAATTGATTTTTCAAATTAACAGCTAAAATAATGAAACAAAGTAAATAAAACATATAAGCGAAACAGATGTTGAGCTATTCTGTTATTGCCATATCATAAAATGAAATATTGGAAATTGAAATACGAGTTAAATCTAATTTTAAGCGGGTAGAATCGGGTTTGTTTACATGCTTTCCAAACGTCGACAAGAGCTCGACGATATGTGAACTTTTTTGACTTAATAGCTGACCTTGATGTGGGTGAGCTTTACATTTTAATCCACACGAATATTCTGGAACTTCTAATTTCTTTCCCAGATCCAGCTTTTATATCGGCATCTATTCTGTATATATTGTCATATGCTATCTCCGTCCGTGCGTCAATCTGTTAAATTGTAACCCTCTATTCTACCAACACATATTGAGTGGGTGGAGTGAAGGTGGGGTGGTGTTGTCATATTTGATGTTACGGTTTATGAGAATGACTATAAATGGCAGCAACAGTTTAGAATTCTGGAGGCATCTGACTGGCAATGAGCGATTGGAATCAAAGGATATATTTTCAAAGGTAATAGTAATTCAAGATAATAACCTGGTCTCCAGCTATTCCGATTGTAGGAGGGTGAGCAGAGTTTGTATAGTAATTCATACGGATAAAAAAAATTGAAATAACAGTTACAAATCCTAAACTGCAGTCCCAGAGTAGATGTTTCAGGCGGTGTGATTGGTGAGTTGGAAAAGTAAAATGTACGAATACGTGCGATCCCTATCGACTGTCATCTTAATAATGTATCCACGATTCAACTACTTACAAGGTAGCGGCTTGCAGA
Source organism: Unio delphinus (assembly GCA_029339505.1). NCBI lineage: Eukaryota > Metazoa > Mollusca > Bivalvia > Unionida > Unionidae > Unio > Unio delphinus. The sequence goes on from JAQISU010000093.1 coordinate 75,362, forward strand.
CGTTCCGCCGTACGTTGTCGCCATTGCAGCTGCACATACTTCAGAGTAGACGGCGGGTATACTAGTTGAGTCAATACTGGTCACTTCGATCGTATATATGCTATTTACATAGCTATCTGCATTACAGTTGTCATCCTTCTGGCCATTTCCAGCTGCCCAGGTGAAAATGGAACCTTTACCTGAGCGTCCCTAAACAAAAGGTAAATTGATAAAGTCATACAATGTTTAATTTGTTAAAGGCCTAGGTATCTCAGACACAAGTTTATGATATAAAAGAGCCATATGTTGCTGAATCAATCAATGCGGGTGAGCGATTTAAAGCGTACAATTTAAGCATTTCTCTTGCTTTTAAGTGAATAAAAGCAGTTATGCTGAACCTGTGTGATGAGAGGAGTGAGCATAAGAAGAAAACGAAAGGCAGTCAACCGAGAAGTCAAGAAAATCATGAAAAACGTAAAAGAGGACTGGATAGAAGAACAGTCTAAAGACACTGATACCAACTTGAAAAGGAACAACAGCAAGAAACAGTACCAACTTGTCCAAGATCTAACAAATTCAAGATAACGGCAATTTACCTCCTTAAACGGCAAAACTAGAAATTGACTTGCAGAAGAAAAATAGATTCTGAAAAGATGGACAGAGTGCTGCACAAAAAGTTACAACCACCGAGTCACAATTGATACAGTGGCAATGAATGCCCCTCCCCCCACCCCCCGACAACAACCCTATCATACATGAAGAAGTTAAAGTCGCATTGAGATCGCTGAGATAGAGCAAGTCAGCATCAGCGGACACTATCCCAGTAGAACTGGTCCAAGCTGGGGTAGAAGCAATGATAGGCTCCAGCAACCATCTGCACCAAGATCTGGCAAACAAGAGTATGACATTCGCTGTGGATCCAATCACTGATCATCACCCTCCCCACGAAAGGCAACTCGGAACAGTGTCAAAACCGAATGTACAATCAGTCTAATAAACCATCCAAGAAAAGACATGTTGAGGATACTGCTGATCAGACTAAAACCACAGGCTGAAAAGATCATTGCCGGTGAGTAGGCAGGTTTCAGAGCAGGGCATTACAACAGAGCTGATTTTCAATCTCAGGATATTGTGTAAGAAATACCTCCAACACCAGCAATATCTGTACCACGTCTTCGTCAATTTCAAGAAGGCATTTGACAGGGTGTGACATGCAGCCTTGTGGGCGACCATGTGACTGTACAACATAAATGTCAACCTCATCACAGTAATAATAGAGCACCTTTTTAACAAGACCACCAGTACAATATACTTCAATGGCAGCATAGGGGCCTGGTTCAAAACAACAGTCGGAGTCAGACAAGGCTGTCTGTTCTTTCCCACACTTTGCAACATCATTCTGGAGTGGATCGTGGCTGATGCACTTGAAAAGCACGAAGAGACAGTTAGCATCAGAGGCAGAACAGTAACCAAATTATGTTTAACTGACGACATTGAAGAACTAACTAGCTTGGTAGAAAGCCTCTACAAAACACTTCTGCAACCTCAAATGTAATACTGATGCATTCACTGGTGATATCGGTATTTCTCTATGCCTGTGAATCAATGTATCTAATATCATAACAAAAGATTAAGGTCACAGAGATGAGATGTTTCCTCGGCATCAGATACGAAGACCGTGTCACCAGTGAAGAACAACGTCAGGTAATCAGACAAGCCATTGGGCCTCACGAAGATCTGCTAATCACAGTGAAAAAACATAAAACTGTAGTGGTAATGGCTTGTCTCACAATGATCAGGAAAGACAAATACAATTCTGCTAGACACTGTAAAAGGACGAAGAAAGGTAGGCAGACAGAGAAAGAGGTGGGAAGATAACAGTCGAGAGTGGACAGGCTTTATATTGAGCAAATCACTGAGAAGATCGATCGGAACGTAGGAAGCTGGTTGTTCGGTCTTGTGTGGTTTTCCAACGGTCTACTAGACCTTGGTACTGATGTTATTGTTGATGATGATGCTGATGCTATGTTTACGAGTGAAATGTAAACATTTCTTATCCAACACATGAAGAACAAAATAAAATTTAGGAGTTGTATCAGTTTAACACATGTACTACAATTGTTATCAAATAGTGAGTGCTGGATTGTATCATTTCTTTTTGTGACATATTATATAAACTAATTATTTAGGAGGGTTTCAAATTTTCGCATGCACATGGTTCTGATGATAACAATACGCAAAGCATTGAGCCGTATGCATCATTTATTCTTTTCTCAATCCACCTTTTTGTGTCTTGAAAATCAGCAAGGAAATTTTTTTTAATTTTGTAGATTCATAAATAAAGTTAGTGCACCACGTATCGTGAGGTGCATTACTATAATAAACACTAACAAAACTAGATTTTTTTTGTTCCGAGTGGCCGGAAAGAACAAGTTTGATACGGCGAAGGGTATATCGAGCAGGTCAGTGAGAGACGTTTGTTTTAACTCAGTATCAAACGAGTTCTTTCCCTTAATTCTAAAGAAAGAACTTGTATGGTTTTGTATTTATTACATATCACCTTTTCTTCACGATTTGTTAAATTTTTAATGCATACTTTAAGAAAAATGAATTAGGCGTTTGGCTTTGAAAAATATCCCATATGTTCGTAACCAGGTAGGTGCTTTACATTGTGGAGTCTCTCTCTCTCTCTCTCTCTCTCTCTCTCTCTCTCTCTCTCTCTCTCTCTCTCTCTCTTTGATGTCACTTCACATCCGCTGTTTCTGATATTTCATTGACAAACATTCTGTTCAAAGTATTGTTTTCTATCTAGCGGTAATGTCTCAGCCTAGATACCGTGGAATGCACCTGAACTATCCGACACTAATCATGGTACTCTCACGTTATCCAATGCGGCAGAAGTGGCCATTTTAACCCAATATGACTGCATTTCAAAAACGTATAAACGTTACATTGTTTAATAATTTAACAATCAAAGCAATAAATCATATGGCATAAGGAATAATAGACTGAACATCTAATTCGAATGCTGTATCAGACATAAAAGATTCAAAGGGTATAACTTAATAAATCCATTAATTTCATTAGTTTCACTAGTTCCATTTGGGCATATTCCTTATTTAAATGCACAGGAAACATGTTTGCGAAGATACTAATAGGTATTCATGCTAAGTCTCTCATAACTAAAGATCTAGAATGTTTATCATTTTCACTGATTCTCGTAAGTGACTGAAATTTTTATCAAGCATCCATTGTCTTGTAGATCTTGTTGTTGTTGGTCGTCCATCGATTCGACGAGGACATTTCTAGTCATTCGAGGTTTGGAGGGTCTAGTTCTGTTCAGACCGTGCGCAGGTGGCTGAAGAGGCCAACCGTTGCATGGAATGTTTGTTTGCATAAGGGACAGGGATGAGTGGGATATCTCCAGGAAGGTTGACAGCAAGTGCTTTTCTGGCTTTCCTCTGCAGCTCTGCAGCTACTGTCCTGCTAGATTCGCACAACTTGGAGCCTTTGTGCATAGAGGAACGCAAAGTGACTCAATCGCTTGATGTTTGCTCGCAAGAATCAGAGTTTATATTTAAGACTTTGAATGCAAGTTTCAAATTGCTTTTGAAGCGTTTCTTTTGACCTCCGCGGGATCGCTGTCCTTGCTGGAGCGCGCCATAGAAGAGGCTCTTAGGCAGCCGTGGTCTGACATTCGCACAACATGTCCAACCCAGCACAGCTGGCACTGCATTATAATGTGGTGGATTCTGGGGAGACCTTCTTGGCCAAGTACCTCAGTGTATAGAACCTTGTCCTACCACTTGATGTTGCGGATTTTAATGAGGCTGGTGTGAAAGTGGCTCACCTTCCTGGCGTGACATTGTTACCCCGTCGCGAGGCATTGTTACTGAGTTTTTGGTCGTTGATGGTGATGTTGTGCTCAACATAGGGCTTTTCAGGGGCCAGCTGATGCAGGAGATAGAGAATTTGTCAACGCTGCTTTGCAGGTCGGCTTCTAAGCCAGCATTGAGTGAGCAGTTATCAGTAAATAAAAGATCCCGGATATGTAGGTCATGACCTTGGTTTTCGCTTGAAGCCTTCTGGGATTGAATAGTTTTCTATTATTACGGAACAAGATGCCGACCCTAACCTCTCCGTCTATGAAAGCATTAGTCAGAATGGCGGAGAACAATAGACTGAACAGTGTCGGTGCCAGAACACAACCCTGCTTGACGGCATTGTTTACCTGGAATCGTTCAGATGTCTCTCCATTGTGCTGGGCTCGTGCCTGCATGCAATCGTGGAAATGATGCACTATGGATTAAAAAAATATAGGGCATCCGTACGTGACCATTATCTTCCACAAGCTTACTCTGCTGACAATATCAAAGGCCTTTGTCAAGTCGACGTAGATAGAGAAATGGTAGGTGTCTTGCACTTGACATTTCTCTTCTAGCTACCTCGCAAGATACATCATGTCGATGACCTACGTTCTATTCGGAATCCACACTGGCTTCTGGTAGTAGTCCCTCGTGAAGGTGCATAGTGAGTCGGTTCATTAGGATTATGGCGAGTAGCTTTCCCTCAATTGAGAGAGTGGTTGTCGCAAGCCTGATACTGGTGGATTATGGAAGCTTCTTTTAATTCCTGGGGTATCGAGTCTTTCTGCCACATCAGTAAAAAAGTTGGTTGAGTCTATCTATCAGGGCTGTGCCCACTTCCTCGTAGACTTCAGCTGGGATGGTGTCTTAACTAGGTGCTTTGCCATTGGAGATCAGACGTATCGCTTTATGGGTCTCCAGCAAAGGTTTGAGGGTCACCTAGTGGGTAATTGGGTTAGACGACTGATGGCTTCATCATTAATTAACGAAGGGCGATTCAGGACGCTGTCAAAGTCTTCACCCCATCGTTAAAGAATGTTCTCTTAGTCAGTAATTAGTGTTTCCAAATGCACTGGAAGAGGGGATGATCCGAGGATGTAGGTCCATACACGTCTTTCAGAGCATTGTAGAAGTTCTTTATGTCATGCTGTTCTCTGTAAAAATTAATATGATGAACTCTGTTGCTCAGCCATTTGTCTCGCATCTGATGAAGCTTCTGCAGCACAGTTCTGCGTATGTTGTTATGCGCATCTTTCCTCGAGGTGGACTTGGAGTTGTTGAGTTGGGTTTGACAAAGGCAGTTTTTCTCATCTGGCAACTGCTTGATCTCATCGCAGTTCTCGTCAAACTAGTCTTGACACTTTCTGCTTGAGGGTCCTAGCATTTCCGTAGCTGTGCTGTAGACCGGCTTGCTCATTGCCACCCAGTCCGTCTCCATGTTCATGGACTGGTGCGTTTCATCTTGGTGATGTTCAGCCGTGTTAGGAGCCTTCTTTCCATGTTGGTGTCGTTTGAGCTGAATGAAGTTGTTGCGCTTGGTGATGATGGTGTATGCTTTAGACAGCAGCGCAAAAGGACTTGGTCAAACGTACATCCTACTGTCCCTCTTCCTAACAATGACGTAGTCGATGAGGTGCAAGTACTTCGAGCGTGGGGGCATCCATGACTTCCGGTTACGGGTAGGAAGGCGGAAGACTGTTTTGATTATCAGCAGTTCATGCTCGGCGCAAGTCTGGAGCAAAAGGAGACCGATGCTGTTACAGTGACCCACTTGATGCATTCCTAGCACTCCATCCCAGGCAAGGTTTTCACATCCTACTCTTGTATTGAAATCGCCAAGAATGACTAGCATATCTGCCATTGAATCATCAACATTGACGGAGTGAAGATCCTCAAAGAACTTATCTTGACTTCATTTGTGTTGGTCATGGTTGAATCATAGCAACTGATGATGGTAAGTAGCTTTCTTCCAGTCAACAGGGGGAGTTTCATGGCCTTGAGTCTGTCGTTTACTCTCATGGGATGTCCAGCCAATTTGCCAATCAGTGCTGTCTTCACTGCAGAGCCATCATCAGCCTCTTCGTCGTGCTCTTAGCGCTCCACTGCGCTTTGCTGGAAATCGCCTTTCTGCCAGTTGACCAGCCGGTGGTTCCTCTGCGCAGGCTGCCGAATCCAGTCTTCACATGCTAGATAGACAAAACCTAAGTCACCGAGGGTTTAAGGCCCGTCGGCCACCCACAGCCTGGTTTAGCCGGCCAGTCGACGACGTTTTACGTGTTCGGGTCGCTACGCATGTCACATGTTCTTGGAGCCACCGGTGAGAGCTGATTGCCAAGTGGGGATCAAAAGGTGGGCGACCTACATTCGAAGGAGTACGAAGGCCTAGCCAGCCTTAGGTATTGCCCCTTCCCAGGACACCCAATACAACCCTGCTGATTTTAAAGATACGTAGATTTACAAAAATATACTTTCATGTCACCCTAATTATTTATGTTGCTAAATTGCTTTGATGGAGTCAGTATCTATTATTTCATTTATACTCATCAAATTAACCATCTGTTCCTTGATGAGCAATTCTTCAAAAACAAGCCGACTTGTATTAATTCAATTGCTCGCCAGGGCAAATCTATAAGTTCTCTTTAAAAATATTATTTATGAACCATTCCTACATACATCCCAAAATTAGTATACGCATGTTTATTAAAAGGAGACGAGGGCAATGTATCTTCGTGATTTTCTGCCTTGTGGTTTAGATAGAGTTGTAGTAAAATACAAGCAAATAGACATCCTAAGAGTATGACAATATCCTTGATTCCTTTTGTATATAGCCTGACAAAATTCTTACCTTTATACAATCGTATGTATTAAATTACAATATACAGTGTATATTAACTGGACATATTAAACTGCATATAATACTAAATGTATTTTTGGCAATAAACGTATAGTGATTATATGTCGACAAGGACTTGTGAATGTACATAATAACAAGAATTATCAGACATTCTATGATTCAATCATTAATGGTTACACTGTAAAAACATGTAGGTATTAATTACCGACGTTATGCCGCTTAGTAGTGCCGCCTTGACAAGACTCCCAGTATCAAAGTAACCACTTCCCTCTTCAGGACCCCAGCTGTTGCTGTAGATGTCCACGATAGAGCGCTGGTGACTTAGCGATTTAGATTCCATGAGGTCTGTGACTCCACTCGATGCCAAAAGTCGGACAACTGGTAATGGAGATAAGTGTGAAAGTACTGCAACCTCCACGTATAATGAAATAGTTTCATAAAAATTTCCGCTTTTTACAAATGTCATTCTCATCTCTTAAATGTCTCTAATTAATTCAAGGATTTAATCTCCGAAAGCAACGAAATAGTTTGTTGATGTCTGTCTGAGGATCTGAGGTTATCTATGACAATTAATATATAATATTAGAATATATTATTGCAGAAATTATGCAATACTTATATGTAAAAGATGTTTTATAAACATATCTATAAAATATAGGTCTTGGTTTATACTCCATCAAAATGAGTATTATTGTATTGTGACAGTCCTGTAGACTGTTGCTTTTGTCCTTCATTACTCAAATTTGGATCTCTCATGTCTACTAAGTTGAAAAGTTCAACATATTTTCTTAGCTAAATGCATCTATGTGTCAAAGGAATTACAATATAGCATAATACAATGGCCACTTCTGTTGTGTTACCTCATATATAACTAGTTATGTAGACTTATCAAGACTTGATAAATAAAAATATTGTTGGAGCACATCATGCTACCACTGACCACATTTAGGCAATAAATCAGTATCTATATCTAAAACTGACGTTTATAATAAGTAATTTTGTATAAGAAACCTTGGGTGCATCGCCGATTCCAAGAATGACAACTATGGCTTTTATTACATAAACAAATAATTGCGAGAACTAGTTGGAAAGATTGGGAATAAAAGTCTATTGTAAAATTCGTCTGGAGTCGATTACATGAAGTCCGATTTTATTTTAAAAAAGACCGTTCATTCAAAATTGCATATGTTTTGTGGACACTGCTCAATGTATGTAAAGAAGTAGTATGAAGGTAAAATAAAATTAATCACGACCTATACCACGCAACGGAAAACGTCTGTCATTGGAATATTCCTTGTAGGTGTTTGTCACAAATGTGAATTATGTTATGCATACAAGTACGAGTTTTCATATGTTTGCTAAACTAAAGTCACCATTTTATGTTGGAAGACCTTTTAAAAATTAATTTAAATCTATTTTGCTCCCATTTCAGTCTTTGTGATGGGCTTTTTATAAGATATGATTCTTGCAGCTTTTAAATGTCATTGTTATGAACGAAACCAAAATTTGCAGATAGAATACAATGATGAAACCTGCATCTATCTTGTGTCGACATGATAAGCATGATAACAATATGAATTAAACTCATATCTTTAAAAAGGATATTATGAAGTTTATGAGGAGATATTAAAATATATAAGTAGAAGATTCCACTTTTATTGCCACAGTATAGATGTCACTTATGGAACTACTTTATTTTCAAAGTTTAGGAAATATATCTTCCATTACGAATGCATTTCAGACATGTATTTTCATAATAGGCTTATTTAATATATCTTAAAATGTGTTAGGACTGTACACTCCAGAAATCAATTCTGTAAAATAAGTTCCCGACAAAAGAAAGTATGCTTCATGTATTAGTATTTCATTAAACGTTTTCCACTCGAATCATATCGATTTTCAGTGACTGAACTTATTGAACCTGTTTCTGACTGTTATTCTGTGCTCCCCATATAGTGACAAACGGTACTCATATATCGTTTGGCTGTGAGGATCGACGATGGGTTTGCCGTGGTCTATCCAGTCTGTTTTGAGCTGCCTGTGTTGGGCAGTGTGGGAGCTGTCGATGCTGTCCGTCTTTGTGCCTGAACCGTACTGTCTGTGACGTGATGTCATGGATCTGATATGAAAGCCATAGCGTTACCATCCGTGTTGGATGTGCGTTGGGTACTTGTTGAGCTGTTGGTGTCGTGTTGTCAGCTGTTATACTGTTGTTTATAGCCGTGCTGCTGGCGAGGATGTAAGAGGGGTGGTTCTTTATGACTTGATGATCCATGGGTACGTTGGGAGAGGCGGGCCATTCGTGGTGGCTCATTGGCCATTCGACTGCGGTGGGACTGAAGGTACCACGTGCGTGCATATGGACACCACGTGTTATCTCCCACATTTGGGTTACATGTCATTATAATTACTCTAGCATAAAACCACTATCGTTACAAAAGGACCAAAACATACCATCATTACAGTTCATATTACATTATTATCTCTAAGTGAGCTGACGTATTTTTTGCTGTTAACATCAATATCGCTGTTTGAGCGAAATATTGTTGTGTACGAAATGTTTAGTGTGTGAGCATCGTCATCGTTTTTTATGTGTAAATCATAATTGTTTCCAACAACATTTGTCACTATTTGACGAAAACGTATGATTGGCTTTCTGTATGAATAGTTTATCATTTTTTGAATGACAGCTTGTCACTTACATGACTGGTCTTATAAATTTTTGAGTAGAATCATATGACGTCATTTATCATCTTTTTGCGTTTAAAGTTTTAATTCGATCTGTTAATTGTTCGTTTTAAATAACTCGTTCCAGTTAGGAACTGTTATTTATATAAGATATTTAACTCTGTACGCATAATGTTAAATGTCCAGTATTTAGTTCAATATGGGTGTTTCGACCATCACATAGTCCATAAATAAACATTGTTTGTCACCATTAAGTATTAATCTTTCTAACCAGACCCTAACCAGGTTATCTTGTCACAGAATCAATCTCAATAGCCCTGCCGCTACTCATGGCTTGGATGGCTGTTTTGACCTTCTCTTTGAGTATATGGGCTGATAGCGATGTTGTTAATGTCATCTGATGATGCCGGGTCTGCTGTCTCGTAAGGCTCTGGCTGGTTAAGTATTTCAAACTGTTGATCCATTTTGCAGTCTAATCTCTTTACGTTCTCACTTTTAGCTGCTTATCTTTGACATTGTCATTGTTTTCATTTATACATTCACCAGCAGATCAAGCAAATAAAGATTCAACAAATGCAAAATTGACATATACATATACGAGTCACTTACCAATAACGTTTGCACGGTAAGCAACCCCTACAACGCACTCATTGTTATTGGCCTCTGCAGCAATTAATCCACTAATCTGGGTACCATGACTGCAAGAAGATTGATATATATATATATATATATATATATATATATATATATATATATATATATATATATTTTTAAACGTGTTCTGTTTCTTTTAGTTTCTATTGATCTCAAATATCCTCATCGTTTACTTACTTTATATTAAGAATGATGAACGTTTTAGCTATAGTTAATTGTATATTGGAACGTTTACAATATTTGATCAGAAAATGCTAACTAATATTTCTTAAAATAACATCTGATTGGTCTTTATTCAGTCCTATTAACACAAATGAAATCATCTGAACGACTGATTGAGTGGATGTTCTCTTATAATTGTCAGAAGAAAAGAAAAAGAAAACGATTTATATGATGCAAGATATAACAAGATAACTTACTCGTTCCCGTCACCTGGATCTAGGTTTGCGTCATTGTCTACGTAGTCGTAATGGTATCCGCTGTACTGAAATAATGTAAAACCGTTACCGTTTAACAAGTAATTCAATAACATTCTTTCAGACATATAAATTTAAATATGAACATTTACTTTTGTATTTTCTACACTATAGAATATAATCGTCATTGGACCAAACGCTGTCATACCAAAACAAATTCTCAACTTAATAGAAATGTATGTAACTGCAAAATCGAACAAATGAAAGAATAAAGCTCAATACCAAATGCACATTAAATAAGGGCAAGAAAAGAATGTTGACAGTTACAATTGAATTCATGGTAGATGTTGTAACTTCATTATTTTATCGATGATTAGATTATATCATTACCTATTAACATGTAGGAAGACTATTTAATTTTCGCTAAATTAGCATCAAAGCTTGCTTACTCCAATTAATTCGTGCAAGTTTATTGCAATGAAAGCTAGAAGACGTTCGAAAAAGGTAAACATGCAGCCTAAGATCAATTAGAATGTGGTTTCGGAAATTCGACATACATTTAGAACATTTTCAGAAGAACAATGTACACTTCTGTACAAAATATTTGGTTTTATTTAAGAGACGCGTTCAGAAAATTATATCTTTAGACTTAAGCTTTTATTTTAGCAATGAGACAAATTAAATAACGATATTAAGGATCATTACCTAGAGTGAACAGTAGAAAATGTGACTACAAAGTTAAACAGAACAAACACTAATATGTACATATATACGCATGCGTACAAACTTTCACAGCAGTGAGTTTCGTTTAGGAACTCTGCGTGCTCTGTATCTACTAAATTTTCGAGTAATTATGATTTCCTCAACTAACCATGTTGGCATCTAGATCGGTGTGAGTTATCTCGACTCCGTCGTCTACAACTGCAATCGTGACTCCACTACCGTTGTAACCCAGATTCCATGCCTGCTGGATCTTCATGGATGGGGCAATAGCTTCATTCTAAAGAGAAAACATTTTCGATTATTACATCTTATCAGCAATCAATATCAGCCCTCTCCCATTCATTATCCACGCCTAACAGTCTCTTGTCTCCATTCAAACCTAAAGCTAAACTCTCGCGTGTCATGATGTTCCAAACATCGAGTTTGGTCAGTGGTTTCTATCTGGATTCAGTCGTTAGCATCTAGAAGTCGCAAGCTGAATGGCGCAGATTGAAATCGTGTTCATGCCTTGCATGTCCGTCACAGTTCACACCAGGCCAAAACATTACTTTTATTTAGAGTTTGATTTTGCATCTAGCCAATAAATATTTTGAAACAAAGAAAAATTGACCCGAAATAAGAAATAACAGTTATGAATCACTTTCAAAAAGGAAAATGCGTTATCTAATTTCACTTATCGGTTACCATGTGTGGTCCTGACAGACACTTTACATAATAATAATAATAATAATAATAATAATAATAATAATAATAATAATAATAATGAGGACTTTGCATAGGGTTGAATTTTTAATAAATACCCTGAATCTGTCGCTTTTTCCCTCCGTCTGATCATAAAGACATCTCTCCTTACCCACAATACGGAAATTCGCCAAAGGTGTTATACAGGTTGGCTTATATGGCGAGGGTATGATTTTGGCTCTGTTTTTCTGGATTCCCTGTGATGGAACTGAGGCCAAATATACAAAACCTAAAATTATGTTCTTGGATATTTCTTAAACAAAACCCATCTAGATATATTGATTTGTTTGAGTAACGCCCCCACCCCCGGGTTACAACTCATAAAGGGATCGGGGTCAAGGTCAGTGGTGAGGACAATGTGATACAAGCATGGAATTTACAGTGATGAGCAATAAATAGAGTTCTGGTTTCTCGTGCATTTTTCATGTTACTATTTTAAGTGTTTGCCATATAGATATCACTATGTTATTATTATTGTTATCATTATTATTCGGCATCCGTCCGTCTTCAAGAGACGATGGTGTAGCTTTCGATTTGGGTGTCCTATGTGCACCTTCGCGAGTGGCTGAAGAGTCTGACCCTTGAGTGACAGTCTCTGTTGCACTTGCTGCAGGTGTATGCTGATGCTTGCTGAGGATGTTTTTGGTTCGCCTTCCTCCTGGCTCTCTTTGCAGCGAGGTTTGTGTTTCTCATCTCCTCAGCTTTCTGAGTGCCCTGTCTGACAGCAAGACGCCACTCGGAGCGGTTGTCAGCACAGCTCTCCCAATTGTTTATGTTGATGTTGGCTGTTTTCATGTCCTTTTTGCAGACATCTTTGTAGCGCAGACGTGGCCTTCCAGTCGTTCGTGCACCTTCTACTAGCTCGCCGTACAGCAGGTCCTTGGGTATGCGGCCTGGGTCCATTCTCCTAACATGGCATAGCCAGCAAAGGCGCCTTTCACTGAGAATGGAGAACATGCTGTTCATGCCGGTGCATTTCAGAACCTCTCTGTTGGGAACTTTGTCCTGCCACTGGATACGCAGAATACGCCGCAAGAATCTCAGGTGGAAGCTTTTGAGTTTCCTCACGTGACTTGCGTAGGTGGTCCATGCCTCGCTGCTGTAAAGGAGTGTGCTGAGCACGCATGTCTGGTAGACGCGCAGTTTGGTCTTCTCGGTGTGGTTGTGATTGTCCCAAAACCTCTGGTTCAGTCTCGCCATAACTGTTGATGCCTTGGCAATCCGGCCATTTATATCAGTATCAACGGAGAGCAAGTTGGAGATGGTGGACCCAAGGTATGTGTAGTCCTCAACAACTTCCAGGTTGTACCCATCAATGGCGATGGTGGGAGAGGAGTCTGCGTCCTGCACCATTACATTCGTCTTCTTCAGACTGATTGTCAGTCCGAACTCCTTGCAGGCGTGGGAGAGGCGGCATACTAGCTGCTGCAGTCCATCTTCCGAGTGATGTCAAGGCTGCATCGTCGGCGAAGAGCAATTCACGGATGAGAACCTTTGTAACTTTAGTCTTTGCACGGGCTTCTGGGTTTGAGTAGAGGGTTGGGGCATACACGCTGAAGATGTTGGCTGGGCCTGATGATGTTGATAGCCGGAGGGCAAGGATCCTCTCAGTGCCTGATGATGGAGGCTCAATTAAGGCGACGAAGGTGTTCATTACAGCGAAGCCGACACCATGCTGCCTGAGTTCGTTTGATGGTTTTCCTTGCCAGAGGAAGGTGTAGTTGGCTTCCCTGATGGTACCGCTGTCGGCCAGTTGGGTCTCTTGAAGACAGGCAATGTCGACATTCAGTCGGGAGAGTTCTCTGTCAATGACGGCAGTCTTCCGTGCGTCGTTGATCTTCTGCAGGTCAATGGTGAGTCCAGGGCTCAAGGTTCTGATGTTCCAGCTTGCGAAAATAAGAGCTGGAGTCTTCTTGTTTCCTCTTTGTATCTTGCTTGGTGCAGAGGTTTTTGGCCTGCTTGTCGAGATGGTTCTCTAAGCTCCACGCACCCAGTGAAGCAGGCAGGCCATGGAGGGAAGCACCTTATTGACTGGGGGCTATCCAGCTTGAGGCGGGCGGTAGCTTCCAATGAGACATGGCGATCTCTCCCACCGTCGCAAGTAGCCCCTGGCGCAAATTTCTACGCCAATCGTGCTATGGTAGACTGCTGCTTCCCGTGTTATGACGACGCCTTAAGACGACGCTGGAGTGTCCTCTCCAGTGGAGCTACAAAGCCTGAGCAGTCTAGAATGGAGAATCAGCTGTTGCCCATGCAGCAGATCCCCCCTCTCCACGCAGCTGTGGACTCAAGGGAACGACAGCTGTCGCTACAGCTTGACACCAACGGCGTCCCAGGAGTTGCCGGAATGACGTTGAAGTCAACGTTAGACTGCCTTAGGGACTCCGTCTCCGGATTTTCTGTCGGGGTTTACTCCGTTAGCCTTCCCGTTAGTGGGTATAGCCGCAAGGCAGCGGAGGTTTGGGATCAGAGTTTTCCTTCTTCTAGATGAGCTACCATCCAAGGTTTACGAGCCCCATCTACCCGAAGCGTCTGGTTTTAAGGCGCCAGTGGCCGCCTTCACCCCTTCTCCTGTCAGTAAAAACATGGTCCACCGGACTTAGAAGCTAAGCCACTCGCGAAGGCCAGGAGCTGGATTTTAGTTGACAGAGGCGATCAGAGTCGCAAGCCCTATGGGACATTTTTGGAGGAGAGGGGAGCTTGTCTCCCACTCCCACCCGGCAATGTCAACCTCGGACCACATTATATTATTATTATTATTATTATTATTATTATTATTATTATTATTATTATTATTATTATTATTATTATTATTCTTTCTTGTTAAGAATGAAATGAATTAGCACAAAAATGAGAAGAAGCAGGAAAAATTAAAAAATAATATAAATGTTAATATTTATGTGCGCAATACTACGAAATTGAATTACAAGATAATATCTAGGTAACCATCTTAACGACACATATATCATAATATCCACTGTACTGAAATGAGACAATGCGAAATGATTTCTGAAGACATTAGTTTTTAACATCAGAATTATTTGCTTCTGTAGTTAACATAAATCTAAAGTGTTAACGTATTGGAATTTGGATTAGTTTTTTAATATTAAAGCGAGAAAAAAACCTTAAAATTCGTGATTCCTGTGTTAATATTTTGGGATAATGTTTTTTTCTAATATTGTAACAAGGTTGGTCTGCAGAAAGCTTAAATAGGTTGCTTATACTTACGAGGTACCATAAATTTGACCATTGTGTATCTGCTGTCTTTTTTACACGAACTTTGTACTCTTGTTGTTCTACCTTATTCACCTAAAAGAAAAGGAATTCGAAACAATCTGACAGTTGTATTGTGTATTTTATACAGCACAAATGCGTATTCCAAACTAACTGAAAATGATTGTGGATTACAAGGAACATATAATTTCATCTTAAAATAATATCTGTCCAAGATACAGATACAAACTATTTTGAAAGGTGAAAGTAATACATTCGTGGGAAAGAAATACAACTGAAGGTTTTGGTAGAAATGCAAGGACCTCAGAGCCAATAAGCCAAGACATTGAAGACTTCTTATTCCTGCTGGCTGACTGAATTTTGATACACCTCATCTACTTTGCAATTTTCTGCGTTAACCTGTTTGATTCAATGTTTTGTTTTTAGACTAGCCAAAGACGCCATACGGGTTCTGACATTATCGGGGTGTGGGGGGACATGCAAGTCATCAGGCATAAATATGTCTACTTCAGATGGTAATGAGAACGAGAAAACCATATTCATACTATTTTGGATATTGAATTTCCTCAATATGTACTTTCTAGTTCTGCAAATCCGAATTACATGGGATATGTCATGGGTTATAAAGCTTGATTACATATTTCGAACGTGTACTGTAATTTCGACTACATTCAAAGTGCACTAACTTTCTGCACTCCAAATTAAATGAAGGTGTTATTCCATAGCGTCTTTTTAATAATTAAATTGAAAGAGTTCATATATTTCCCCCATTATGATTCTACGTATTCGATGACAGAAGAGAAACACACATGTCGCCTAGTCAAGACGCGTCAATCCCTGATTAAATTACAGACACGTGTATTTTGTATGGAATTAGCACAGGTAATCAATCCACGTACAGTGGAACTGAGTAAGTGATGTCAAGCGCGACTTAATTCAAATTTCTTTGGGCGGAGTTACGCGCACATTAATAGTGTTGATGTGCATTGATGAATCTGCTATAGTGTATTTACTATTGAATACAGAATAACTTCAGTTGCTTTGTTTCTTGTAGTCTATTTTTAATATACTTAAGCCTTAAGTAGAATAAGAAAATTGGTATATTATAACAGTGGTAGCTAAAGTTTTATGGGAAACTATTGGGTCGATTTTCTGGATGGATATTGCACCCTACAAGGCCATGCAGTATCCATCCGAAAACAAACATGTTCATATTTTCCCATATAAATGCAAAAACCTATAATTGTGTAACCTAGATTTTCTAAAATTATATTATAGGTTGTTGTGCAAACATCCTTATTGCTTTTCGTTGATGTCGTTTTTTTAGATAATGATGTACACATACCTAGATATCAATCGGTACTCTTAGGTTAATGCATTTGTATGGGAAAATGTGAACGAGTATTTTTGTCTTAGTAATACTGCACTTTCATGGTCGTGCAGTATATTATTCCGGAATAGTACAGCTCCCGCCGATATATTTCTAAATAAACGTGACACGTGAGTTAATTAATTCAAGCAATGAAATGTTTCATAACACTTCAGTTAGATATATGTATATATAGCTTATGATTACATTTATAATTTTATCATTTCTACCTTATTGTAATTAGAGAACATCGATACTAAATATAAGATGCAGCTTTTGTTATATTTGGATAATTAAAATTCTTTTTCTCCTTTGTCATGACGATAAAACAGAAGAACATATTGAACTATGATTATTCTAACCAGAAACAGATAAAATATGCGATGCCTTGCGTACTTTAATTTCTCAATACATTCCGATCAGCTGATATTTGATATATATTCCTTTACGTCGATAAGAAATGTATTACTGAACTATGTATCTCTAATATATCCACATATTTTGTTGGCTTTTTATGATTGTTGTTACGTGTTTTTTTCATTCATTATATTTAGTCATGATACACACAAATCGAACAACGAAATCGTGGCTGAATCAAAATTAAATAATACAATTATTTGGATTATTAAGAATCTTTTTCTTCCTTGTGATGAGAAAACAGAAGAACATATTGAAGTAGGATTATTCTAACCAGAAATAGATAACATATGCGATGCCTTGCGCACTTTTTTGAGTGATTATGTGTGTGTGATGATGATTTTTTTACGTAGCTCTAACAATTTTTTTTATGTCATATTGCTACGATATCTGCAATGAAACAGTGACGTCTAACTCTGGGGCACCATGCCGCAGACATGTAACATGACATCCCACCCAGTCACATTATCTTGACACCAGGCCGACCAGTTCTAACACTAACCTCTTAGTGCTGAGCGCCAAGCGAGGCAGTTGTTACTATCATTTTTGTAATTGTTTGATATAACTCGGCCGGGAATCGAACTCACGTGGCGGGAGCTCCAGCCACTAGGTCACCTGATCGGTTTTTTTATTTTGTAAATACATTCCGATCAGCTGATATTTGATATATACTCCTTTACGTCGATAAGAAATGTATTACTGAACTATGTATCTCTAATATATCCACATATTTTGTTGGCTTTTTATGATTGTTGTTACGTGTTATTTCATTCATTATATTAAATAAGGATAAACACCAATCGAACAACAAATATGTGGCTGAGTCAAATTAATTACAAAAAGGTGACGCTGCTGCAAGTTATATCCAGCACTCTTTTCTACTCATCCGACGTGTCAAACACGTTCACTCATCCTCAATGATTGCATGTTATATGTTATATCAGGATTCGATATATACTAACCTGCTTGGATCAGAACATGCACTATGTAGGTGCATATCCAAAAATGTGTATATCTAGTAAATGTGGAAAAACGAATCTGCTAGCATTATAAACTAACTACGTGGTAAACTATATATTGAAATGTTGTATGCATAGTGGATACCAATTTGTATATTTGTCATCGAATTTATTTTGAATTGTATTCTTATTGTTACCAGCCAGGGATCATTACTTGACCGAGCGGTTCTTAAAGCCTGGCGCGATTCCCGCTAGAAGTCATAAGTTTATCCCAAATATCCAAAGACTTTCATACAACTTCAGGTGTAAATTAGAAAGCCCGAAGTGTCCGTTCTATACATAAATTTTACTCTAACCATTGCAAGACCACATATAAAAACAACTTAACAAAAATATATCAACCACACTTACGCATGGTTTCTCTTCATCAGGTCTCCGTACCGCCAGCAGTGCACACCGTGAAAACTATACAATGCTCCCTAATACAGAGAGAACTATTTTAACTCCGCCACCTTAGGACAGTTATTGTATGCTTTCTAGGCGCATTTAGCCATACAACTGCATCACAATTTGCCACCTAGGTGGAATTATCGGTATCTGCCAAGTCCCGTCCTAGTTTTTGCTTTGTGTAATTTACCGGTTTACTACCGTAAATACTACCACTGCAGTCACACCAACAATGAACACCACTAGATTTAAATAGGGACTAGGTTACTCAGGAACATTCATTCGGTATGTTACTCAAGGACATTCATTCAGGTATGACCTAAATTCACTACTAGCGAACCATGGCATCTTGGAAACTCACTAACACTTCACTCAATGACGTTTGCTGCTAATAATTGGCTAATTATATACTGGCTAAGGATATTGCCATTGCACCAAATTCCAAAAATCATACAAGTAATCACACAAATCTAAGAATTCCTAAAAATGCGCATACTCCAAATGTATTATAATATATTACCTTCGTTGGCGCCATCAGCTCTTTCACTGTATTTGTGTCTTGCTCAATTGATCTAGTACCTTTAGGTTTTGACATGTCCGTCACCAAATATAGACAGTCCTGATCCGAGATATTCAGCTGAAATTTATAATGGAGTATAAATGACTAGATAGCCATATTGATGGACGTAAAGCTGATAATACGACGAATGGATTGATGTGTGTGTGTGTGTGTGTGTGTGTGTGTGTGTGTATGTGTGTGTGTGTGTTTTTGTGTGTGTGACAGAGAGAGAGAGAGAGAGAGAGAGAGAGAGAGAGAGAGAGAGAGAGAGAGAGAGAGTGTAAGTGTGTGTGTGTGATTTATTGTGAAGCTAGACACATATATGTTCTGTTGTCAATATATATATATATATATATATATATATATATATATATATATATATATATATATATATATATATATATATATATATAATAAACCTCTACTTTATATCGAAGACAAATTATACGACTCATGGAATATGTTGTAACATTTGACCCAACAGGTGTGATTCCGAATCCAAAAGACCAAAGAGTGTTAGTTTGTTTTTTAAGATCAATTCAGATTTGATAAAACAAAATGAAACGAAATAATGAATAAATTGTTTTACCGTATCGTAGCTTTGCTATTGCGATAATAAAACACGATTAGCATTTACACTTCTTTCTTCACGAATGATAGAAATGGGTTGGGCTGGGGCCAGGCCGTCTTGAGTTTATGTTAATTATGCCTGTATAAAATCATGGTGTATGTGTGTGGGTGGTTGGGTGTGTGGGGTGGGGTGAAAGAGTTATCGGGGTGGTTTTGTGGTGGGTGGGGGCGGGAAGAGATGAGATTCAACATTGGTCTATCGCATCACATTGTGGTTTGGAGAAGACAAAATAATATAGTCATATAAGAGAGGACAATATTTAAGCCCCATCTCCAGGTGTCTTCATTTTAACAATTATTTAAATGGCAGCAGGAGAACACAAAATATGTGACCACTTTTTCTGTATTGCTTCTTCAAACGGAATTGAGATCATTCATTATATCTTTAAACCCCTTTGGTTCCCAAGAGATCGGCACAGAAAACAACATAACATGAAATGCACGACGACAATCTAGTTTAAATTCTAAAATTATATCTACTATTCATTAACTGATATATTCATACTATTTAATCAATTATACATATTTATTTAAAGCAACACTGCTTATCTGTATTTCTCTATATAAATAAAACATTTTCTTAATCCCAACACCGAAACGTTTAATACTTATAATGTCACTATAAATTTCAAGAAACAAGCTTTAATAATACAAATACACTATGCAATTAAAATAGGCGTGACATATAAGCCGGTCTTTCAGTAAATATAGTTTTCTGCTTTAATTATTGATATAAGGTTTTACAATCTTGAAAACAAGTGAATAATAGTATATTTGCAAACAACTCGACAATTTCTCAAAAAAAGTGTGTGGAGTCATATAAAGAGATATTGATTGTTGAAGATGATTGTGTCGTATCAATGTTTGTTCATGCTCGTGAACAGTTATGAATTTAGCACCGACACCTTTAGAGGTATATATTTTTGTCATGCTGATCCATATTTTCAAATATATTTAATTATGCCAAACTTGACAGTAGTAATTCGGAAATGGAACATCAAATATATGAATCAAAACAGTTTTTAAATCAAAGAGTATGCATAGTTCAATTGTCGATTACAAAGTCTACATACTTCAAGGAAAATACAAATCTATGTCTCTATGTCCGTATAGGAGCTCTATCTTTTTTATTTGAAGAAATCGTACGTGACTTTGAAGCAATGCAAGGTCTTCAGTCATGCCCATACAAATAATATTTCGAGATAACATTAGATGTGACCAATACGTAACGCTCTTTCGAATGTTTCGCGATATATATATATATATATATATATATATATATATATATATATATATATATATAATATATATATAAAATAAACAACACCAACACGTATTAATGTTGTAAATATATATATATATATATATATATATATATATATATATATATATATATATATATATATATATATATATATATATATATACTGCGACTTGTTTCTACTGTCTGAAATATTGAGTATAAAAAACAGGAAAATACTTTAGTAATCTTATGAAGCAAGGTGACATGTAAACATTTGTTCTCTGCGTGCCTTTTTTCACCTACTTAGAATATATAAATATTTTACCATTTTTCTGCATGTTTTTGTGTGTGCAAACACATTAAATAAATTCAACAAACACAAAGCTAGACTAGACAAATAAGCCTATATAAAGATAAACGAACAAACATCGAGAAAGCGGGCGAAAAATGCCACTTTTGTTACAAACCTTTTCTATTGTGAACTTTTCAGAAAGTGCCCACTCTGCGATGATATCGTCGTTGCTCTCGTTATCGCACCACATTACAAACTGGTTGGTGTAATGGTGAATTTGATCATCACAGTATATAGAAAAACAGGTTAACGTGAAAATAACTACAAAATTAAGCAAGCATCTGATCATTTTGATCTTTTAGCAAATGTATTAAATATAAACTTATCCACTATACTTTGAACAATGGAGAATATTGCTTACGAGTCTTCAAATATATTTTTTTATAACGAACTACTTTAAACGTGTTTAGAATTTTTCTTAATTCGTTCCCAAGTCGTATATATTCTACATACAACTGACATGTGCATACCTACTTATAGTTTGCGCATGCAAAATCCCATTCGAGGTACGGTCTTGGAAAATTTTGATTGGTGGTTTTTTATGGGAATTTCAACACATACTTTGATATAATACCAACACAAAGAAAGGATAGTCGGATAGGACCTGTAGAAATGACGAGGTAGGATTTCATACTTTTTTCAACAAGTTATTATAGTTACAATTTTAGTTAAACACATAAGAATCTCGAGCACAAAAATGACCAGTGGAAAACAAAACATCATTCTCTCTTCGTTGGTAATAGAGGACACGCGCTCAGACACATTGATGACGCATTATATATATATATATATATATATATATATATATATATATATATATATATATATATATATATATATATATATATATATATATATATATATATATATATATATATATATATATATATATGTATATATATATATATATATCTATATCTATATCTATATATATATATATATATATATATATATATATATATATGTGTGTGTATATGTGTGTGTATATGTATATATATGTATATGTATATATGTCGTCGGCATCCGTCCGTCTTCGAGAGACGATGGTGTAGCTTCCGATTTGGGTGTCCTATCTGCACCTTCGCGAGTGGCTGAAGAGTCCGACCCTTGAGTGACAGTCTCTGTTGCACTTGCTGCAGGTGTATGCTGATGCTTGCTGAGGATGTTTTTGGTTCGCCTTCCTCCTGGCTCTCTTTGCAGCGAGGTTTGTGTTTCTCATCTCCTCAGCTTTCTGAGTGCCCTGTCTGACAGCAAGACGCCACGCGGAGCGGTCGTCAGCACAGCTCTCCCAATTGTTTATGTTGATGTTGGCTGTCTTCATGTCCTTTTTGCAGACATCTTTGTAGCGCAGACGTGGCCTTCCAGTCGTTCGTGCACCTTCTACTAGCTCGCCGTACAGCAGGTCCTTGGGTATGCGGCCTGGGTCCATTCTCCTAACATGGCCTAGCCAGCGAAGGCGCCTTTCGCTGAGAATGGAGAACATGCTGTTCATGCCGGTGCGTTTCAGAACCTCTGTGTTGGGAACTTTGTCCTGCCACTGGATACGCAGAATGCGCCGCAAGCATCTCAGGTGGAAGCTGTTGAGTTTCCTCACGTGACTCGCATAGGTGGTCCATTCCTCGCTGCTGTAAAGGAGTGTGCTGAGCACGCATGCTCGGTAGACGCGCAGTTTGGTCTTATCGGTGAGGTTGTGATTGTCCCAGACCCTCTGTTCAGTCTCGCCATAACTGCTGATGCCTTGGCAATCCGGCCATTTACATCAGTATCAACGGAGAGCGAGTTGGAGATGGTGGACCCAAGGTATGTGTAGTCCTCAACAACTTCCAGGTTGTACCCATCAATGGCGATGGTGGGAGAGGAGTCTGCGTCCTGCACCATTACATTCGTCTTCTTCAGACTGATGGTCAGTCCGAACTCCTTGCAGGCGTGGGAGAGGCGGCATACTAGCTGCTGCAGTCCATCTTCCGTGTGTGATGTCAAGGCTGCATCGTCGGCGAAGAGCAATTCACGGATGAGAACCTTTGTAACTTTAGTCTTTGCACGGAGACGGGCGATGTTAAACAGCTTTCCATCAGTCCTGGTGTGTATATACAAACCTTCGCTGCAGTCCTTGAAGGCGTCCTGGAGAAAAATGGAAAAGAAGATGGCAAAGAGAGTTGGCGCAAGGACACAGCTTTGCTTCACTCCGCTGCTGACTGGGAAGGCCTCTGTTGTTGCGCCGTTGAAGCACACTGTGCTTTGCATGTTCTCGTGGAACGATGTTATGATAGCGAGCAGTCGTGGGGGTCAGCCTATCTTTTTCAGGATCCTGAAGAGTCCGCTCCGGCTGACCAGGTCAAATGCCTTGGTCAGGTCTATGAAGGCAATGTAGAGGTTTCATCTGCTGCTCACGACACTTCTCCTGCAGCTGTCGTAGTGAGAAGATCATGTCTACAGTTGACCTGCCTGCTCGGAAGCCACACTGGGACTCGGGGTAGACTCGGGATGCTCGGGTCTGCAAGCGCGCCAGGACGACACGGGCGAACGCCTTTCCAACAATGCTGAGAAGAGAGATGCCCCGGTAGTTGTTGCAGTCACTGCGGTCTCCTTTGTTCTTGTATAGAGTGACAATGTTTGCATCTCGCATGTCCTAGGGGATGTGTCCTTGTCCCCATCAGAGGCAGAGGAGTTCGTGCAGAGGCTGGATTAGTGCTGGTTTCCCTATCTTTAGGACTTCAGGCGGAATGCCGTCACTCCCAGGGGCCTTCCCACAAGCGAGGCAGTCGATGGGTTTGCTAAGATCTTCCAGGGTGGGTGGTGTGTCTAGTTCCTCCAAGACTTGCAGGTCTGGGATGGCGTCTAGGGCGGTGTCCGTGACGACGTTTTGGGTTGCATACAGCTCAAGATAGTGCTCAACCCAGCGCTGCAGCTGTTTGCCCTAGTCTTTGATGACTTCACCAGTCTTGGACTTGAGTGGGGAGATCTTGGAGATGGGTGGGCCTGTTGCCTTCTTGATACCCTCGTACATACCCCTTGCATCCCCGGTACGGCAGCTATCTGTATACTGGTGCAAAGGTTCAGCCAGTAGGTGTTAGCGCAGTGACGGGCGGTCTGCTGGGCATTTTTCCTGGAAGTCCTGAGGGTCTGTAATGTACCAAGGCTAGGCACAGCCTTGTAAGCCAGGAGGGCTTTACTCTTCGCCTCAGTCACGGGTTCCATCTCCTCCCAGCTGGCCTCATACCAGTCTGTGTTTTTGTGCTCTTTCTTCCCATAGGCAGTAATGGCTGAGTTGTACACAGCGTCTCGGAGGTGGAACTACTTGGAGTCGATGGTGTCATCATGTGTCTCTTTGGTGAGAGCCTCGTGAAGTTTGCAGATGAACTGCTGTGTCTTCTCTGGATTGCTTGCACAGCAGGTGTTGATACGTGGGCGACCATTCTTCTTGGCGTGGTGCAGTTTCTTGGGTATTATTCACACCTTGCTGGCCACAAGGGAGTGGTCCGTGTCGCAGTCGGCACTGTGGTAGCTGCGGGTGAGAAGGACGCTGGCTAGTTCCGCGCGCCTAGTGATGACTTAATCTAGCTGGTGCCAGTGTCGGGAACGTGGGTGTCTCCATTATACCTGGTGGATCTCCTTGCATTTGAAGGTGTTGGTCACACATAAGCTGTGAGTGCAGCACATCTCCAGCAGTCGCAGGCCATTCTCGTTGATTTTCCCTCTTCCGTGCGGGCCGAGACAACTGGGCCATGCCTCGTAGTTAGCTCCCACTCGCGCATTGAAGTCTCCAAGTAGGTAGAGGCTCTCGGTACTGGGGATGTTTGATATTGCTTGATCTAGAGCATCGAAGAACTGGTCTTTTTCTTCTGGGTTTGAGTAGAGGGTTGGGGCATACACGCTGAAGATGTTGGCTGAGCCTGAGGATGTTGATAGCCGGAGGGCAAGGATCCTCTCAGTGCCTGATGATGGAGGTTCAATGAATTTGACGAGGGTGTTCTTTACAGCGAAGCCGACACCATGCTGTCTGGGTTCGTCTGATGGTTTTTCTTGCCAGAAGAAGGTGTAGTTGGCTTCCCTGATGGTGCCGCTGTTGGCCAGTCGGGTCTCTTGAAGACAGGCAATGTCGACATTCAGTCGGGAGAGTTCTCTGTCAATGATGGCAGTCTTCCGTGCGTCGTTGATCTTCTGCAGGTCAGTGGTGAGTCCAGGGCACAAGGTTCTGATGTTCCAGCTTGCGAAACGAAGAGCTGGAGTCTTCTTGTTTCCTCTTTGTATCTTGCTTGGTGCAGAGTTTTTTGGCCTGCTTGTCGTGATGGTTCTCTAAGCTCCACGCACCCAGTGATGCAGGCAGGCCATGGCGGGAAGCACCTTATTGACTGGGGGCTGCCCAGCTTGAGGCGGGCGGTAGCTTCCAATGAGACATGGCGATCTCTCTCACCGTCGAAAGCAGCCCCTGGCGCCAAGTTCTACGCCAATCGAGCTATGGATTATAACCGGTGGACTGCTGCTTCCCGTGTTGTGCCGACGCCTTAAGACGACGCTGGAGTGTCCTCTCCAGTGGAGCTACAAAGCCTGAGCAGTCTAGAATGGAGAATCAGCTGTTGCCCGTGCAGCAGATCAACCCTCTCCACGCAGCTGGTGGACCCAAGGGAACGACAAATGTCGCTACAGCTTGGCACCAACGGCGTCCCAGGAGTTGCCGGAATGACGTTGAATTCAACGTTAGACCGCCTTAGGGACTCCGTCTCCGGATTTTTTGTCGGGGTTTACTCCCTTTGCCTTCCGTGAGTGGGTATAGCCGCAAGGCAGCGGAGGTTTGGGATCAGAGTTTTCCTTCTCCTAGATGAGCTACCATCCAAGGTTTACGAGCCCCATCTACCCGAAGCGACTGGTTTTAAGGCGCCAGTGGCCGTTTTCACCCCTTCTCCTGTCAGTGAAAACATAATCCGCCGGACTTAGAAGCTAAGCCACTCGCGAAGGCCAGGAGCTGGATTTTAGTTGACAGAGGCGATCAGAGTCGCAAGCCCTATGGGGCATTTTTGGAGGAGTGGGGAGCTTGTCTCCCACTCCCACCCCGGCAATGTCAACCTTGGATATGTATATATGAATATGTATATATATA
Source organism: Unio delphinus (assembly GCA_029339505.1). Taxonomy (NCBI): domain Eukaryota; kingdom Metazoa; phylum Mollusca; class Bivalvia; order Unionida; family Unionidae; genus Unio; species Unio delphinus. The sequence continues at coordinate 101,591 of JAQISU010000093.1, forward strand.
TATATATATATATATATATATATATATATATATATATATATATATATATATATATATATATATATATATATATATATATATATATATATATATATATATATATATATATATATATGTGTATATATATTACATTTTGTCCCTCTGGCAATATTTATGGTTGTGGGGCTACCAAAGACATCACCTTTCGGACCTGATTTCAATATGGCGAACGTGGGGATGTCTTTAAACATATATATAGTTTAACATATTTTGAAATGGATATGTTGACACTGTGCTGACCTGAATACTCTCAATTCAGAATTGTGACGTGATGAAAAAAAAGTAAGTTAAAACTTATAAGCGATGCTTAATAATTTGCAAGTGATTTCCCCGCAAGAGATAATACTATCTAAGTAAATAAATACCCAAAAGCACCTTTAGTATAAATGTAATTATATTAAGAAATTCATAACATATTAGGAGCAACATATTAATAGTAGTAGTAGTGGTAGTAATTATTTTTGAAATAATAATATCAATACAAATAATAATAATACTTGCAGTTTGGTCCCATAAAATTTCAAAAATCGCCGTGCATGACTGAATATTTCAGTGCTATTCACATTCTGATCATTGTGGTAAACATGATAAGGTCAATTTACAAAAAACTATTCTTTTACAAGGAAGTTATAATCATTATAAAAGCAGAACAAGTTCTGACTCGGTAAAATTATCTATATGTATGTATGTATGTATGTATGTATGTATGTATGTATGTATGTATGTATGTATGTATGTATGTATGTATGTATGTATGTATGTATGTATGTATGTATGTATGTGTGTGGGTGTGTTTGTGTGTGTGTGTGTGTGTGTGTGTGTGTGTGTGTGTGGAGGGTAGGTAGGTACGTGTATTTATGTAGGTAGGTACGTGTATTTATGTATGTATGTATGTATGCATGTATGTATGTATGTATGTATGTATGTATGTATGTATGTATGTATGTATGTATGTATGTATGTATGTATGTATGTATGTATGTTAGGTAGGTAGGTAGGTAGGTAGGTAGGTAGGTAGGTAGGTAGGTAGGTAGGTATGCATGCATGCATCCATGCATGCATGCATGTATGTATGTAAAAGACCGCATGGATTAAGACAGAAGGAAAAATAAAATTGTGTCAGACAGTTTCGAAAGTTAGATCAGGAAATTGACCAAGTTAAGTTATTCTAAACTGATTTTTTTTATCTAGATGAATTAACAGTTATAATATAAATGCATCCACGTTTATCCACTTGTAACATTTGATTTTTGATTCAAAACATTTTTGATCTATCTGACTGTCCTGAGTGGGTGTGTGAAATATGGAATGGGTGGTCGACACTTTACACTTTATTAATCCATGTCAAGTGGTCAACTAACGGAAGGTTGAAACTTTTGCACATATATACGGGGGTGGGGGTGGGGGAGATGGTGTAGTATTCTAGAGATAACTGAACAATCAAGGGACATAACTGCTTTACTGCATGCTTCTAGTTATTATTATAAATTTATACTCGATGGATGAATTATTGGTGGAGATCAAGAAATACCATTTGGATGACGAAAAAGTATAAAAGGCCTTTTCTCACTTGGACAAAGCATGTGATACCTCCATCGGTACATTGAAAGTATGATATATGGACACTTAATACAATAGTTACAATATTACCAATTGTAGGAAGTACACGTTGAAACATATTTACTTTAGAAGAAATAGGTAAGGCCTGATATTTGAACTTTGTTTTGCATATATAATATATGGGTCATGCTATTAATTGCATTCTTTCAGATACATCTCAAGATCAACATGTATGTACGTATGGATGGATGGATGGAAGGATGGATGGATAGATGGATGTACAGTTATATAAATATATATATATATATATATATATATATATATATATATATATATATATATATATATATATATATATATTGAAGAATCCATACACTGATTATTTTTTTAGTTGTTGTTTACTTTTATTGCAGAAGATACTGAAATAATATTTTTGTTGATACATGTACATACGCATGTATTTATGCATCATCTACGTGCGCGACTCTCGGTTTAGAAGTTAGTAACGGTGTTAAATGTTATAATTCCAATGAGCTATATCAATACAGGAAGTAAATGTAATGCAGGAAGTAATTTACTACATATACTTAGTATCCATAAAGAAGAAAGACAACTCAGTTTGTTTTCAGTCATACAGCAGTTTGTAGATTCCTTGGATTGTCTACACCTTCCAAGAGGGCAACACTCGACATCTATATTCGGCTTGATAAATGCTGCTTTGTCATGTCGCATGTTATATTAAATGCTGTCCTTGTGCAGTCTTGTTTTTGTGGGGGGTGGGGGTGGGGTGGTTTTAGTTGTTTTTGTTATTTGCTCGTTTTCTTAAATCCTCGGGCATTCATGATGTAGTCAAGCCTTGAATAATTTACGAATCACAATTGAACTCACGTCAGAATTTACTGGAAACCAAAATGGCGTGATACAATTTTTATATGGACAAGTCATTCAGGTTTATCCCCTTTGTCTAACTCATTCATTACTTGACATTTTGACCGCATCAACAGCACTGATAACACGCAAAAAAATATACACACGCACACAGACACACATACACAAAAGGAAAAAAAAGCAGGCACAAAATAAACTATCCACACAGAGGGAAGATGATAAAATCAAACCCAAATATACTATCAACACAATATACTCGAACGCATATACAGACACATATTTACAGAGGGAAGAAGAAAAGAAAATCCAGAATATATTATCCACACAGAAGGATTAGGAAGAAAACTAAACCCCAAATATACTGTCAACACAAACACACACTCTACTTTCCACACAAACATAAGATATACTATCCGCACACAGGAAGGAGGAAAAACCTACAATATATATTATCCACACACACGTACGCGAATGCATACAAATATATATTCTGCTATTCACCCAGAAGGGAAGGGGAAAACCCCACAAAATATATTATTCACACAACGTACGTGCACGCATACAAACACAATATATATTATCCATACAACGTACGCGCACGCATACAAACACACATTATACTATCCACACAAATGTAGGCGCACGCATAGAACGGGAAGGAAATAACCCCAATATCTACTATCAACACAGAACGGAAGGACAATCCAAATTATATACTATCCACATAGTGTAGGGACAATGTTGGCAAGATTAAACACACACATACGTACGCACAGACGGATGCACGTGTTACTGCATTGGGTGACAGTAAGTATGGAGACTAGTGGTTTGAAAGATGGGAAGACAGAGTTATTCTTACATTCGAGAGAGAAAGAAAAAATGGTAAAGAAAAACAAAAAAGAAGCGAATCACACCATTTTTGG